>CABFWO010000461.1:120603-179264 GCA_902155825.1 Timema genevievae | reverse complement strand
ATGTATTTATAATAATAACATTGATGACAGGTTAATTAATTAAGATTACAAGAAACATAAATGATCCACAATATTTAGTACTTTTTAGTTGAAAGCAGTTAATTATAATAGGTATATTGAGGTTGTTGCACTGTTGGTTATTATCAGCTATAACTCTTTCATGGATGATGGATTGGATGAAAATATTAGTAAGTTAAGGATACATTTCCATATGAAAAAGTGGTACTATCAGCTCTTTGCCTTTCCAATAAATGTGTCGATTAACAACGCCTGGCTGATATATAAACAAATGCCACGCTACAAGGAGCAACCATTGTATCTTCTTGGGTGTACTAGACAAGTTACTAATTGTTATTTTCAGAAGTATTCAGCCAGAATGATAATGGGAAGGCCATTGCGTAACCCAAAATCCATTGACAAGAGAGTTTTGGATGATGTTAGGTATGACAAGATTGAGCACTTAATTTCACCTTTAGGAAAACAAGGAAGATGTGGCCAGTGCAAAAAAAAATATTACCAAGAAATGTTGCTACATTCCAATTGTTTTACCAAATTTTACTTAAAGTAAATTTTTTAGTTGTGTATTTTAATTAATTAATTAGTTTTCAAAGATTTTGAAATAAATGAAGAATTATAGTTACTTTAAGATAAAATAATAGTTTTATCACAATATTATAAGTTATCTTTTGACTGTACATTATATTTGTCATTTTATATTAAATTAAGCACTGAAAAATATAATCAATATTGGAATTTGAAATATTTTTTTTATGTTATTGATGCACCCTTACAATCCCACTGTTCCATTAATGGAACGTTAGATAATCACTATAAATTAACAATTAAAAAATTTAAAAATAGTTTTCACATGTTTTATGCACCTAAAGGAGTAACCACTAACAAGTAAATAGGTTTTTGAAAGAAAAAAAAAAGGTGGGATCAAATGTAGTGGTTAAATAATAATAAATTGGGAAAAACAAGAAGAGAATAATTCAATAGTAATAATAATTTAGTAAATAGTCCACAGTAAAAAAAGGATTGAAAGTACTTAATGATTATGATGATGATGATGATGATGATGATGATGATGTTGATAGTAATAATAATAATAATAATAATAATAATAATAATAATAATAATAATAAAATTTATTGTTCAAGTTCAGTAAACACTTTTTAAAATATCATTTAAAATTATTCTTAGCAAATCATAATACAGCATTTCTATTTACTTAGGGACTACTAGGATTTTATGGTCAATAATCCAAACCAAGAGTTACCAAACTGTTTAAAAATAACTACCTACAATTGTCGACTCTTAGGGAAGCAATTCTTGCCACAATAATTAGCCTATTTCTTTTAGGGAGCAAATATTAAAAAAGAGTTGAGCTTTCACTAAAAAAAACCCCTTAAAATCATGAACTAAACTATTAATATTT
Organism: Timema genevievae; assembly: GCA_902155825.1. Lineage (NCBI taxonomy): Eukaryota > Metazoa > Arthropoda > Insecta > Phasmatodea > Timematidae > Timema > Timema genevievae. The sequence continues at coordinate 177,826 of CABFWO010000461.1, read as the reverse complement.
TTTGTAAAACTTAAAGAAATGGTCACAGTTTGTAAATAAATGATGTTTTTGTTTCTCCCTATTATATTACCAAGTCATTAATGGATAACATTTATTTTTCATAAATTTAGAAACCTAATGTTATTTAAATTAGGTTAAATTAATTACATAACATGGCTTGCCTAACCTCAACTCCATTAACTTAACCTAAATTACTCTAAATTATTCTCAACCCGACTACCCTAATTACCCATAACCATATTTTAAAATATATAAATATTTAAGAAATCCAATGTTACTAATTTTGCAAAAATAATTTAAAACGAACATAACGTATGTGATCCTAACGTATTTCTCATGTAATATTAATTCAAATAGCCTTATTTAACTTGACCTATGTGGATAGATTGTTTATACATATTAGATCCAATCCATGTTACTAGAATTGAATTTAAAATGACAATAATAAAACAATAATGTAAACTATACAAATTATTTAGAAACAAACTCAATTTTACACTCGGATGAACTTCTAAGATATAAGGCAGTAAAAAATGAGAGCCTATCCAACTAGGCTCTGGTAGACCTATTTATTTTCAATGATAGCCAATTAATATGAGACTAAGAGATTTTACAAACATAATATCAAAATATCAAAATATCTATATTACTTTATAAGATGTCATTGTTTGTTATTTTGATAAAGAACCAAGAATTGAATTTATTTGTATGCCTCTACTAATTTATCTTACTATTTTTATATTGCACATTCCAGTTAGCTTGACTGTTCTTATAACAGAAGCCAATTGAGCTTTGACATCACTTTGGTAAAAATCAACTTTAAATCCAAGAGAATTTATATTCACAACAGTGAAATCTTTTGTTGAAAGAATAAGTATTTGATATCACTAGTAAGAGTTATTTTTCAAATATTGATTAAAACCACTTGCGACTTTACAAAAATTATTTATAGTGGGATGTATTTACTTACATTTTCGTATTCGCATATCAGTGTGTATTGTAGCCAATTTAATTTTTTATTATTATTTTATTATGTAATTATTGATTGTTTAATTATTTGGCTGAAGAGTTTATATTTCTATAATGAATCTAACAACTATAATTATAATAGTATTTTCCATCTAATCTGGGTGAATATAATATTCAATTACTCCCCAGGACCTTGAGTGTGAATATTTCCATTCAATGATGGGGAGAAGAGTGTTGACAGCCTTGGAGAGGTAAGATTGTTTAATATTCCAGTCAGGTTCAGAATGCGGGGACGCATTTACTCGCCTGTTGACGGCCACCCCAGACCACCTCCAGTTTGGATAGGGGAAAGTGAGGGGGACAAACACGCTTCCCCCCTATTCCAACCCACACTCTCGAGAAGGTTTCGAACAGACCAGTTTCCACCAAACAGGAGTGCTAGAGGTTATGGGGCTCCATCATGAGTTACCTTCCCTCCACTACAAATTCTCCTATGGGATCACCCGAAGATTTATCAGCCGCGTCGAGGTGCGACTAGGGATATATGTTCGATAAGGACAATAACATTTATAAATGGCCCTGAATTGAGCGTAAAATAATAATGCTACTGATGCACACTTGAAATGCAGTCCACAAATAGAAGTGTGGTATCCCGACGATGATAATACAGACATAAACCTATATGACAGTTGATTTGGAAATACTTAGATAAAATGAAGTAATATAAATTTAAAATGTGCACAGAAAGGTGTACCAGGGCCTAGTTGGATAGCCTCTCATTTTTAACTGCTTTACATCTTAGAAGTTCATCCAAGTGTAAAATTGAGTCTGTTTCCAAATAATATGTATCGTTTATTTTATTGTATTATTACTCTTATTTTAAGAGAGCGATTGTATCAAATTTTAATCATTCTTGATAACATTGTTCCAAATACTCGTTGATATCCGCATCAACGCGAGGCTCTAATAATTCTAGGTTCAAGTACGTTTCAATAGTTTTATAAGTAAGCTTTTCCGACATTGTTGACTATTGGCGATCTACACACCTTTGAATTAATATGATACATAGAAATAGTGTTGCATCATGGCAAAGTCACGTTGTATTATAACTGTCAGGAAACATATTTCAGATACACCGTGTAACAAATAGTCCACTTATGTAACTTTGCAATAAAATAGGTTTAAACTTTATTTATCATTAAATACAAACAAAACTTAAAATGTATTATCTTGGCATTCATTTCAGTATCATTATGTTTACTTATTTAATGTTAATCTGGGATCATCCTCTTTAACATACACAATAATTGACTCGTGGACTAAACGTCAGGATTGCCAGCGAGATTGGGCTTTAAATACCAGATTATATACTGAGGTTTTCTCCTTATTAGTTTCCCACTCTCCCTCAATTACTCACCCCACTAACATAATTAAAATGAGTGAAAATCTACATTTCAAATATATCTTACTTAATTCTCTCAGCAGAGTTTCAAAAAGGTCCAATTACAATAAGCTATGGTGCACAAAATAATTAATTATTTAGGTTTGATTTTTACTTATTACCCTAACATTAAAACACTAGCAATAGGTTTGGGTGTCTCTTTTTATTTGAATTGTCCTAAAGTAGACCCGTTTTTAAGTGTTGACATAATCTCCAAATTCTAAAATTCAAGATAATTTAATAAATAATAATATTGGCGATAGCTATGAGTAAGCCTATGCATTGTATTTTAAGTTGATGTATTTAAAAAATAATATGGCTATTCAAAAATAGATTTAAGTTTAGACATCGTAAAACAGAACATTATATAAAATCATATCTCAAACTACGAATATATATATATATATATATATATATATATATATATTGAACTAGGGGCCTTTAGTTCACATTCAAAGTTTGAAAATAACGATAGACCCATATTTTTACAAACTTGAATTTATTTGAGTGTATATGTAAAGATGTTTTGTGGTTGATGCTAATTATGTGTTAATTTGTCCAGTAAACTTAAATATTTCATGCAATACAACCAAACTTGAAGTAATTATAACAACGAGGTAATAAGGAAAGCTAATTTAATGCATAAGAAGTTATACTGGTAAACAGTTACGGGTCGTACAACATAATCATTACTACAGAAAACTTAAATCGGTGAGTACGTGGACTAAACGTCGAGCTAGTCTAGTTAGGTATTATTGTGATGAAGAGTTTGAAGTTCGAGTCTTGGCTGGGAGTATTGATTGTTTTTAATGGTTTTCCACCCTTTATCCAGGTAAATATGGGTACATATATTCTGAAACCTACATTACTCTTATCTACATCATTAGTATAAGGATATCCCGGACATATAGCAAGACAGGGTGCAAATAAAAAAATTGTAATAAAGCAACTTGTAGAGCTGGCTGAGTATTATGCTCCAGTTGGTCATTGTCATTGTTGAAGGGGTTCAGGGTCAAATCCTATCTAGGCTCAGTAGGGATGGTCTCGACATAACAAGTATTACTATTGTTTCCCATTAACCTCGCACGCTAACGCAGGTACATTTTATTTTAACTTCTTATCTAATTTTACCCCACTATAATAAGTAAATAATGATCCTTTTGTTAGAAATTATTTCCAAAATAGCTTTGATTGGTGGAAGACAAGTAGAAGCTACCTTGGTATGTTCAAAACTTGAAAGAAACAAATAGAATATTAATATTATCACGACTTTCACTATTATAAGAATACTTCTAAGGTGACGAAAGACTAGCAATTAAATATTTCTTTCCTATAAAATATGTTCATTTCTTAATTTTAAATTTAAAATTAGGGGAAGGGTTATGCTATGTTGTTGAGATAACATAATTTAATTCGATTACTAAGAACCTTAATTAATTTATGGAATATGAGAATATAGTAAATAACAAATTTATTTACTTAACTGTTTAGTTAAATGTACGGCGATACTGAGTAAGCGAATATGAGGCCAAGGTCAGGTGGATATTAGTCCATTTAGGAGCCCATCTAACAGATGATTAACTGGGATGACGATAACACTCAAATTAGAAATCGCATTGAAGTGCGGTTAATTTTATTCTTCACTTTACAACAACACAAATGGGATCTGTAAAATATTTTTTGAATATTTAAGTAAATTAGTTTTTAATAATGTTGTATCTTTTTAGATGTGGTAAAATGATCGTACTGGTCTCAATTCCACTGTTTTCTAATGAATACTTCAGTTTGCCGTTCTATGATGCGACTTCCGGTTCAAAATGTATTCCTCACCTAGTTTCGCGTTAGATGTGGGTGAGATAGGCTCTTAGCCCGTGTCCTTAAGATCATCCTTCATTTCTTTGCATGGAAAATTTTACACAGCATACTTTTTCATTTACAATGGTCTTATTTTTATATTTAAGTATTTTTAGAGGTATGTTAAGGTTTATCTCGTAGGTAGTGAAGACTTTTAAATACCATAGTTTACCATATGGTCGAATTATAATAAAATGTATCCACACATGTGATGATTGTATGCTTTATCTAGCTATAGATTGAATCTGCCAATTACGTGGAAGTTCGGACTTATATCCTGGGTAGATGGACTGAGAGAGTTTTCTCCTAAATTGTTTCCCACTCTTTCTCCACGCAGATCCTGGTATATTCCATTTAATTGATATCGTTAAATCAATGAGTGTTAATATGTGATTGATACAAAAACAAACTAGAATGATAATAATAATAATGATAATAATAATATTAATAAGTTTAAATTAGTTGGAAAATTTTAGTCTGGGTCATAATTACTTTAATAATATTACATTACTAGTTAACAGAAGATATGTGATGGAAAAATGTAAACAAAATTGTACATATACATTTACAAAAATAGCAAACCTTAGACGATCTAAATGATATTTAGGTTACGGATATAGGTGTATTAATTAGCATATTTGTACATTTAAAAATGACAGACATTTGCACAAGAGAATCGAACTCAGGACATTTGGTTTAACGCACCGATGTTCTCCCACCGAGCTAGCCAGGATTGTTCTCGTTTTAAGGGTAATTCTTTGTGAATAACCCTAGATAGCTTGATGATAGAGCATTGAAGCTACTAGTCAAGGGTACTGAGTTCGATTCCCGTGTCCAGTTGTAATTTTTTTTTCAGACCATGTCTTAATACACGTTCAGGTTATACACTTATGTACTAATTACTCCAATTGTTTTAGGAATGAAAAGGTTATATATTAACATGAAATATACCCGCATTTGCTTGTAAAATCATTTTAGGAAAACCACCCTCAGTACACCCGACTGAGATTCAAACCTCAATCCCTCCGTCATCGGCAGTCTAGCCTATTGCAGATTAGCACGTTTATACCACGCGGCCACCGTAGCGGGTAGCCCCCATTTTTAATTTAAGAATATACGATATTAAAATTGAAATAACAATTACTTGATATATACATATATATATATGAATATACAGGCGTACATTAAATATTGTTTATATTCTATGGGGCACTATTGTTGTGATTGTTTTAATGTACTTATACCAAAGAAAAGCGGATACAAAGCATCAAACATTTGTATGATATTATTAAAATAAATTAAGATTAGGGAGATAGCATGAATAGCTACTGCCCATTTAAGGTATTTTTGCCTTACTCTTGATTTATGAATGAGTTCTTTGTCCTGGTGGGACGAACGGATAGATTCTGGCCGGGTGGTTGCTGACCGAGAACATTAAATACCACATCAGCGTACTCACTGTGTTTACTAGTTTAATATATTATATTATTTCCTATATTGTGTGAATCATGTAAAACGAGTAGTAATAAATCCTAGATATTAATGGAAGCCCTAAAATTAGTGTTTTAACTTGTTCCTCTTTTTCGTTGTATCCCTCTTTTCATGTTTATAATATCTTTCGATCTTTATGCTACTTGTATTACTTAATATTATTTATTATCTAGATTTGCCATTTAATTTATAAATAATTGTTCTGAAGAATCTAACCCAGGGTCTCTGTGCTTGGGGTTTACCCTCTATTGTTGGGAGGTGTAGCCCCATAGTGTTGTGAGACAGTTTTAAGGCACTTTGCCCTGTCGAGTGCAAGTCTTGAACTTATTTTGTGGGATGGTGGGCGGGAGGGTGAAAGGTGTGGCATGGCTTAGCAACCGACCAAAGTATCCTTCCACGCCAACAATAGCAGATGGATCACGGAAAGCGTAGATTGCGCTAGCTACCGGACAGGTCTTGCGGACAAATCATACGTTTGGAAATACCAGTTTTCTTGAGAACGAGGGCAATTTTTATAGTAACATTTTCAACACCTCTTCTAATATAATGTATCAATGTTTATTAGTTGTTACATTTTCTTATTTTATGCTATGCATCAGGCAGTTTTTTATTGAATAATGTCAATATTATTGATATTTGATTACAATTAAAACTATAGAGGAGGTGTGTAAATAAAATAGTATAAATTAATCAACATGCTTATATTCTTGAACGAACCGTTTCTGAAAAGAAAATTGCAAAACAATAACATTTCTTGAAGATAACCGTTTGTTCCAATGGCTCTGCATACATAGTAATTAATTTGACTCACGGCCAGGAGGTGAAAAAATATTCTATAAATATCTTAGTAATTTATAAATACGTATGTTATGTTATCACAAGGATGTGGTGACATTCAAATTATTTTGAAACCATGATGTGAAAATTTGTCAACCTCTAAATACAAAAGATGAAAAAACATGTTAACCTAAAAATGTGTTGGTGATGTGGTTAACTACAAACCTATGTTTTGACGTCATGTCACAAACCAGAAGTAGTTTTATTTGTAATTATTTTTCCTTCCAACATCTTGACAAGATTAAACATTCATGGCATTATTTACCTGCAAGTTTATGATATATTTTCATGTACCATTCTGTACTTACTAATACTTGGGTAGGAGTAAATGATTTAAACATAAATAGGAAATTTAACTGTGTATTCAAAACCAACACACCAATATTATTACAAGAATGTAATTTGTGCATTCATTTTTCTGCAACGTAATTTAGATGTAGTAACAAAATAGCTTCCAGTTCACAATCCAGCATGTAAAAGTCCAGACCAATGATATGACGTGTGTAGAAGGTAGCATTGATAAGAACGAAATGAATTACGTACGTTTTTATTGTAAATTGCTCGATATCGATGGCATCCTGAATGCCACATACATTCAAGACGAGTGTATCAATCAAATCGTCGCAGTGTACGGTGACGGGAGATGACCGACCACATATACCTTCTGGCTAGGGTAAATTCGATAATATCCCACACTTGATCAAGATATCCCCAGGCTTGATCGAGATAAGTGACAATTTTCAAATAAAGGTGCCCGTCATCACGTTCCTGACTGATTATGATAATACGGTCCTCGCTATGTGTGTTAAGGAGATTTTTTGAATATTTAGACCTGCTTCCTGAGGATGCTGTACGTTGATGAAATCTTCAATGTTACCGCCTTGTAGTTTCACATGTTTTACCAATCTGTGCCAGTAGCTCCTGCATAGTTTCTTACGTATTTATCAATCTGGTCAAAAAACCGTAAATATATTTTTGTTACTATATATATACATTAGTTACAATATATATATATATATATATACATTAGTTACTCTATATATATAAAATATCCCACTAGCCGTCAACCTAAACAAAGGGAAAATTGTTGTAAAAATATGATTTGTCTAATGGTTTTCATCGGTTTTGTGTTGAGAATGGAAAACTTTGCGGGTGAATATTGCTTCTCAATTATGATAAAGTGCACAAGCTGTTGCAGGTGTATGGTTGCTCTGACGAATGGGAGACGACTAACTAACATGGAAAAGCTGCTTTACAAATGGCATGTTCTGATGTTTCCGATAGGGAATAGTAAGAATAAATTACATCATGTACCTACATTTTAGGTTACACAATGATTTTGACGGACCTTAACTGAACGGATTAGTGGACCTATACAAAACAATATAAAATAATACTAACTATAAACAGTTTTAAGAGGTATTGACAAACAAATTATTTCACAGGGGGCTGGGAAAGATCTTCTTATGAACAATTGTTGTTCTCATTTTGTTTATCAAATCAGGATTTTAGAGCACTCTTAATACCCTTCTAGACCAATCACACAGTTCTCCAGTCCGTGGATTAGGGGATTGGTGAAACCTGTCACCTTTTTGTAGACAGAGGGCATTTTCCGAAACTGGTATTTTATATTTTTAAATGTTTGTGTAGGCCTATAACTTAATTTAAGACGTACAAGCATGCACCAACAATCATTCTCAAACAATAGTTTAAAAATATCTGCATGTTTTTCATGTGTGAGTCTACCATTTAGCCATCTATGGGACAAGCATAGTCGAAAATTGGCTTCAGTAAATGCTTATACAGCATCAGGGGAAGTAGAACCTGCGGGGCCATGGCAGGAATTGCCCTCCCCCACTTGGATATAATTTATCCTCTTAATATTTCAAATACTCTGATATTATATAAAATACAGCCATAGAGGGCCTTAAATCAAATGCCAAATGATTTATAGATGCATTACATTTTCAAAGATTTACCTGAGAGTATCGCTTCAAATAGCTTCAAGAACCCTCTGCCAGAAAAAATCAGGTGAGGTGTAATCTATATAGCCTCTAGGGTCATCCGAATTTCAAAAATGTAAAGGGGAGGACCACTATAAATATTTTTAAAAGCATCTAATTTTTAAATCTTGCTGAAAGAGGACCACTCTAAATAGTTTATAGAAGCATTCAAATTTCAAAAAAATATCTGTGGAAGATTACTCCAAATATCTTATTCCAGTTATCTAATTTTAAAAAATTGGGGAGGACCCCTCCAAATTGGTTTTAGGTAAATCCTATTTATAAAATATATTGTGAAATATATTTATTTTTCTGCCCCCCTACACAAATAAGATTTCTATACCATTTCTCGTTTAAAGGTTGTTTAGCCCGGTCAAAGATGGGCCTAGAATTGGCCACCTATACCTGTCATGGGTCAATCTGTCCATCAAATGTAATGTCCAGGTTATCTTAGTACTCAGAGTAAGACCAAGGTACCTAAGGCTGTCCACACACCCACCTAGTCTAAGCTGGAGTGAAGCTGGACTGTCATAATTAATCTTCCGTATTAAGGGTATATTTTCTAAACTTATATTAGGCCTTTAGGTAGTCATCCACATCCAAAATAACTGCAGGGGTTTTGTTTAACTACCTCCCCGAATTTGTACCCCTCCAAGACTCCATACAAGAACCATTTTTTCTACGTACAACGCCAAATTGGGTTTGAGGCTCTTTGTAATGTCATTTACATGCAAACTATCTACCAGGGACTCTGGACTACTCCAGCCTGGATGCGTCGGACTTAGGTTGTGGAGTTTCCATAGGATACAGAAAATATTAATTGGGACATGTAAGGATGTGATATATTAACTGGGTTGATTGGAAAAAAAAGCTATATGGAGAAGTATTAATGTATGAATGTTTTAACCCTAGAACTGAAATATTATTCGATGAGACATCTATTTATGGGCCACGCACTTTGTCTTTTCAGAAAGACTTAACAGTTGTTTAGGAAACAATAGAGAGTAACGATCTGTTTTAAAATATATCTAATTTATGACGCACGCACTTGGTAGTTCTCTAACTAATTACTATCTATTTATTTTACAACAATTAGTAAGTCTTTCTTCCGTCCCTTACTATGTGTATAAATCAATCAATTAATACACATTAATTCACTATACCACACCCTTGTGTCTTGTATTTGTCATTTTTGTTACAAAAGTCCATCCTGACACTATCGGAAATATACCATCTTCTTCAGCCAAAAATTACTCCATAAGATGGATGTGTTAGAAAAAAATCACAAATATCTCTTTGTTAACTTAGAACAACGACATAATTTTCCTTAAGAGAATATTGATACTGAATGAAGTGCCTTATATTAAAGTGGCGTGGCCATCCACAGGCAAGGGCAGAAGGGTGGACTATAAATACTTCATAGACACTTCAGTATTCTAATGTGAAATATTAGGTGAACTAGCAAGCATTTTGTCAACGCTATTCTAACATTCTTACTTCTATACACAGAGTTAAAATATATAGTTATCTAGGTATATAGAGTGCTAAAATCTCAGGGAGTATATATAATAAATAACCAATAAATCGACAGTCGATTACTTAGGTTTAATTACTATGTGTTATTAGTAATTCTATTTTTATAAATCGATACGATTACACTAAAAACATTTAAAATGTTAGAAGAACATATCAAGATTGCTCATAAAAAAATTACTTAAATATTATTCTTTTCTTTGTAACACAGGTCCATAAACTGTGATCCAAGACCCCACCAGGAGTCGCAAAATATATTCTATGGTTCACAGAAAGAAAAACGTGAGCAAATTAAATGTTTATTATAGAACAATTTAAATAATAGTACACTACAAACTTTAATACTATATTTGTTTATTTTATTGTAGAAATAAACGTCGTTCGACATTATTGCTGCAATACAATTTTTAATTTTAATTTGTATAATTTGCTAACATAAAATAATAGTTTCAATTGGTTGAAAAGAGCAGTATATAAAACTGGATTTATTGGGTCAAAATAACTAATTTAATCTAGCTCATAAATATTTTATGTTTATTAATTTTTTAATGTGTTACCTTTTCAAAAAAAAATCTGCACAAAGTAGGCCCATATAAAGTTAGAAATTAATAAAAATTTAATGAATGTAATTTAATGCATGCATTTTTTGCAAAAAATATTTTAGTTACTTTCCACCTCATTCTGTCCATAACTTTTTTTGGCACCACGTGTTACTACCCATTCGGGCTATACGCCTATATACTAATTACAATAATGGGTTAGGTATGAGGAAGGTTGAATTTTATAGGAAATGTACCCATATTTGTGTTTAGAGGAGTGGAAACAATTTAGGAAAACCCCCCTCAGTATACCCGAACGGGATCTAAACACTATCTCCCAGTTATTGGCAGTCCAGTCTATTACGAGAGTAGTGCCTTAGACCATGCGCCCACCAAGGCGTATTTTATCTAAACCTGCATAATAACCAACAATAGAGAATAAGAAAATCTCAACCTTAATTAACCAATACTGCCCGGGGTCGCTTATAATTCTGTTCATGAAAAAGGGTCGCGAATAAAATAAAAGGTACCGAATCTCGCACGGACTTTCTCGCTCTATTGTTTAAAAATAGAGATATTTACTCAAAATTTGTAATATTTGTGAAACTAAATAATATACACTAGCAAACCCATGCATAAATTGCACTATACTTATGTAAAACTTTTTTTAGTCTCGGTTTTAGATTTTATAATTTACTTTTTAAAGAATTAATGTCCTCATTTGTATGTTTGGACCAATAAAGAGATTTTAGATTTTCGTATTAAGCTTCCAACTTCTGGTTAAAGTTTTCGACATTTCATTAGGTGTTACACATCTTCAGGTCATCGCATTGCTATTAAATTACTCATTTATAAATGTTGACCAATGTAAATATTGACTATTGAGTCTAAAATAGAGATAGATCATTGTTGTACAAACATTTGCCCTAAGAGGTTTAAGGAAAAACAACATAAACTTTTTGAGAGACTTGCTCATATTTAACCACGCTATTATTATTTATAACCGCGTCTTACTACCCGTTCGGGTTATGCGCTTAAGTACTAATTACACTCATGGATTAGGAATTGCGAAGGTTGAATTTAGAGGAAGTGACTCCGCATTTGCGTGGAGGGAGAGTGGAAAGCCATTTAGGAAAAGCCACCCCCAGTTCACCCGCCCGAGATTCGAACCTCGATATCCCCGTCCTCGATGGTCTGGCTCAACACGACTGGCGCGTTAGCCAACTACGCCATCGAGGCGAGTAACCATGCTATTGCATTGGAGAATTATTGCGTTAAAACTTAGTAGTATCTTTTTACAACTAAAGCTCACCAAACTGTATTAATATATTTGGCAATATCTCAGAAACTTTTGGTTTCAAAAAAATATATTTCATATAAAAGTTTTTAATTTTTAATAGTAGTCTACTACAATTTTGCAATGATAAGTTATTTAATATCTCAAATAGTTGCAGGTATACGGAAATTTCCGCTACTGTAAATTAGCCTAAAAGTCATTTTCATGGGAAAATGAAAATAGCCAGTTTATTTATTATCTCAAACAACATCTAGATATGAATTTAATCAAAATCGTTATAGCCAATTTTTAGAAAATCGACTTTTTCTACTTTTGCACTTGAGTAAACTAATCTTAATTTAGAGGTAGATATCCAATTCCAAAACCCCTCGGGGAAACCCTATGAAAACCCTAGATACCAAGTTTTAGCCCGATCGGTAAAACAGTTTAGGCTCTAGTTGGAGGTGGAGACAGACAGACGGAAATTCAAAAACAACTTTTTCTGATTCAGGGGATCATGAAACGTCAAGATTCATCAAAACCTCAAGTTAGGTTTTTTTGATGATCACAATACTTTCTCTACCTGTATGATAGCGAGAAAGTAAAAAGTTTAAGAACCTGTCCTTTAGAACACTTTTGATCCACATGCCTTAAAAGCTATGTATATTTTTTCCATGTACTTCTAAATGCTGGAAATTGTTTTATTATTATAGTATGTCATTGAAAGTTGTGAAATCAAACAATATAACCAAGACTAATATTGATGTGAACGTTTACCCACTTCCAACATGTAGTTATCTTATTAATATATTATTTTCGATAATCCACAATTTGAAACTATGTTTTGACTTATTTGGGCATAAAATCTGTTAGATTCTGTTTCTATTTAAAGTTTTAAAATGAAATCAGACTAAGTAATCAAGAATAATGTTTCCGCTCACATTTTCATAATGCCAACAATTAATTTTAATAGTAATACATTTTGGATAAATCACATTCTAAAAATATATTTACTTTTGTGGAAATGGTGTGTAAGAATCGATGCATTCGCTTAGTGCTCCAACTATATCCACTTGACGATTAAGCACTGTTATAACCTCAAATAATATTTATGAAGCAGTATAAATGGTAGAGTGCAGATATTTAAAAAATTTGAGAGATCAACTCCATACAAGATTGTAACATCTGAATTTTAATCGATCGATATAATAACCATTTGAAATATTATTAATATGTGGTTATATAAGACAAAAACTAACGTGTTTCATGTGAAAATTTGTGCTTGTACCTCAAGTTATTTTACATTTGGATACATCTAATGTGTACAGTTTTGTTCGTCTAATTTATTTATTTAGGTTTCAATCTTAAAGTGGTAACTGAAACAAATCATCTGCGTAATATTTTTATTTTAAAATACCTGGACAAAAGTGTTCTTAGCTTTCAGGCGTTAGATCTTTGTAGCACGATCAGTTTTATTTATGTTTTGAGAAAGTTAATATGTTGTATATTCTATCACAACATCACAAAGTAAGAAAAATTGAACAAATAAATGGTTTAAATCATTGACGTTAAAAGAGCTAAAGTGGTAAATGATATTAATTATTTATTATAGAATAAGCTTATTTACCAAGTTGACAGTGATGGTATTTTTAATTTGTAGAGGTAGGAAGCCAAGCAATCATAGCTTGTGAATTGTCACGCAAAGAGCACAGCAGATATCCTTGGGCTTTCTAAGATATCTTGTTGATAATTACTCTCCAACTTTAATATATACTGTTGTTTACTTTAATTTTATATTTTTCTCTTGCTTATCCTGCTTTATCAATAATATTTTTTCTAGTGGAGAATTATAATCTATTCTACACTCCTGCCCCAGAATGATTTTATCTATTTGACATAAAAGAGCCTTCATTGTTTCCAATGCAATTTGGTTTAGTATATTTTGATCCGTCTCATGTTTTGTAATTTGTTCTTCCAACTTAATTGTATGTTCACTTCATATTTGGTTAATCGGATGTGATTTTAATGGTATTTTCAATCTTTCTTATATTAATTTTATAGATTGGTTGTATGTGTTTGAATGTTTGCATGACTACATTCTGGGTTTTTATTATCATGGAAGATATTTTATATGCTAGTTTATAGATAATTTTACGGAGTCTACTTAATTTATCATATAGAATGAGGCTTTTTTTATATCAGACTGTAATGTGGAGTTTTTTTGTGTAACTAAGCTCTTGCTAGCATTTCCTACCAACATTTCTATATGTTGTTTCTAGGTTGTTTCTACATAGAATTTTACTCCAAGGTACACTCTCTCTACCCTGAAAAGTAGCAGCCTCACCTTGACGTGTTGCACTATGACCCTAGCTTATACCATAAGGGAATATGAAAGGTAAATCGCAACCTTACAGGGTAAGTTGCTTGTAACAATCTTTGGTTCAATATTTTCACTATTCAAACTTGTTGTAATTGTTGGTATTTGGTGACATAGGGTGATGATTTTGTAGAGCGTTTTAATTTTTTTGTCTATCATGTCATTATTGTTGCTTCCCCACATTGATTGCTTTTTTTTTAAGGTAGATATTTTATTTTGATGTCTGTGTTTTGCTGATGTATAAATTACAATGGCATTAACAAACAAGTAAGATTTAACGTTTGTTAACTGACCAAGTTTTATGGAGAGCTCATTTACTATAAAATTAAATGATGTGCTACTCGACACAACTCACTTTAGTAAAAATGTTTTATTGTTTGTATAAAAAATTACTTCTTCATATCTGGTTGCAATAAATCTTTATTTATGAAATTGTAAACCCTTTAACATTCTACCATTCATACCTAGTTTCTGCATTTTCTCCAATAATTTAATTTTTTCATAAATAAATAAATAAGATCAAATTCTCAAAAATACATTTAAATATTAGCTTTAATTAATTTTTGGAGACCTCTGATACATATTTATTGTTGTTTACAACCAATTTATCAATGTACTTGTTATTGTGTATAAATTATCTGGGCTAGAACAAAATTATTTTAGTAGTGAACCAATTGTTTTACCCAGGCTTTCATTTACTTAAGTTTGAGATTTATGGGCATTTAATAATAAAGTTTAAAAAAATTGCTTTCCTATAAATACTACAAACAAAAGGACATTGGATGGCCCACTGAGCATAATCTATGTTACTCAGTTAGGTTAACATTACCCGTGGAAAAATGTGAAACAATGTTAACTAAGCCGGCATTTATAAATGTTTAGTGTGACATGTTTAATAAAACATGCTCTAATACTGTTCTATTAAATTTTAAAATCTACTTTTCTTATACTTGATTGAGTAACAACTTTTTGCAACAAGCATTCAAGTCAAATAAGCATTGGTGGTTTAATTGCACACATAATTAAAAGTATCTAAATGAATGTATATTAATTATACATGGCAAGGAGAGAGGGGGTAAGCTCTACTTACCATGAAACGGGGAGCTGAATTTCAACGTTTAGGTCGACTGCTTGAACTGTAACTGGGGATTAATGGATAGTGGACAGTGGAGTTATTCATCCATACTTCAGTCAAATGATGACACTCTTCATTAAATTTGAACTTTCTCATATATTTCCTTTAGGGTATAATTTAATGTATTCATTCACAAGGTAATATGTGTTTATCCTTTACATACGGGACTCTGGAAATATTGTTAAATGAGGTTTTTTGTACCCTTTATTTTCAGTTAGTAATTATATATAGCTAACATAAAGGGAAAGAATTAGGAGGAGAAAATGTATGGCAATGTAGTACCATTCCTTTGGTACGAAGGGTGGTAAACCACAATCTGGAAAGAAAAATTTCAGTGCTTCCGGTCGTTAATGAAACTTAAACCTTTAGGGCAAACCATATTATCGGTTAGGATAACACTGTTATCTACTTTGTTGTTACCGAGAGAAGAGTAATCAACAAGTATTGCAATATTTGATAAGACAATCATGAAAACAATACAAACAAATAGTATTTACTTATATTTATTATCTGAATAATAAAACATAGTATATTAACACTATTCATTATAAACAAATATTTACGACATGTTATATGACATGGAATTCATTTGTTTTATACATAATTATAAAATGTTTCAGATTATTACAAACAAGCTTCCTATGTTCTAACAATGTGCGGGAAAACTTATTTGTTCAATAGGATTCTTCTAAGGATTACGAATATCAGTTTGTGCTTTAATAATCCAACTAAATCGATCATGTAAAATCCAAACAATGTATCTTGAAAAATAGAAACCAATAAATGAATATACATATATTTTTAAACATTTGATTTATTTTCTGTTAGGATCTTTATTATGCACAGAGGCCTTAAACGTGTCTCCACTTTAAGAAAATCGAAAATTTCAAACTGAAACAATTCTATTTTAATTCTCCAATGTACTTACATATTTAAATAGCTATGTCTCCTTGTATAAAACCCAATCTTCTAAAATATAGTACAATGCTAAACAATCCAAATGTAAGATCAGTTACTCACTATAATCACATAGACTTTAAATACAGTATGCTCATGGCACTAAAATATTTGAGATAGATAGAAATATAGCGGAAAAATAATGAGTATGTATTGTATTAAAATATAAAAACTTCAAAATAAATACCAACAAATATAAGTTCTTAGGTAAACAACCTGTTGTATATGGCTCGAGAACGTTTTCAATTAGATTGTTTCAAAAATGCACTATTCAACCGTTATATCTCGAATAATATTTTGCATCTATATCAGTGATTTATCTAGTTCTAGCTTCTAGAACCTAAATAAAATAAATTATTAAAATTCCGTAATATTTTAATTCATTTTTAAAACAAGTTTTAATCAACACTTTATGTTTAGACAAACCATAATGAGGACGTATTGTTTTAACCTTTGTTAGGAACTCAGTTAAATCAGCTTGTGCAATTTGGCAAGAAAAATTGCAGTCTTATAACAGTGAAAAACTCATCATAAGTATGTGGTCTTTACTCCGGAGATCTGGTAACTGCAGCATAGCCCCATTTTGATTCAGTCTCGGGACTAGATCTAAGATCATCTCCTAAATAGTTCAGCCTATCTACTTCTGCATTTGTTCATATTAGCTATTAGCTGGCCATTGTGACTAGGTTGTCCTTGTTTAGTAAAACAGAGCACAGCACTTACATTGTAAGATGTCGTTTCATATGAAGAGAAAGATGGTCCGACCGTGAGAAGGCCCTTTCACAAAGTCTACACTGAAACGGTCTGTCCCCGGTGTGTTTGCGGTAGTGACGAGTCAACTCGTCTGATCGTGCGAACTTCCAGCCACAACCTTTCCAACTGCACTGGTACGGTTTTTCTCCAGTGTGGGTCCTAAGGTGAGCCTTCAGGTGAGATGACTTGGTGTACGTTTTGCCACATCCAGGATGAGAACATGTATGCACTATCACTTTTCGACGGCTCCAGTTTCTTCGCCGTCTTGGTTTTGTGGGAGGGGGTGGTTCTGAAATGGTTGTTGGTGGAGGAGGCAAAGGATGAGGATGTCGAGGAAGGATGCCAAGAAAACCTCCTGACTGAGGTGGTAAGTGACCGATTAGATGTGGGGAGGAAGGAGGAGTAAGTATTTTGAAATGTGTCATTTGTGGATGATGATGTTGGTGTCGAGAATGATACAAATCACTGTAAGGCATTCCTGACGTGTGATGATAGAAGCCTCCACAGTTTTCTGGAGTAGCCGGTGGAGATATCTGTTCAAATGGTGCGTGACTTACTGGTGGTGGTGGTATACCACTACCTGAGGTTGGATATATTGATGATTGATGAATTCCATAAGATGATGGAGCAAAATGCTGCATGCTCGAGTGAGGGGGGACGATATTTGAACTGTAAGGATAGCTTGTGTTTGCTTGCCTGTGCACATAAACATTGTCTATACCTCCATGGAGGGATTCGGTTTTAATTTTACTCGCAATAGGAGGAAAGTAGAGTGACGAGGGCTCCATCGTTGAAGTGTTGAGGTCTTCTTCCTTAGAAGATGGAATGTAAAAGGCGTTAGGGGAGATAACAGGAACTTGTTGATCACCTGGTGTTGATCGGCATTCACTCTCCTGATAGTGGCCAGGATCCTCTGGAGACTGAGTGGTGGAAGTGAATGAGTTCTCGATCTCCAAGCTAGATTCCGTTGTCTTGTTGTTTGCTGATTCTAGTGTGCATGGGCCTTCAACCATATACGCATGCAATGGCGCCCCAACTCCTAGGATGACTGTTTCGATGTCTTGCCACATCTGTAAATAAATAATTTACTCATATAAACATCACTGTACTATGGTGTAACTGAAAGTATCATAAGGTAAACAATAAAAATATCACTAACAGCAATGGATTAACTGACTTTTTTTATAAAATTTCTTGATACAAAACATTCAAATCTAAATATAATATATATATAATTAAATGCTAGAAATATTTGGTGAGAATTTATAATTTAATAAATAACATGTTGAGTCAATTACAATAAAATATATTTAATTTTATATTCAACATATTTACATGTGCCATGCAAAGAAAAATATAATGATAGGAATTAATTATTATTTCTTAAGATCTGCTACGTATAACTACTTGTTAAGACTATCCCTAAATGTACACTAGAGAGGAAAGAATAACGAAAGTAAAATTTAAAGGAATCATACCAGTATTCATGTGGGAGGGATGTGGGTAGGGGGAAGTTGCAAAAGTAATTATGAAAAAACATTCTCAGAACATTCAAACGGGACTCAAGCTCAATATTCGTGTCACTGGGAATTCATCCTGAAAGTGACGCCTTTGCAGCTACTTATTCTAATAAGCCATATGTTAGATCTGATAGTTAAAATCTGATTTAATCAATGGTAACCTATACGTATATTACACTAAAAATAATTACAATACACAAATAATAGACTAAAGTAATTATAAACTATTAATTTACACAAATTCGATTTTGAGATGAAAACACTTGATTACGTGTAACCAAAATAGGGTATTACTCCTCTTTATTATTATAGATAATTTATCAAAAATAGTGAAATTTGGGGTTAGCAAATAAGATTATATATCAATATGTATTTTGAAGAAATTTTAGTTTGTATTATATGCCATTTGTACCATTTTAAATGTAATATTCGAATACCTAGCTAAGATAACTAACCCTAATTATATGAACGTGTTTAAATACTATTCAATTTAATCTACATGATTAGGTTTTAAAATCTAGCTGAAGTTATCAGTTGGGGCATTTAGGGTTAAGATTAAAAGTAAAATAACAAATAAAAATGGTATTAAAATTTTAATAAAATTAAGCTACAAATTTTCGACAATATTGTGACTCTATTTTCACTAGATCTGGACTGACACCGGCAAATGAGCTTGTAACGTGGATCTAATAAGTGAATCAAAGCATGTCCAATGCTATCGTATCAGTAAAATAGCGTTAGGGCGTCTCCGTTATTAGTCTATGTGAAATCATGTATAAATATCGGTGGTGACTCGTGTATTTGAGTACATGTTCACGTGAACGTCTAATAATTTGATTTAAATCATAGATTACTTTGGTTTCAATTAATTGTTTAGCCTATATAAAGTGACGAAATAATTTAAAACCCTAATAAATCATATTATATTTCTATTTTGATTACTGTATTGCTGTTATAGTGTTTGGAAACTGTGCCATGCCAGATATGGATATGGTTTTTCTATTTTTTAAATTGGCAACGTTGAACTCGATGGTCTTGAGGTAAAGTGCTCGGCTCAGGACACGATACTTGTGGGTTCTAACCCAGCCGGGGTTGACGTATTTTTCTTGAGCGATAATGATCCGTAGTACAACTTCCTTAGGAGTAGAAGTAAAGCCGTTGATCCCGTGTCAATGGTGGCATGTAAAAGAACACTAGAAGTTATGTAAAAAACACCTTTCCCGGCAAAATTGTTAGAACCTTTCGATCTCGCTCATAAAAATTGCCGTGTGCTGATATAATAAGTTAGTTTAACGAATGCACGTTAAATACCTCAAATAAATTAAATAAATGAAAAAACAAACAAGGTTTGATATCACGAATCATGCAGTGATAGAGCTAGTTCAATTTGGAGTGCTAGCGCACTTGCCCACAGTAGAACGGGAAACACACAACAACAAAAAATTGAATTAATTTAATATGTGATTAAAAAAAATTGACGTATCAAAGGCAATAAGATCAGACACAGTAGTGATTCTCATATCAATATACTAGCGCTGTGAAAAAAATTCAAACAGTTGGATACACAAAATCAGTTTTTTCAGGTTTTCAAATAATTTGGTATATCCAAAAAACTTGTCTAGCTAATCGAGGTATGTTTGAGAGATACGCGTGGCAGGGTACGGGTTGGATGTCAGTTAACGGAAAATTTCTAAATACATAATGGGTTGAAACGAGGAGATTCACTTTCCCCATTACTTTTTAATCTAGCCTTAGAGTATATTATTAGGGTACTGCAAGAGAGAAGGGAAATCCTGGGAAGGGTTTACATTAAACGGTACAATAAAGCAGTTAGGACATTCAAATAATTTAGCTTTGTTGGGAAATATTAAGGAAGCTGTTGCAAGAAATGTACAAATTTTATTGGAGGCTATTGATGAAATAGATTTAGAAGTGAAAGCTGAAAGATCAGTTATATGTTCACTCAAAGAACACAGATTGGGGACGATAATTTAGAGATTACTGCGAAAAACATATCATTTGACAGGGTTAATAAGTTTAAATACTAAGGATTTTTTTAAATATCACTAACGATACTAGATTGGAAATTAGGAAAAGAATACAGTTGGGAAATATACGGTATTACTCGGTCAGTAAGTTGTTGACCTCTCGCCTGCTTTCAAGGAATCTAGAACTCAGAATATACAAAACAATAATTTTACACGTTGTTCTCGAAGGGTGTTAAACGTGGTCCCTTGCCTTACACGATAAAAAAAATTGTTTTCAAAAACAAGTTGCATAGTTCCAAAAAGGAATGAAGATATTAGGGAGTGGAGGAGGCTACATGATGATGAGTAACATAAACTGTACTCATCATAAGTCATTGTTAGGATAATCGAGTCTCGTATATTATGGTGGGAAGGACATGCAGCGTTAATGGGAGTACATATATAGTACCCGGTTCAAGGTATTTACTTGCAAACACAATTGGAAGAGACAATCGGGAAGACCTAGACGCTGTTGGGAGGATACATTAGAATGGACCTGAAAGCGATATCTGTGATGAGATGGACTGGATAGAATTAGCTTAAGATAGGGATAATATGTTATGAGGTGGACTGGATAGAACTAGTTCAAGATATGGAGAGGTGGCCTACTTTTGTAAGTGTGGCAATCAGCTTTCAAGTTCGTAGTGCCATAGAGTAAGTAAAGTAATTAAGTAAGTAAGCCAATTAGGAAGAAGTATTTTCCTGTGGGTGTTTATAGTTTTCCAAACCTAAAAGATAAAAAGTATTTATCTATCTTTTCATTTAATTACATGTCAAAATATAACAAATTATTCAAGTAATTTAATTACCATGGATAAGGATAAATTTGATCAATTTATTAAATAATTATTTTTAATCTATCTGGTAATAAGATTAGTTAAAATACGTCGCCAGATAATCATTAGTTAATATTCATGTTTCATCAGCAAGATTTTAAAAATAGTAGGTTTCTTTATCTTTTATTAAGAAATTTAACCAGAAAAAGGGTGCAAAATGCCAATTAAGTAAGTAGCCTAGTAAAACAAACTATCCTCGTACTGTGATATATCTAAAAAAAAAAAAGGAAGGACTAGCAAACCAGTAGACTTCAAGAAATTTTTTTTTAATGTTTGACATTTCACTTCTAATATTTATATATATTTCTCCATGAATCATGTGAACTCATCAGATTAATGTTCACACATCCAGCAAAGCTAGGTGTGCACTAGCTGACTCTGCCCATTGGTTTCCAAGATCACAAGGTGTTTTTTTTCTCAATAAAGTTGTTTTTCACATCTCCAGAAGAATATAAAGATGAATTTCTTGGACACAGATTTTAAGAGGTTCCCTTTCAGCTTATATCAATCCCCGGTTACATTTTTTTTTTAATCTTTGAAACCGTTCTTATAAATTTAAAAAAATATAACCAGCACCATTACGTTTTAATAGTATATTTAAACATTATAAATTTTATAAATTGAACCAAATTTGGCAATTAATTTCGATTTGTGTGTCAGGTTTGAACAGAACAAACTTTTCAGTACCCGCATTGGAGGGGACGTCGACTAAATGGAAAGATAATCAGGTCTGGTTTGTCGATGAAGGGGAGGTTGGGATTTTAACCCTGGGAAGGCGTGCTGAGAGAGTTTTCCTAAATATATTCTCACACGTCCTCCACACAATTGTGGCTACATTATTCCCTCTAAATTCTACGATATTCACCCTTACCCCTAATTCATAGACATACCTATTTAAATTCGGACAGCCTAGTTGGGTAATAAATGTTTTGAAAAATAAAGCATTTTAAATATAATGATGTAATGGTGAATACATAAACCATTGACTCAAACTATGATATACAAGACTCTTAACTCAATATCTATAAAGTTTTAAATAATATGGGAACATTATCATTATATAACTAAATTAATTAGCTTTATCTTCTCAAAAATATGTATATTATTTTGTAAATTTCAGCAGTTAAATATTTTTAAATGGTGTTTCAAAATAAATAAATAATTTAAAAGTGGATGTAGCCTAGTAAAAATGTATATCTAATGAATAAAACGAGCATTTATGCCTAAAAAGTAACATTATAAAAAATCAACTGTTACATGAAACATGATTGTCGATTTTTGTCTAAATGTGTACGCGTGAAACCTGCTTCAGTGGCTCAATGGTGTAAGGCGTCACTCTCTGTGTGAATCGGCCTTAATTCCCATCTTGTTTAGTTTGCCGGTAACTTACAGTCATGGTTTGAATACTATTGTATCTTGTGGTTCAGGTATTTTTTTATTTTTTTAAAATCCCGCTCTACGTCCACAAAAATGTGACTGCATTTACTCTAAATTCTAACTTCCTCATCTTTAGCCGAGTAGAGTAAATATTCGGATATCCTTTAGAAGCTAAATAAATAAATAAATAAAAGTAAATTTAAATGTATGTTATTTATAATTTAAACGTGTGACAAGTATTTTATAAACGTGTAACACAACATTTGCAGTCCATTATGTACTGAGATCTTTTCTCTTTTTTAAAAAGTGTTCGGCGAGGGGAAGGTCCAAAGCGATTTCAGGTAGTAGAAACTACAATAATAGATTTTTGCGTTACATTACAGTATACAGTTTTCAAAGCTAATTTATACCAATTCAGTCAATCACGGAGTTTACTTTGCTATTGTTATTTATTATTTATTTAGCACCACGTCTTAATGCCCGTTCGGTTTAAACGCTTAAGTACTAATTACGCTAATGGATAAAGAATTGGTAAGGTTGAATTTTAGAAGAAGTGAACCCGCATTTGAGTGGAGGGAGAGTGGAAAACCATTTAGTGAAAACCATCCCCGTTTACACGACCGAGATTTTAACCTCGATCTCCCCGTCCTCGGCAGTCTAGCCCAACACGAAACTAGTGCGTTAGCTAACTGCGCCACCAAGGTGGGTCTTTGCTATTGTTGCCTAGTACAGTTACCACTTATTATATACATTTTCACCCCATTTCACTACTGATTCGGGATATACGCATATATATTCATTACGCTTATTTGGAAGGGATGAGGCTGGTATAATCATTAACTTATTATTTAGCACCGCGTCTTACTACCCGTTCGGGTTATACGCTTATGTACTAATTACGCTAATGAATTAGGAATTGGGAAGGTTGAATTTAGAGGAAGTTAACCCGCATTTGCGTGGAGGGAAAGTGGAAAACCATTTAGGAAAAACCACTCCCAGTTCACCCGACCGAGATTAGAACCTCGATCTCCCCGTCCTCGGCAGTCGGGCTCAACACGACTAGCGCGTTAGCCAACTACACCACCGAGGCGGGTCAGCTGGTATAATAATCTTATATAGGAAATTTGTGATTTTGCGTGGAGGGAGTGGGAAAATATTTAAGAAATGCCACTCTTAGGTACATCCTGCCTAAACTCCCCTATGTAATGCCTGCAAATCAGATTGAATGAGCTTAACATATAGACCACGTGCTCAATGGTGTGACTATCATTGTTACAGTGTTGCGTGTATTTTGCTTTAAAATTCCTAAATCAAGCAAAGGAAAAAACATTTCAATCATATTGTTCTAGTAATGAATAAAAGAGCAAATAATTTACAAAAAGTGACAAAAAGTTTGTAGATAAATTTTAAATAAAGGTACTCAATATTTATGTATTATAAACAATATTTGAGGTATTTAATGTGCACTTTCTGAACCGACTGATTATATCACCCCACAAGAATTTCTATGATCTAGAGCGAAAGGGCCTACTAATTTTGCCAGGCAATCTATTTTAACAAGTACAGTATCTTCCAGGGCTCTTTACATGCCACAATTGACATTTGCATATAAAGGGAGAGATAGAGTGTGGAAAAAAATTTGAGTTAAAACATCTTAAGTGGGTCTATACCCAACCGGAATACGAGCCCCGAGAAATACAGTATATTGCGTGATTTTCGCTTTATACCTCATGACCAACAACACAGATATGTATTTATTACAAGTATATCAAAAAACACGAATGTTTTTATCTTTATTTTGATTCCTATACAAATAAACTAACAATTTGTTTTAAATGAGGAAAGTGTTATTTATTCTTTGAATAGAGGGGGTCGCTCAAAAACATGAAAGCCTTATTGTTTTATGATTAAAATTGATAGTAGTGATTTCTTGTAGCCTACCTCTTGAACTACAAGTTGTTTTCATAATCAGTCAAGATCTTGAGTATAGATAATTTTGTCGAACATTTTATTTATTTTTCGTAACTAGATTTTAGGAAATTATAGACGTTTAAATAGTGAATACATCTCATCTATGAAGACAATTATACTTTTGGCCCGACCCTATCAATTATTGAATGATGGTCTAGAAATTATCTACCTATGACGGTGGTCATAAGGCCTTAGGAGTTCGACTCACATTGCCAGCTGTCATCGTTGACGGGAAAGTTGATGTTCGAATTTCTTTGGACCACACTAATTTTTTCTCCTTTTGAGTTTAATATGTAATTATTTTTTCATCATCTTTTCATATAATTCAATAATTTAATAAATACATAGTCACCCCCAGTGGCCACATAGTTTAAGTTACTACCTCACAATAGACCAGATTGCCAATGACGGGGAGATTGGAGGTCGATCCCGGTCGGGTGAACTGAGGGTTGTTGTTCTTAAACGGTTTACAAATCTTTGTCCACATAAATGTGTGTACACCTCCTTAAATTCAAATTTCTTCATCCCTAAGCCATTACCGTAATTAGTACATAGGCAAGTGACTGCCCTAGTAATTATGGCTATAATTATTGTAATAGCTATCGGGTTTTCAGGCAAGTCTAGTGGTAATATAGTTGTGAGATTAGAATGTTTAAACTA
Source organism: Timema genevievae (assembly GCA_902155825.1). Classification (NCBI taxonomy): domain Eukaryota; kingdom Metazoa; phylum Arthropoda; class Insecta; order Phasmatodea; family Timematidae; genus Timema; species Timema genevievae. Next base: position 152,270 of record CABFWO010000461.1, on the reverse strand, counting down.
GGGGGCTTGACCCCCTAGCTCCTGTGCCTACTTTAATACCCACCACTATTATTTGGTGTCAAACAATTTGAGGTTTTAACCGTTTATAGAGCTAACTTTCTTGTGTTGCGTAGTGAAAACAATTTATCGAATCATTTTCATTTTTGCTTACTGTTATTTGTGCCATATTTATAGCTAGATTATTAGCTATTAGGGACATAATTTTTAAATTAACCTGTCTCAATAAAATATTTTTTATGACTCAGACAACTTTCAATTGTTAAGCCAACCATCGGTCAATGTGTGTGTGTGTGTGTGTGTGTGTGTGTGTGTGTGTCCAGAAGTGTTCTTAAATGCATAATATTGATTCCATCAAATAGAGCAAGTAAATAAGTCCTGATTGAGATTTTAGGCCTTTTTCATTTCATAATTAAATTTTTAATTAAATATGTTCTTATTTTTGAATGTGTCTTATCTTCATCCGTTGTATAGGTACGAGAACTGATAACACCTACCTAAAATACCGTAAAGACATCTATCCATAGTTTATATTTAAAGGATCCATGCAGTTTTATGTCTATCCTAATTGGGTACCACATCTTAAAAATATAATAACACTAATTTGAAATAAATGCTTTTAATAAACACATTTTTTCAACTATTCAATTTGATTCTTACCAATTCCCCCTTTCCCCTTGTGGTACACAATTTCTGTGTTAGGGAGTTTACAATCTAGAATAATGTATATCTGTGCTTGTTACCACACCGTTTAAGGCATCTGAATAGTTATAAACTGTTTTGATCGTGGCAAGGGAGAAGAAAAGAAGAAATTTGGCTGGATGTCCTAGAAGTGAATTTTCACATGTGATTTATCATTTTATTTTCATTAAATTATTTGTTTGAGGTATTTAACTTGCACTTTCTGAACCGGCGGATTATATCAGCACACAAGAATTTATATGAGCGAGTGCGAAAGGATCTATCAATTTTGACTTGAAAGGTATTTTCACATACCTTCCAGGGTTATTTTACATGCCACAATCGTAATGGGACCGACGGATTTACTTATCCTCCAAATGAAGTTAAGCTATGTATTTTTATTACGCAAGAAAAATACATCGACCCTGGCTGGCTTTGAACCCACGAACATCGGGTCCTGAGGCAAACACCTTAACACAAGACCACCAAGTTCGACTGTGATTTATTACTACGGTTTTCTCAATACATCTCCACGTTAATGAGGGTGTAATTCTTCTTAACTAACCTTCTTATCTTTACTCAATATATCAAGCCGTTAAGTAATCCCTGTTTTAAAACGTGTATGTATAGTTATAAAATGACACCGGACTAAGTAAATTAGTCCCGGGACTTTTGGCTATCCACACAGTTTTATATTCATCTATAGAACATTTGATCGTCTTATTTATAATCTAAATTGGATACATAAAAGAAGTGTAACTAAGATTCTTCCTTTCTTAAAGAAACATCAGTGGAAAGGACCATGATTAGAGAAAATATTGAGGGAATGTATTTAAAACAATTTATAAAAAGTATACGGGAGTGCGTTTAAATCTTTATAATAACATCGCTCAAAGTTACCAATGGCAGGGAGGTCTGCGTTATAATCCTCGCCAAGTACATTCGGGTTTGTTTTTTTTGTTGCATTATCTTTCAATACAAATGTGTTTGAATTTATTTTAATACTACACTTTTCATCCTTATTTCTTACATTAAGACACAAACAATCAATTTGATAAAACTTTTTCATTGATATATGTTTCACGATACTTGTTCTTATCTGCACATAAAGTTTAAAGAACACATTTATTTGAACAATTCTCGATTATCAACTGCTGTCCTCAAACTAAGGAAAAATTGAAAAAATTAAGAGTTTATTATGTAGGCCTACATGATCTCAAAATTAACCAAAACTAATTTATATTTGTATAACAAATATATATATATATATATAAGCCTAACTTTAATTAAATAAATTAAATTATATTAGTATTTATAGCCCACCTCGGTGGAGTAGTTAGCTAACGCGCTAGTTTCATGTTGATCTAGACTGACGAGGACGGGGAGATCTACGTTCGAATCTTGCTCGGGTGTACTGGAGATGGTTTTTCCTAAATGATTTTCCAATCTCCTTTAACGCCAATGTGGTCTCACTTCCTCTATATTCAACCTTCTCAATTCCTAATCCATTAGCGTAATTAGTATTTAAGCGTTTAACCCAAACGGATAGTAAGACGTGGTGCCAAATATATAAAATTAGTCTTTATACTTGATAATATGATTTTAAAATTTTTGTTTTGTGCCTTATTTATATATAATTTGTTGAAGCCCAATAAAAGACATGTTATATAATGGCATTATAATCGTCTCTTCCTTTGTCTTTAAAATTTACTAATTTCTCTAAGATATCAATGTTTTCATTAATCTTCCCCCTTTCAACAAAATGTTATACCCTCACGTGTATACGTCTTTCTTGACCGCATATATTGGCATTTATTTATTTATTCTATCAGAACCGGTTCCACACCTCACAATAAAAGCAGCCAGTGTGTTAGTCGTCCGAACCAGAGAAGAAAAATAGGACGGACAAAGCTTGGTAATTTATTGAGATTAAAAGTAAAGGCATTTACATCTGAGTAGCCGTTCAATATTCAGATGGAATATCTTGAGGGTGTTAACTGGAATAACAAGAACAGCCACGTATGAAGTTGTATGAAATAGAGAAACATTTAGAAAATTCCGCGGCTACCGGCAAAAATTTGATTAATTTTATTATCATTGGAAACAATCGGCTGCTAATTAACAAGGTGTCGAAGTTACATGAAAAAGAACAGTAAAAGTATGAGTATTATTAATTAAGAATCAATGTTCGTATATAAATGTAAAACTTGCTTTTTAAGTCAGAGTATTAAGTTTGTTGACTTAATATAATGACAGACCAATAGTTATCAATCAGCCTTTAAAATTGCTACCAGATTGACCATCATCTACTCTCTAAGTTGTTATGGGGTGTACAGGAATCCAACAGCTCTTGTTTATTTTACGCGTTAATTATAATGATCAGCAATATATTAAGTAAACATTATCAACATTACTGTACGATTAAGTTTACATAAGGATAGCACTTTAAGATTATGTATGTTTCGCGCAACGAATCATTATCTTAGACTAAAAGTAAAATTACTTATACAGATTACTAGACCTATAAGATTCATTACCATATTCCTTAAGCAGGTTCTAGTATCATCCATAAGATTATAATCCTATTATTTTAGGGGGAGACATATTTTGTTAAATTATTTGAAAAAGCAACATTCAGATTTTCTTTTAAGCTATATGCTACAAAGTTTGATTGGATTTTGTGGCAAAAATATAAATTAATTACGAGCGTAAGTTTCAATCTCTTAGTAATGTGTTTATCATAACAATATCAGGCGTTGGTAACCTTAGTGACATGCATACAGTACTAATTACTAGGATGAAATTGTTATGGTTAGTCGAATTGAAAAACTTAATTTGCTTATAACCTTGAAAACCAACCTAAGCTAATCTGACATTTACAAAATTTATTTAAAAATATATTCATGCTTCAAGTCATGTTATCATCCCACTTTAAATATATATTATCATTACCGACCAAATAATACCAATATATTATCAATGTTGACCTTAAGAAATATTATTGATTTTTTTAAAAATTCCATTCTATGATTTTGCAACTGAAGAAAAAATAGTAATAAAACAGATTTCGTAAGTTTTTCCTGGTTGTTTGCAGATCATGTTGGATTATGGTCTATAGGATGATTTTAAAACTCATCTTGTAGTAAGTAGAAATGAGCTAAGTTTTCTCGTCTCTTTTATTTTGGTGTGTGTGCGCAGCGCTGCTCGTTTGTTTCTCCTGCTCGGTTGGCTGCGCACGGTCTCGACGAGCCCGGAGACTCGGGTTTCGAGACTCGTTGAGACACTCTGGTTTTGTATTCGGTTAGTGCACGCTGGGTCGTCCCTTGTTTGGGCGGTCGCACGTGTAGTTGTTTAGCGAGTCGTTATCTCTCGGGTGTGTAAACTTATTATCGTATGGAGGGAATTTTCTCGAACCCGGGTGTGACTGGGTATACGTGGGTCGCTGATTGTTTGATGTTTTGCATTGTACGTTCGCGTAGATGATGTTTCAGTTCAACGTTTGATTATATACCCGGGACCAACCTCAGGCTCATGTTAAGCTTTAAATAAATGTGCAGAAAGACAATCTCTCGAGTTGTCTCTCTCAGCCCAAACCCCGGAGTAACGCCGATCATGGGTCACGGTCCCCTATTTAACCCGCCGGTGTCAACGGGTGTAGGCGCGGGCCACCTCCACAAGTAATAAACGAGGTCCGCGAGTGGTGTGGGCACAGAAACAACGAACGTATTCAGATTCGTTAACAATTAATATACATAATTTTCTTAAAACTTTATTTCTACCATGATGTCATCAAACATTTACAAAATCATTTAGTTACTTAGTACTTGTGATATTTTATTGACAAAATTTCAATGCCTATTCATACAAAACCGTTTTTTAGTCACTAAACATCCCTAATATTCCAATTCACTGGTTTTGAAGGTAAGTCTTAAGTTGGGTTCCGTCTTCAATACCTAATAATAAATATTAAGAACAAACATTAAAAAACTCTTTAAATGATCACAAGAATCTCATAATAGTATTTTATTTCTACTATATTCTAGTAAATCTTTTTATATTAAAAATATGAAAAAAAACTAACTATCATTTAGTAAATTTCATGTTAAGTATATGTTTTGAAAACACATTGGGGGGCCTTCAAGTATTACGTAAGCACCTTAGGGGAGAGGGGGTTTGAGCTCTACTTATTTTTGCTTATAAAGGGGACGATGGAGTCAAAGCAATGCTTACGTAGGACAGATGGAGATGGGAAAGAATGGTGCGGTGACCCAGCCAGCCACCCCAAATGGACTCACACTAATTAGAAGTGTCGATACAAGGATTCGAGGACATTGGTCATTAGATTAAAAATAGTTCAGAGTTTTTATAGCTATTTTAATTCATGTATTTACTAATAATACTATTTTTTTATAATTTCAATAAGGTATGGATTAAAATTTAGAATGTTCATAAAGAATCAAATAGTCAAAGCTATTATATTCGTTTTAGTACGGATTTAGCCACATCTATATATCATGATCTGAAAATTGAAAAATAACACCTGGACAGGAATCGAAACCGGAACCTCGGGCTTAGTACGTCAATGCTCTAACCACTGAGCTATCCATGGATATTCCTGTTTTCAGGGTCATTTCTTCACTCATATTTTAAGGCAGAGTCTATGATGGACGTGCGGATATCATCGGCTCCAAATGTGTGATGTATTAAGATCACGATCTATAAGATAACGCAGCGTTTCAGGGATAGCTCAGTGGTTAGAGCATTAGCGTACTAAACCAAAGGTCCCGGTTTCGATTTCCGTGTCCAGGTGTCATTTTTCAATTTTCAGAATTAAAATATTCATAGTTTATAACTATTTTTAATTCTACCTGTTTAGTAAAATATATTTACATTTATTTTAAAACAGTGTTTACTGTGAATTATTTCACACCATTAATTTAGGCATTTACTTAATTAATTACCAGCAATTTATAAATTGCATAAAAAATTATTTTTATTCCTGTGAACAAATTACAAAAAAAAGTTGACAAATATAACGTAAGCAAGAGTTGAGGGAGCGAGTGGGGAGGTTGCTTATTCTGCTTAAAAGGTCGGAGGGGGAGAGGAGATCCAAAATGGCCAAAAATGAGCTAACGTAATACTTGAACGCACCCTTAAATAAGTTCAATTCTTCTATAAATTTTAATAAATAAATTTCGCTAAAATAATAAAGAAAATAGTTAAAACCTAGACTCGATTCTCATTCATAGTATAAATACTGTGCACCCCAAACTCAATCTAGAAAGATGTGTGTACAATTATTGTTGATAATATTTTGAAAGGTTTATTTAAAAAGATCAGGGATTCGGTACTATCCTGTAGAGGATAAAAAATATTTTCTTTCCAGAATATGATAGTACCCAAACTCTCAAACCATTCTTTAAGTTAAGAGAAATTTCATGTTTTAAAATGTGACCTAGGATCTTGTCAAGATAAGGTGAAGTGCTGTAAGTATTTGCACTTGTTTGAAAAAATCTAGAAAGTATATTTTAGCTTTTAGATATATTGTATTTTATTTGAAAGTTACTGTGTCCATATGCAGTTGGCATCTATTCGATCACTTTTCAGAGTAGACCAGAATTTGCTAAATATAAAAGTGTAAGTGTCAATTAGAAACATTTCTAGACAGTATAATTATATGTTTGAGGAAATTTGACATTAATAGACCTAATACTTTACACCCAACCATCAATACATAATGGAATGGAAACTAATATTAGTTAGCGCTGTATTCAAATAAAAGTGTATTTTGTGTTCGAGACTTTTGGTAAAATGAATGTAGTATTTACTTTCACTATATAAAGTAAGATAATCCGCTTGGTCTAAGGCACTACTCTCTCAGTAGATCAGACCACCGATGAAGGAGAGATTTAGGTTCGAATCTCGGTTGGGTGTACTCATGGTGTTTTTTCCAAAATGGTTTTCCACTTTGGGCTCACTTCCTCTAAATATAACCTTTCTAATATCTGAAACCATTAACTTAATTAATACTTAAGCCTATAACCCGAACTGTTAGTAAGACGCAATGCTAAAAAAAAAAGCCTAAATAAGATAAATGCAAGCTGATAAGTTAATTCATAAGACGAGCTCACGTGTCAAAAGAATAAATAATTCTCATTATCAAATTTTTCACATTTTATCCCCCTACAACCTCACTTGAGTTTCGCACATAAATTATGAAACACGATGTATAGAAACTGTATGTAGACTACGCTTACCCCGAAAGATAGCAGGCTTACCTTGATCGATTAAACTCTGACGATATCTTTTAAGCTACACCATAGTGGATTCAAGCAAGATAAGCCTGATACGTTTCCGGGTAAACGGAGGGTACAATAGTTTGATTATCCATTCATAATCATCTGGAACCTGCCAAACATAGAAACATGTATTAACTGCAAATAAAAACCAATTCCGATTAACTATTTATGCATTTTCTCTTAATGATTTGTATTATTACTTTAGCATTTAATCCAAACAATTATTTTCATAGCTATTTGGAAGAAAAACCTCTATGTTTGTATATTATTATTATTAGCACCACGTCTTACTACTCGTTCGGGTTGTACGCACTTACGCAAACGTGCAATGGTAGGGTAATTGTGAGATAAATGGAGGACCTACAGTTTAACGTGGAATCCGAACCACGGTGGAGGCCTGGCATTCCTCACATTCACAAATTGTGATTAATACACGTCCTGTCAGAGGTGAAGGAAGTGTTTAGCAATCAGATAAATTTGTGCCGGGACCGAGGATTGAACCCCGGACCCTCAGCACAGAAGTCTGACACCTTACTCCTAGACCACCAGGTCACCAACTATGTTTGTATAATCTTTTAATAAACAAACAGTAGTTTATATGTTAATATATCTATATTATGCATTTGTTTAGTAGAAACCATTTTTAAGTAAGTAGTAAATATATTTTAGTAGGCTACAAACAAGTATAAAACTTTAATTCCATTAATAAATAAGAAAAATTCTCATTTATCCTATTTTGTTTTGTTTTCAATACTCTAAAAAATATTTAGTAACTTTCTTAGACCTTTGCAGATTAAGGCCACGTTTTATTTTATTTTTGATGTCATTGGAAGGCATATAAAAGTTTAAGAACATCGCAGTTTTTTTATATTCACTTCTATATTTAGTATTATTATAATGTTGCGTTTCTTCTATTATTTTCACAGAGATGAGGTACCTTTGTATAAGTTAACTAAAAATTATTTGTATCTTAAATAGCTAAATCTTTATACAGTATTCCATTTAGGTTATTGCATTTAAGTTTGTTTTATTTTTATTGGAAACTATATCAGAATAGGAATATAAATTCAGATGATTTAGAAAAGGTACTTAACCTTGTACTGTCCATTCAATACTAAATTGTTAGCCATCCTTAAAAAAAAGCCCAATTATTTCTAGTTAATATGACTCACTCATTTTTAAAGCACTGTCTGGGATCAAACTAAGATCCCATATTCATAGAGTCGTTATCTCTTACGCCTAGTCACTGTTACGAGCCTTCAACCGAATAACCTTGGAGGTTGAAGACCACCTCTTTAGCTCTCTTTACCACACCTGAGCCCTTTTATTTTCAAATCCACTTTATTTTATTATGACTACCTCGCTAAAAGCTAGAACACTGGCATCTGGGTGTACTAGCAATAAATATATTATGACTTCCATGAAACCTCTCATAAAATATTGAAACAAGAGATGAACTCAACAACGTTCCTAAATAATATTCATATTACATTTTATTAACTATGTATGTTTATATATATAATTTTATGTGAACATTCTTAAAGTCTAACACAGTAATAGCCTCTATATATACCGAGTTTCGCAGAGTCAACGTCTTATTTTAAAATAGCAGCTATAAAAGTTCAAAGAATAGAAGCAATTTAAAACCTTACACATTTAATTAATTTACTTGTAACATAGTTTGTGACAACATCCATGCATATGATAATTCAAGTGAATAAAGCAAGGAGTTATAAATAATACGTTAACATATTTTATCTGCGTTGGATGATGCATCCGTGATACTACGTGACCATTTGAAACTTGTCGGGACTATGATTAGATACACTCTTCAAAATATTTCTCGGGAAGCAAGCACATCCGCACAAAGGTAATTAGCGATTAACCTCGCTTTAATTGTGTAACGAGTCACTGACTTAAATCTACACTTCCATCGAGATAAAATATTACAAATGTTCAAATACTAGAACATATTTGTTTCAAAACCTTTTGCAGACTCATGCACGAACAGATAGCCGAGCTAAACAGTGTTGTTATATTGATCAAAACTATAATTCGAACTAATTTTAAAGTAAGTTAAAAATAAAAGATTCCTGTATTAAATCTTATTTACGAAACATCTCGATTTTATTTAGTGAAGTGTTTTAAAACCTTGTTTGGAAAATACCGTTTTCAATATAAACGACATATTAAGTTGATTGCGGTTTGTGATTATCCGGTAACAGCTTTCCATTAGCACAGTAAAAAGGAGTGAAACTCGATCATCAAACAAATGTGATTTTACAAGCCAACATAATAAAAATAGACTTGTCAAAATTGTGGTTACTAATGTTGAACTTGGTTAAATGGAATGTGATTTTACGTAGGTGCCATAGACCGTATAAAAATCGCAATGAGAAGACAAAATAACTCATTTATTTAGTAATGAAATATGAACTAAAAAGGTGATAACATATAATGATTCGGGGAAAAAATTAACGCCTAAGGCGACAGTTTTTTTCAAACTTTAAAATAAAATAAATACTCTCAGATTGCCATTGAGCTAGGATACAAATCTGTCAGTCTCAATTCTTCTGATTTAAGAATCAAAGGTAAGAAGATAGACTTAAATTTACGTTGGTCAGTCTCTCTAAAACTATAATTCTGTGATATGAATAAATGGTTAGTTGTAAAATAAAAAGGTTAAAAACTTGGGCGTAGAAAATATATATATTTATTTTCTGGCAATCTTGGTGTAGAGAAATTACAGGGCTTGAAAATCCCACATGAGTGGACCACCTTCTAAGTTTCTAAATACTTAAATTCCAAAGAAAAACAATTATAATATCTTAGGGGGAAACTTGGCAACATAGGGGTAAAACTGTTTATAAATTAAACGAAATATTTAGGTTTCAATCACTGGATTATTATTTTACTTTTCTGTCTCCACGTCTAACTACCCGTTTGGGTTATACTCATATGAACTAAATACGCTAATATGTCAGAGATGATGTAGGTTGGATTTAGAGGAAGTTTACCCGCGTTTCTATGGGAAGGAGTACCTTACCTTACCGATATTTTCATCTCCAAGCTCCACGTCATCGGCATACAAATCTATTGATTTAGAGGTTTAGACCATGGATCGGAAACATTAATTGGCCCCGATAAACTTAAAAACTTATCAAACGTCCCGCTATAATCCATCGTTTCTCCATTCTACTTTTTTTTATAATTTTATTTTTGCCCATACATCTTAAATTCAATCCGATTTTCAAAATAATTTTTCCCCACCTTTATAGAAAGGTATATAGAATAAATAAACTTTATATTTTTAAATTAATTATTTAATTTCTTATACCATTACCGATTATGACCCATCAATGTTATTTTGGTCACACTCAAGTATTTTTCAAAGTACCGATGTATTCTCGATTTTAAAAAACCTCCAAAATCGACTTTTAATTGATAATGTAGTTTTCTTAAACGATTGACCGGTTGATCGTGATCAGGGCCGTACCAAGGAGCTAGCGAGGTGGGCGACTGCCCGGAGCCCCGGGATCTAGGGGGCGCCACGCCAAAAATGCCTTTAAAAAAACTACAAATAATAATCCTTTTAAAAAATTCATACATTGCTCAGATATATTTGATATTGTACTAATTTTCTTTGGCTTTTATTACGACTTGTGTCCCTGTTAGAACCAGTGGGTGCGTAAATCAAGATTCGCCTGGCCTCAAAATTATGCCCGAGGCGGCCCTGATCGCAATTGACCAGTTGTTGACCCCTGCCTTAGACCATTCAACCACCGAATCGGGTAATGTTTTTTTTAATCTTTCATTATTTATTTATCCTCTACAAACTTGTTTTCGTTCTCTTCTAACAAATATGCTAGAGCTCCTTTTCGTAATTTAATACAAATTTATCACTGCCATGATTGCATTTTCTTCCACTACGGAACATCCGTATATTTAAATCAATTTAATATAATGATGAAATTAGAATTTTGTTTAAATATACCCGTTTTTACGTAGAGAGAGAGCGGTAAATAATTTAGGCAGAGCCACCCTCAATACACATGACTAGAATTAAATCATCAATCCTCCCGTCACCAGATGTAGTCCTTTTAGTCTATGTGCCTACTAATGCGGGTACATTCCAACTAATAAATACTTTAAATTAATTATCTAGTCTTACACCTTGATTCATTCAAATAGAAGAAAATGGGTACCCTATTTATCTGACTTAAGCTCTACTCGTTATTAAGTTTGGGATCCATCATTTGAAAAAATTTGTTGCTGGCCACCACGTAACTTTCAGTAATTTAAAATAGTTGCATGGAAGGAATGAAGAATGTTGGACTATACTACCTTAATACCAAGTAATTAGAGTATTTTTAAGTGTAAACATAAATTCAACTTTGTGATTAATATTCATGGAGACAAACACCTAGCAGTTTTAAATAATTAAGGTAGAACATGATAAAACTAAAACAATTTTAAACGTAATATTTGTAATTAGACTTTGTTGCTGTAATAAATTGTATAATTTGCTAAAAAAAAAATGCTACATTGTGTTTTAAATGTGAATAATTCATATATAAATTTGTTTTTTATGATATGAAAATAGGTCCCAATAAACGAGCCACCGTATTGTATGGACGGTAAAATTTACTAAATTATTACTTTTTCATAACAATCACACATTCCTAACGAAATTTCTTTTTGCCTGTTCTTCGTATACAGAATACCGGTTAGAGAAGCATAAACTCTCAATACAATAAAAAAAATGGAAATTATTTTTATATTTCACTAAATATTCACCCAAAATATGAAAGAAACTTTTTTAGTGATCATTTAAACTTAAGAACGTTTGTTCATGTATGGGTTGATTTAATTATTTTGAAAATTCTGGCCTTTTAACTTTATTTTCAATAGCCATATGCTGAGACTAAATGAATTGATTTTTACTCTTTCTTTTTACTAAATCCCACTGCTCGTCTAAGGTATACGCACTTTATATACGCTAATAGTATAGGGACGAATCAATTAAAATATAGAGAAAGTTTACCAGCAGTTGCGTGTAGGGGTAGTGGGAAACCAATTGAGGGAAACCATTCTCAACAAACCCATCCTTTCAGTTACCAGCAAAATAAAATATATGAGACGCTCCCACCAATGCGAGTGATTGTTACTTTAATGTTGTGGTTGCTTCAATGAAATCTAAAACGTAAGTTATTTAAAATTGATAGCGTTGTTTAGTCTGGAGAAAAACTTTAGACAATATCCGTGAAAGTCTGTGCCAAGTTAAACTAAGCCTATAAATAAGGTGAATATATTTTTTGGGAGAAAATAAAGGACCCATCAGAATTTGTTTCATAATAAGAAAAATACAAGTTTCATTTATTTATTTCACTAAAACTAAAAAAGCTTTATAACATTTATTTTAGAGTAATTACTGTCGCCAACCCTAATTATAGAATGTAATACATGCCTAGCCAAAGCCTAGCAAGAAAACACCATCCATTTTAACCAACAAAACTGTGTCAACTAGCTCAAGCGCTGTTATTGAAAGTGATAACAGAGTGAGGTAAGCATTTTAAACAATCTCTTTTTTTTTAAGTTGATACTTTATACAGCAAGCAATGTTGCCAGTGTTGTCAAAAATTGGAAATATTATGTTGAATAGTGAGTAGCTAGTTGTGGTGAAATGACAGTTTCATGCTTCTATGGGTGGTGTTCTGCGTGTCAATGTTCAATTTACTATCTCAATTAACAAAATAAAGGAAAAATTGCTATTTTAGAAGAAAAATTATCTAAAGGACAAAGCAGTGAAATAAAGGACTGTCCTCTTAAATAAAGGACGTATGGTCATCGTTCATATAAATATAAGGGTAAGAAAATGAGGTAGGAAAAAATGCACCAGGATTAAGTTGGAAGTAAGAGAGTAAAATTATGTGAACGCTTTATGTACTAAATACAATCTGCATTAAAGAAAATCAAAAAGATTATCCGAAACTCCTACTATGTGCCTGTAAATATGAAAAATTTACATTTAATAATAATTTTCATCTTAAAAACTTGTTCTAGGAGTATACTATAAAACCACATTGCAAGTATAAAGTGTTAAGCTCTTTAAAATGTACGTTCAATCTAATATCAAAAATGTGTATTTGCTGGTAGAGCTACTCGCTCTGATAATTTCCTTTACAAGGGGTCTTATTATGCACATAATTTAAATAACTATAAAAATAATCTAAATAAGTTGTATGTAACGTATTTAATTTTATTTGATTAAAATGTCATTGCCCAAAAATTTCAAAATCCAAATTAACTATATAAATCGTTTTGTTAGGCCTACCTTATTATAGTCTATTCTAACATATTAAACCTAGTATAATATAAGTTAACAAATTTATATTAGTTTTCATTACTAGGCCTAATACTATGTTTACTAGAGTGATATGAGAAAGATCTCCTTCAATGAACGCATGGTCTAAGGCGTCACTCTCACAATAGATTGTACTGCCGATGCCAAGAAGATCGGGGTTGGAATCCTGGTCGGGTGTAGTGAGGTTTTTTTCCTAAATGGTTTCCCACTCTTCCTCCAAGAAAATGAGGGTACACATCCTCTCAATTCAACCTTCCTCACCCTTATCTCACTAGCCTAATTAGTACGTATGTGTATAACCTGAATAGGTAGTAATACGCGGTGCTAAGAAAATATGGGAAATATTTTAGTAGGAAGACATTCCACACCGGTGGCTGCGCATTCTAAAGCGATTAGACTCGAATTGCAAATGGTGGACTCAAATCCCAGCCCTGTTTTCCCTCAATGTCGTTAATCGCTTTGGCAACAAACAAGTTCGCTTACACTTACTAAACTACGTTCCCTATCCACACACACCCCTTGGATTAAACCATTAACACTGTCGCTCAACGTTCTAAATAAAACCAAGCCAAAACATTTCAAAATAAATTTCCATCATAAATTAAACCATAAAACCAAAACATGTGTCATCAAAGATGAAAATCACGATTAAGTTATTAAAATTTAATTTTTTTGAAAAGATTAAAATCGTAATACATTTGCGTTTTCAAAATTTGTTACCATATATTTTTTATAAATAATGTTTAAAATATGTCTTGGTTTTAAATTAATACCTTACTTACTTATTTACTTAATTACTTACTTACTTACTTGACGGCATTAAGAACTCGATAGTTCATTGCCGCACTTACAAAAGTGCGTCGCCTATCCCTACTAGTTCTATCCAGTCCACCTCATTACAGATATCTCTTTCAGGCCCATTCTAATGTTATCGTACAATCTGCGCCTAGGTCTTCCCAATGGCCTCTTCCATTGGGTTTACCAGTAATTACTCTGAACATGGTTCTAGAATCCCCCATTCGCGTTGCATGTCCTGTCCACCGTAATCTACGAGACCTGATTATCCTAGCGATGTCTTATGATTAGTACAGGTTATGTAACTCATCATTATGTAACATCCTCAACTACCCAGTAGCGTTATCCCTTTTTAGATCCAATATCTTCCTAAGCACCTGGTTTTCAAACACCTTAAATTATTTTTCGTCATCTAAGTTAAGAGACAACGTTTCACACCCATTGAGAACAACCGGTAAAATTATTGTTTTGTATATTCTGAGATTTACATTCCTTGACAGCAGACAAGATGTCAACAACTAACTGACCCAGTAATAGCATCCATTTCTTGACTGTATTATTTTCATAATTTCCAATCTAATGTCGTTATTGATATTTAAATTTGTCCTTGAATTTATAAATTCAGTAACCCTGTAAAATAATGTGTTGTTCGCAGTAATCTCTAAATTATCGTCCCCAATCTGTATTCTTAATGTGACCATATATTTATTATTTTCAGCATTCACTTCTAAACCTATTTCCTCACTAGCATCTAATATAATTTTTGCATTTCTTGCAACAGCTTCCTTACTATTTGCTGAAAGTTAAATCACCTGCGTATCCTATTAGATTCAATGTATCGTTTAACGTCAACCATACCCAGGCTTCCCTTCTCTCTTGCATTAACCTTATAACATACTCTAAGGCTAGATTAAAAAGTAATTGGGATAGTGTATATCCTTGTCTCAACCCATCATGGGAATTTTGAAAGTATAAGTCACATCCAACCAGTACCCTACCAAGCGTATCAGTTAAACCTATCTCAATTAGCTTGACAAGTTTTTTGGGTATCCCAAATTTAACTAAAATTTCATATAACATATTCATTTTAACTGAATCGTAGGCCTTTTTAAAATCTATGTATAATTGATGAACCATCATTTTGTATTCCCACTTTTTTTCTAATATTCTTTGATTATTAAAAATCTGTTACGCTTTTTATCTATTTCGTCCGAATCCACACTGATTGTCCCCAATTATTTATTCTGCATATGGCGTCAATCTCATTAAAATTATATTAGATACATCTTTATAACATGTTGATGCTATTGAAATAACTTTATAGTCATAGTTAAAATAATTAAAAATGTCTTAAGGATCTGCAATATATTTGCTGAACGTACTGTACATCTATGAATCTTTGAAAAAATAGTGAATCCATTTTGTATTATTTAAAATTACCCACTATGGAATTTGTATGATTTCTGGGAGTTTGTAATTCTCAAACTTAAATAATTAATAATTAATTATATTATTTGGCACATATTTTAAAATATTAAATTATATGGTTTTACGATTATCTTCTCAATATAGTAATGCATTTTCTTAATTCTCATCTTTATATCCCAGTGTATATAGTTTAGGCCCATATAGATTTTTTGTTTTGTTTTCCACTAAGTTTTATTATCCGTCCGAGATGTAACTATTTTAATTATACTTATGGAGCAGGGATGAGGAAGGTGGGGCTTAAAGGTAATGCACCCACAATTTTGTCTGGAGAAACCATTTAGTAAAACATTAAATAGTTAAGCCAGAGTGGTAAAATATATAAATAAATTGTATGGTAAATAATTATAAAGCTTACAGCCCGAAAGGGTAGTAAGAAATGGCGCTAAAGATAAAGTTTAGGTGGGAAACATTTCGTGAAGATTTACAATAATAATAATAATAATAATAATAATATTTGTTTGTATTTACAAAAAAATATTGTGCACTTACGGGGAATATGTTGTCGATAATTTTTACAGGTTTGGAAAACATAAAATATTTGTTTCACTTACAAATATCAACACGAAGCTCTACATGGGAAAAAGGGAAATGTTTATTGGGATTCACTGATTAAAAATATACATATATATTTTTTTTAAATTTTGAAAATTGTAAATATTAATTTAAAAAAACATTTCGACTGAGCTTTATAAACTTTGATTAATATAATTTCTTGTTGCACGTGTTTTTTATTTCAATGGCTTATAGTCTACGTTTCCTTGAAAATAACAAATTTGAAAAACATATTTAAAATTTACTTATTGCTTGAGGTTAAATTCTCATCAATACCAGCTGTCAAAAGTAGATCAAATACCTATCAGTATTGTTGGGGCACCATTTTTAGCCAGAAAGCAAAAGGTTAAGATTCCATTGGGTACATATCTAAGCTACATTTGTCCAATCTAGCCAAAACAGTAAACTTATCCTGTGAAATGATTATGAACAGATACTAAGCAGGAGTATAAGCAGGTTGGTAAGTGGTTAATGAATTTTATTGAATTAAGAGTTGTAAATATCATAAAAAATATTGTTTTTTTAAATTTGATAATATATGTTAGAGCTTTCTTTAAATTAATGATACGGTCAGTGGTGTACCATCCTATGGTGCAGGTGGTGCGACCACAACAGGGCCCAGAGGTCTCGCGGGCCCATAAAGAAAAAACTCCACTTTTAATAATATGTATTTGTAATTCAAGTAATGCTTAAAAATTCATAAAAGCCTATTTTAATACAGATAATTTATTAATTTTATGAATAGGTAAAACCAATTTTTATTCATACCATATTTCGTACTTTGTGTTTAGTAGGTAGCTTAATAATGGCTACTACACACCGGACGATAATCGCTATATAAAAGTATTCCGCAACTGGGCAAAATCTTCTGCGCATACACCAACTTGTATCCGGATCAAGGCCTAAGATATATGTGTCTGGCTACTCTTTAGTTCCAGTGATCAGAGATTGAAGCCAAAAAGCTGTAGTATCTTAATATATTAGCAAGTGTGCAATTCTAATATTGTAAAGAAGTTTGAACCACAAAGCTTTACCGCTATTGATTTAAGTAATATTGGGACCAGAGAAAATAGTTACTAGCTTAAAATATACACATTATTATTACTAACAAACACGTCAACTAGGTACAATAATTGTTTGGTGATGATTGTAGAAACATTTAAAGTTGCTTGGTAATGCTATATATATATACATGTATACATATATATATGTAATCTTTAAATAAATTAGCTCTGTACACTGGGTGAGGGGGGGATGACCCTATACACATTGTATTATATTTAAATTGTAGAAATATTATTATAAATGAAACATGTTGGAGAAGTGGTTTCCAGACTTTATCACGGTTTGACCCCAATTTTTGTCCCTGGGACCATCACGATATCTTGATCGCTTACAAGTGTTCAAATCCTAGTGTTCAATCATTTTTTCACTGTACTCACGACTATTAGAGTCTAATTACAGTTGTTAGGTAGGTAAACTTTAGAGGTAATGTACCCTTATTTACTTGGAGAGAGAAGTGGTAAGCATTTAGGAATTAGCATCTCTTGTACATCCAACCAAAATTTGAATCCCGACCTCTCCGTAATCAAAAAACAAACCAAATGAGGGTGACGTAGAATTCTCATCCCCACTGATACTCGTTTTAAATACTATAAATTGCTTGTATACCATACGATTGTAACTAAGATGTAGCAAAAGAGAATCATCCAACCCAGAGGGTACTTTGGATGTTAGGTATCAACGCCACTCACCCAAATACTGGGCTGCTACAGGCAGCTGAATCCTAGTTGTGTAGCCAAAATAAACACAAGCCGTTTTTATAGTTTTAACCGTTAAAATATATATTAATTTTGATTTACCCTTTTATAGTCATTCTAATGAATTAATAAAGTAAATTTAAAGCTATAACCTCAACAATCCCTATGACCACACTCAAAACTCACCTTGAACCCAGATAAAGTCGTGACCCATTGGTTGGAAACTACTGTAGGGATGGAGGGCAGTAAGACACCGGTCTTATCAACCAGCCCTACGACATCTGAGTAAACTCGTGTTTGACTTATACAGGGTGAAATTTTGAATAATATACAGTATCTGTATATCATGACCAGTAAACAATATAGGGACAATAAAAAATAAAGAGGAATAAATATATAATTAAATAGGCATATAACTGAAAATAAAGCGTTGTAATATTACCCCTACTGTAAAAAGTCTAAATGATTGAGTAAACTAGCGCTCCTCCCCTCAGCCCCCCCCCTCCCCCCACACCCACAAAACACACTCAATGTAGCTAGCTAAATTTGACTAAAAAAATTGAATTTATTTCATAACACACAAAATTTTAATGGTTTGAAAATCATTAAAAAATCAATTATTGCAGTTGATGTGTATTTAAGTAATAATAATAATAATAATAATAATAATAATAATAATAATAATAATAATAATAATAAGCTCATTTTTTGTTATCTTAATTATTTTTTCTACTCACCATATTACCTAAAACATCAAATGGATACATAATAGTTCCAACTTATTTACAATATTTGAGCTACGCGCGCGATAATATGCTAAGAGACTAGCGGTATTTGGCGTCAATGTCTGCTCACTGGAACTAGAACTCTTACATTCTGTGACTGACGAGTGTCATAGGGCTGGTGTGGACACCAGTCATCACTGATGTTGTTCGTCCACACCGAGCAACCGCGTCTCATCAGTTCCCTCTCCATTTGCGATGGATCCGCACATCGCTGCTGGTGTTGCTGCGGCTTTTACCATACCCAAATGTCACCAAAAGCGAAAAAGACGTATATATGTATATTTATATGTACGTAAGAATTGCTTATTTTGATGAACAAGATCACATTTTTTTTTAGGGAAATTTATTTAAGGACTCTTTAGTTTTGCCTAATTTTCAAAATTATGTTCCACGCTATTAATAAACCATTTTAGAAAGTTTGTACGATTGTGTATTATAATTTTTTTTCAGTAAATCTACTTTTAATTTTAACAAATCCTAGGTTATCATATGAGAACATTACATCAAGGCTCCCAATATTGATGTTACACCAATGGATATGATAAAGGTAGCCTGCACCTTATTATTAATACAGCAAACTCATTGTTATCTCAAAAGAGAGGTAAGCTGGCAAATCAAAGTACACAGTTTTATTTAAATCACATGTGCATAAGAATACTGTTAAAAACGATGTACCTGGAATTACTATTTAAAAGTAGCATTTCGCGATATCAATTTCGATTGGGAACTAAAATATACCTACTATTTATTATTAAAATAAAAGTAGAATGACTTAGGTAATACACGTAATAAGCACTAGTAACATGATTAACCATATGAATGGATCATAATAGCAGAATTAAATAAAGTCATTCTTTGCCACTATCTGTGAATATAACATAGAACTAGACATATAAATAATGTTGCCTCTCCAAACATAAACAATTATATTGCCATAAAATAACATTTCTAATTTTTAAACTGTTACTTAAATCAGTGAAACTCAAATCTAGCCATGTTTATTTTTAAATGAGGAAATATTTTGAATTATTTTATTATTATAATAAATTAAAATAAAAACTATTTAACAATTCAAGATTATTTGATTCTTATAATTCATTTTATAAATAGCCGGTCCCGTGGTGTAGGGGTGAGTACACCTGGCTACGAGCCTAGTGGTCCAGGGCTCGATTCCCGACTGGTACTTTGGGTACTTTTCCCTAAAGGGGACATACCCCAATGGTCGCCAAGGTTTGGTTAATTAGGCTTAAATTAGGTGTATGTGCTTCCATTGGTTCCACCTCCTAATACTCGCCATCACCTCATCTCATCAGGACATAGAAAAAGCCTTCGCGGAAAGGATGTACTATAAGTACTGTACATTCGGGCGTCAGTTGGGCGAAAGTACATTAATACTTCCACAAACTGGGCTTTGAATTATGTAGTACAGACGCGCTATATTAAAAAATATATACATATATACTACTAACTACAATTAGGAGTAAAATTGGTTGAAACTCAATAAAGATCATGACATATCAGGAAAGCTGTAATAAAGTACCATGTTTTTATGCTTCTCATTTCTTCAAGAACCTAGGATTCGATTCCTAAATGACTATATAGGAGTTAGCTATTTCCAATCAGCCTCCTGGCACTAAAGCGAAGGCTTTTTTTTTAAATAAAATCTCCTTAGAAGTGAGAGTCAAATTATCCTTGGTGTTTATAATGGTGAGCTATTGTAAGCCTAGAATGCCACCTGGATTAATAGTAAATGTTAAATGTACTGGAGATTTGCTTACAAGTACTTAAAGGTCTGATCTGTCAGAAATCATGTTTTCTTATAATAGTGAGCTCCAAAAAATCGCTAGAAGTAAGAGATTTCAAGATCTAATCAAATAGACTGCTGAAAACTCTATGCTATAGAGGTTAATGACTTCTAAATGAATACAGGAGTTCATAACAGGAAATCATAGTTTAATTAGTAAGAAAAAATACTTTTTGGTGATAAAACAATCTTTTTTTTTTGTATTTTGTATTTCAAACAAGCTTATACCTAGATGTAAAAAAGCAACATAAAACAACGTGAAAACAATTGAAGTTTTTTTTAGTGATGCTTCACGGTATCATCGACTGTGACAAAAGGAAATCCTGGCTGTTTTCGCACCCGTATTTTAAACTGAACAAAAATTGCATTTGTGGATGTAATTATTTATGCTCCATTTTAATTTGAATAATATATTTCACAGTTATATTAGTAGTAAATATCTTACAATTTCCCCTCAGAGGATTCTTAATATTTTAATATATATTTCTTGGGAATGAACTAAATCTAACCAATACTGCCATTTTATTTGAGTTATAGAACGTCTGGTGAAGATATCTGTAACAAATACGTGACACTCTAGATTATATGTAACACTGGTAAAATAGTAATTTGGTGAATGTGATTTTTAGAAGTAGGTTAGAATAAATCACTATTAACCAGGACACTGGTACTTTAATGTATGCTTGGGGGAAAAAATCATTCCAAAAATAAATATCATAAGACTTTGTTTTAAAAGTATAGTTGTGGACACAGAATTTGAATTTAATATATATTTACTAATATGTACTTTTCGATTAGGATTCTTTACTTGAAGTAGGCCTACTATGAATTTTATTTATGAGTTTAATACACAAAATATATTTGTATGGAAATATAGTTCCCAAATAAGTTGTATGTACTGTACCTCTCATAACGATAACATTTTTTGATAGGGTATACATATTTCCTAGCTGAATTCTTATTGTTTTTATAGTACATAAAATGTATTTTTCTGATTATTACTAACATTTGTGTAAACCAGGAATTAATTCAAGCTCTTAAATGAGCATAATAAGATTTGATTGTATCATAGCATTTGGATTGCATACAAAAATGATTGATTAAATCATTCTATCTTGATAAATAAGAAGCGATAAGATATTTATTCTATCCTTATTTAATGAAATAAAATTTAATAGGTATGTCACTGTTGGTAAAATTCAACTACGGTATTCTATGTAAATAAATATAGGACAAGTAATTAATGAAATACATCGTCATCTGTTATAAGAAAGAAAGACTGTGAGTGTGATGTGTATGCTCATTTAAAATAATGAAATCCACTAAGAAATTTGGTAATTTCGATAAATGTATAGGTCTACGTTAAATTGGTGAAATGGGACTGAAAATAAATCAAATAACATCTTCATTGGTGGATGTAACTTTCTTGATTACTTTCTAGATAACAGCAATTTTCTTGTGCAGTAAAGATCAAACACATCTTTGAACGCCCTGAAATTGGACTACCTGAAGTAGGGTAAATTTTGCCTTTACGTTTACGGAAAAAGTCAGATATTTTGGTCTTTATAGGCACGTAGAGAAAATAAGTTCCTATAGTTTCTAATTTAAAAAAGTAAACAAAAATCTTGTTAATCTTTTTTTGTTCTATTGTTACACTGTTAAACTGTACTGCCAAGGCAATGTCAAAATATGCAAACTTATTTTTTACTAAGAAAAAGTGAATGATAATGAAGAAATATATTGTTTTGATTTTATGTGTATACAGTCGATAAATGACAATTTGAATAAAACTGATTAAATATTTTTTTAATATATCGCTCTATAGAAGATCTATGAAGATAAAGTTTAGTTATAATTTATTTTATTTCATTTTAATATAAATAGTCAAAAAATGGCTGTATTTAAATTATTTGACCACTTTCAATGACATCAATACAATATTTATACTTAATGAGATAATGTTATGCATATAGATAAATATAGGGAGAAAACGTTTTAAAATAATACATATATGTATATATATATATATATATAGGTAATATGTGTATGTAAATATAGTAAGCTAATATTATTATTATTATTAATATTAAGCACCACGTCTTACTAACTGTTCGGGCTATACGCATATAGTAGGTCCTAATACACAAACAATATGTATAGGCTAGCTAACTATTCATGTATTTTAATACATTTAAAACGGTTTTAACTATAAGAGTATCCTTATTATTTCCAAAATGTTGTTGTTGAACATAATAATTGGTTAAATGTTTTAGATAAGTCGACCTCGGTGGTCTTGGGGTAAACTACTCGCCTTGGAACCCGATGTCAATGGGTTCAAACCCAGCTGAGGTTGACGAATTTTTCTTTAGTGATACAAATCTGTAGCAACAACTCCTTTCGGAGGGGAAGTAAGACCGTCGGATCTACGTCGATTCTTGCGTGTGAAATAATCCTGGGAAAGTATATGAAAATACCTTTCCTGGCAAAATCGGTAGGCCCTTTCGCTCTCGCTCATAGAAATTTAATGTGGAAGGCAACTTGGAACCAGAAATCTTGCGGAAATTCCATACCAGATGGTGTAGACAGCATTAACCAGCCGTAAGGCTGATTGCATGCCAAGCACCCGATAGACAAACCAAACTTCGGGTTGTTTACTTTAAGAAGATTGTAGATACTTACGTTAGATACATTTTATACACGTTACTCAATTTTACTTTCCTTTTTTTTTTAAACCACGTATTACTTTCCGTCCAAATGATATTTATTTTAACTACACTAATGTGGTATGGATAAGAAAGATAAAATTTGAAGGAAATATACCCACATTCGGAGAGGGTAAGTAGGAGACTATTCATGAAAAACATTCCCAGAACATCCGGTAGGGTTTCGAACCATGATATCTCCATCAATGGTATATCCGACTAGAGGAGCCTAAGACTACGTGCTACGTGCTATATTAATGAACAAATAGAGCAATTATGTACGTTATAACGCTGATATTAACAATAGCATGAACAAGAATGGTTGTGGAGAAAAACAATATAATAGATTATAAATTCGTACGCACGCTATTTTGCGAAACATAATTTACGTAACAATATTTATTTAAGAAACTCACAAACTTATTTATCAGCTTATCGATCATAACATAAACTTAAAGTTGATCACGTAGACTAAATGTTAAGCTCATCTAATCTTTTTGGCCGGTGATGGGGAGGGTTAGGTTCAAATTCCTTATGTATAATATACTGAAGGTATTTTTATTAAATGGTTTTCACCTCCTTCTCTCAAATGAGTGAAAATTTCCTTAAAAATCATTAATATCTTGTGTTTAACCCACCAGTTTAATGTGGATAGCCTGGACGAGTAATAAGACGTGAAACTAAAGATCCACTTTATTTTACTATACTGTCCACAACATTTTATGATATTTTTGAATCGCTTACAACGCACTTCCGTTGTTTTAAAGAGACCATACACACACAACCAATATTGGTGATTGGTCGTTTAAATGCATCCACATCGCGTTTTAGATGCATTAATTTTTTCAATATGTGATTTATATGTTTAGGTATGTGTGTGTGTGTGTGTGTGTGTGTGTGTGTGTGTGTGTGTCTGTGTATGTGTGTACGCGTGTGCATTTAATATTTATAATATATATTATTTATGTATGTAATATAATTATATCATATATATGAGTGGCGAGAAAGAGACTTACTACATTAATAAAATATTTTTATTAATTTAGCTTAAATAGGATCTTTATTTATTTTATTTTTTTTCATTTTTCTTTGGAAATATTGTTTCAAAGCAAAATATAGTTCACTTATTTTCTACGTATACAGTGACAGAAACATATATATTCTCTATTTATATTGCCTACAATTTTTTCAGCGATTTTTTCACAAAATATTTGGATGAATTAAATATTATTTTGATATTAGATTGATATACCTTTTGAAAAATATATTGGTGAATTTACTTCTCAGAAAATATTTTGGCAGGGAATTTTTGTTATATTTATATTTCACATATAATGTAATAGTCCATAAATGTTTTTGGTAAAATAAAAGTTATGACATCCTTAAAAATTCCTGTTTACACCTTCTGATATCCATTCAAAATATTTTTATAAATTGGCCAAGCCATTTTAATACAATTGGAATTATGTAGACCTTATTATAGTAAACACGAACACAATTCACTTAATAATGATCAAAATAAGGCTACTTGAACATTCTCTCTAAGAATTCCAAATAAGTTATCATAAAAAATCTTCTAATATAAGTTTGTAGTCCAGACACATGACTTTAATGCAATTTGATTTCACAAAATAGATCGATAGAAAGAGAATATAAATAACACCAAGTATATTATATCTTACTATCATTCGTTTAAGTATAGGGTTACAACCTGAATAATGACAATGGCTTTCATGAATTAGCTTTAAATGTTAAAATAACACACGTGGTCTTGCGGTTGTGTGCATTGTAGCCGCACCCCGCTAACGGATGTTGGTCTACGGATGTCAGTTCGGTTACCTTCGCTTAACTCCCGGTGAGAATAAGGGGGAGACCCTTACTACGCTCCCAATCGGAACACAAGTTACAACGTCAAAATAGAAGTGTGCAGGGGTGTACGGCAAACTATTTTACGTGAGGGTCAAAAAAACAAAAAAATAGCATAGAGGAAGAATATTCTGTTTGGTAAATGATCAGTAAAAATCACACTACGCTACTACTACATGATACAATGTGGTTTCATATATTCAATAAACATGAATAAATACACATATGCTAAACATACACTAGTCCGGTAGATAAGTCACTCTTGTTAAATAGTGTGTCTAAGATAGAATTTAAACCTTTCAAGTTTGAAAAATATTGTTTGGTGAAACAGTGGATACTGGCAATGCCGCTATTATTTGTAATCTTTAATAAATGTTGTCCTGTACTCTAATCTAAGCTTAGCCCAGAGTTCAAAGAAAATTCACAAAGATTGGTGTAAAGTTCCTAGTAAAATAACACAAATCTTTAAATAAGCGGCTGTGACATGGTGTCCAAGCAGTGGCGTGAAATTAATCTTAGGCGGGGTGCAAATGTGATTCACCAAGACTTTTGTTATCTCTTAACCAATTTTAGAATATAAATTGGTTAAAAATTTAGGAAAATGGGGGTTGTTGAATTAAAAAAACATCTTCCTAACATCCGCACGTATATATGTGTTTGATTTTATCAAACCAAAACTGTTCTTTATGTTAATTTCTAAAATAAATTTAATTTTTAAAATGTAAGACTTTTATGATGAACCACTTTCAATGTCACATTTATCAAATAATTATTAGATCCTAGTCCTTATTTTCGACAAAAAAAACCAGTAAATTTTATTTACAAATATACATCTATGGTTAATTTGATAGAGGTAAGAACCGTTTATAGCACGTGTAAAAGTTTTAAAACATTATTTTAAAATTTGCAACATTGAAAATACGCATAACTGTAGTTTTAATGTTGAGTTGATTAAATATAAAAACAGAAATATTATTTTCTCCCAAGAAAACTTTTAATTACATGCGGAATATTCTTAAGTTAATACGAAATTGTTTAACTCATTATTTTTAAATAAAAATATGTTTTACCATAGGAATCATTTTTAAACAGTACGCTTGCAACTATATTGTAATGATAAATGAATATCTTGGTGAGTTTAAAAAAATATATATATTTGAATAGAGCTGTACAAATAGCCCTTAGTAATATTCAGATGAAATTAAAGAGATAATTGTTTTAAAAGTTATTTAGAAAATGTTGACTATACGTAAATGTTAGTTCAAATATGTAAGAATTATTTTATATTAAATAGTGAAACAAATAATATTTAGTAAAGCTATAGAATACTGAATAATATAATATTTTTATAATATATACAAGTCAAACAAAAATGTAAGCATTATATTTAGTTTTAAAATCTAGAAGAAATTTAATCCAATAAATAGTTTTACTGTTACATACTATAAATAATGTACACATTTTATTTAGGGATCTTTCCCGAGCTTACATAATATAATATGGGTGCTATAAAGCTTATATTCATAAATAATTAGACAAAACGAGCCTAAAATGAAGGCTGTATCGGTACATTTCCAATGATTTACTGAGACATTACACGCATGCAGATTCTCTCTCTCGAGGGCCTAATTCATCTTATCCTGAGATAGAGAGAATAAACGACTTATCTTAACGAGCAGGAAAGAACCACTAACAGTGTTTGGACTTGGTGGCCCCGTACATAATTTATTTCCACTTTCTCACCCACGCATCGGACCCTCACTTTATAACCTGACAGATAGCCACAAATAATCTTTATATAAAAAGCTATTGCGGTCCATGTTTAGAAATTAATAAACTTTGTATTGTACCCACACTTAGATAAAAAAACGGATATTATTTAAATTAAAATCGCTTCAAGCTACGAACCCATAGTTAATTCTACCACGGCGAATGACTTCATAAATTTACACTAAGCTCTGTAATTAACGTAAGAAAACCAAACGTGAGAAACAAAATACCACCTATCCATGAAAAATGTATTTATAGTCCAAAACTTATTAGAAAACTCACTAACCTCTTGGAAATCAGCCATTCCCTCGGCATACACGAGTTCAGCATCCACAGTCGAGTGCGGATAACGGGCTCAATTCAGTTTCTGGTGGGCGCACGTGGGTGAGCTGTGATGACGATGCACTGTCCAACTGTCAGTCATTCCCTTGTACCGTGTCATCTGCGAGCCAAGACCCTTTGTGCTTGTAGCGAACCGTGCTCGCCTCGCGCGTAGAATGGCTTCACGGCAACAATACCACCTGTTCTTATTGAACTAGTTTTGAAAATCATTTGAGGAAGCCGGGCAGGCTGCACGGGCAGTGAGATTCATCCCTCTATCACGGCTCTCCTCTCTGGTCGTGGCTCTCTTTTCTCTCCGCACGCTGCTCTTCCACGAGTCGTGATGTCACACGCGACCAATAGCGGGCTGATCTGGCTTGGCACAGCCCAATCGCCGCGTTTCTTTTCACCGCTCATCCTTCTCTTCCTCTGTCACTGTTTCTTTTTCTTCTTGTGGAAGAGGGGGTGTTAGTCGACTAAACGAGATGCTCAGTGGAACTTTAAGTGTGAGCTCATTTCGTCAACGTGCGTTCAAGTCTCCATTTAAATAAATCGTTTAATGCCCAAAGATTTAAACAAATTAGACTAAGGTTAGGTCTTTACTTTTAGATACAGATAAATTTTAAAAATAGCTTGTTTTATGTTTGAAGCATTTCAATAACTTTACAGCCTTTTTTATATGTATATATTATAAGTATATCATGTTGTGAGTCATAAACGCGTTCCAGACCACTCTTTGCTTGACCGCCCCCACAAAGCCTCCAGCTGAGATTCAAAACAGCCTCTCAGTGGTTGATGACGTATTGCTTTAGTACTCCCTGCTACACCAAAGGGAAATCTTATAGCAAAAACCTGATATTGTGTTCAATTATGAAAACAACATCAGTATAATATTACTAAATCACTTCGGTAGCCGTGTGGTCTAAGCGCTACTCGCAATATAATATACTGCCGATGACGGGAAAATCGTGGTTCGATCCTTGTTGGGTGTACTGAGGGTGATTTTACCTTAATGGTTTCCCAATGGTTCTCCACTCAAATGCGTGTACACTTCCTCTAAGTTCAACCTTCTTCATCCCTAACACATTAGTGTAATTAGCACATAAGCTTA
Source organism: Timema genevievae (assembly GCA_902155825.1). Lineage (NCBI taxonomy): Eukaryota > Metazoa > Arthropoda > Insecta > Phasmatodea > Timematidae > Timema > Timema genevievae. The sequence goes on along the minus strand of CABFWO010000461.1, from coordinate 123,975 downwards.
TATGCCGAATACTAAAAAACGTATATGATTAGACCAATTTTAGTTTTTCTAGAAAGGTACTACTGATAGAGTTTTAATTTATTGTTCATGAATAATAAAATTTGTAAAATGATTCATTCTTAAATAGAATGTTTTTAATGCATTGATATATGAAATATTTTAAAACTATGGTTTCTCAAAATTGGATCAAACTTTTAGGTCTGCCATGGTCCCAGGGCAAAAAACTTAATCAAAATGGTTCAAGTGTTAGTTGGAAATGTATTGCTTACAAATACTATAAATATTTATAAACTTTATATTTGCCTTGGTAGTTTGAACTACAACTTGAAAAACATACAAAGTTTCCGAAATCATTTATTGGCTATATATATATTTATTGGTAAATTTAGTTATGGAAGATTGTTTATAAAACTAAAAGTATACAACAACTAGGCCTAATATACATTAAGTATAAAATAGTTACCCAAAATGATTAATATCTCACACTAGTAATGTAAGCCCTGAATAATAATTCTTTATAATAGTTTTAAAAATGTAATCCAAAACCATAATTTTATTTGAGACAATATGTATTATGTGTATACTCTATTTAAGAAAGTGAACAACGAATAATATAATATTTCAGCTTAGGCAAATGTTTTTAATTTACTAACAAATCTAAGTGAAATATGTACCTAAACTAATAATTATTAATTATTTTGAAATAACTAATCAAATTATTTGAGTTAGGTTCAATTATTTAGATTATTATGTTTACTTTGTCATTTGGATTATTCTGCTAATCGTTACTTTCCCGTTAATAATATGGTATGAACTAAAAATTAATGTTTTTAACATATGTATGTAGAATTTCTGAAGAAATTATATCAGCAAACTACTTAAAAAATATTGTAATACTAGAACCTACATTCTATTCCCAACAGAAGTGAATTAATCACTGTGAAAGGGGAAACCCTAAATTTACCAATACTAATTGTTAGTAAGACCGGAATAATTTCTGGGACCCTTTGCTCAGTGTATATACCCACTACCGACATATCTGGTAAAACACCTACTTCAGTGGCCACATGGTCTACGGCGTCACTATCATGTTAGACTAGACTGTCGAAGACAGGGATATTAAGGTTTGATTCCCGGTTGGATGTACTTAGTGTGGTTTCTACATAACATCTTTCCACTATCCCTCCACACATATACGGGTACACTTACTCTAAAATTCACCCTTCCTTATCCCTAACTAATTAGCGTAAACAGTACAAGTACCTATGTGTATAAATTTAATAGGGAGTAAGTCATGGTGCTAAATAAATATATATACATTTATACATACATACATACATACATATATATAAGAAACAAAGCAACAAGTATAACATGTGAAATTATGTGCGCAAACATTTAAAAATATTGTTTGTATTGATCAAAGCCATGCAAGTTAGATGACCCTTACGCTTATCTTTAATTTGATTGTTCTTATTATCCACCATTTTGTATCAAAAACAAACTTACTTACTTACTCACTCATTGCCGAACTTACAAAAGTGCGCCACCTATCCCTATCTTGAGCTAGTTCTATCCAGTCCCCACCGTATACCCTATCCCTATCTTGAGCTAGTTCTATTCAGTCCACCTCATTACACCCTATATCTTTCAGGTCAATTCCAATGTTATCCTCCTATCTGCGTCTAGGTCTTCCCAATGGTCTCTTCCCATTGGGTTTGCCAGTCAGTACCATGAACACAGTTCTAGATTCTTCCATTCGCCCTGCATGTCCAGCGCACCGTAGTCTATGAGACTTTATTACTCTAAAAATGTCTTATGATGAGTATAGATTATGCAACGCATCATTATATAACCTCCTCCACTACTCAGTAGCCTCAGTAATTAGAACTCCAATTTTCCCGTCATCGGAAGTCCCATCTATTTCTAGTGTGACGCCATGGACAATTTTCACTAACAAAGTGGCTGTAGTTTTTTTTTCTACCCCCCTAAGGTTATAAGCATATAGGATAAGTACTCTAATGGGGTTGGGAGGAGGAAGAAGGCAATTAAGAGGTAATATACCCTAATTTGCGTGGAAGGAGAATGGGAGACCATTTAGGAAAAACAAACCTCAGCAGACCCAAATTGGATTTGAACCCCAATCTCTTCGTCATCAGTAGGCCATTCTAACACGAGAGTGACACCTTAGACCACTCGGCCACCAGAGCGGGTATGAACTTAATTAAATAGGGATTTGTACGCCAGTACTTAAAACAAATTGTTATATCAGCCATTGAATTTCATGAGTGACTGTACCATACAGAGGACATCTTAGCGTACTTCAGCTGTTTTGCCACCTTTTTATGCACTGGTGCTCATTGTAAATTTGTTCCGTTGTCTTTCTCAGCATTCCGGAAATCCAAATGTCACTGCCACCGGAAGTCAAGCCATCCCCTGAATCATCATCCGTAAAATAACTGAATGCTGGAGGAAAACAACCACACGACGCAAACTTCGTGATTCGTGTCAAGATTGTGATGCGCTGTAACAAAATGTTTTATTTTTTTTAAAGGACAAAAACACTTCCGGGGCTTTTTTTATTGCGTGGTTGAGAAACCTCCAGATCGTTACTGTTTACAGTTTATTTTACACACATAAAAACGTAATTGCCTGTATAGTAAATAATGATCTTAAATGTAATTAGTATAATTGATTACGCTAAAATGTATACTTAAATGATTTGTAGATTATATTGGGGTTTAAAATATAATCAAATAGCATATCAATTACTTTGAAAAAATATATGAACACAATACCAATATTTACTATAAAACACTAGTGCATTTTGAGCTTACAACAAAAAAACTGTAATCACCGAAAAAACTTTTGAATATCCAAGGCCTAATTTCATTTTTTGACAAATTCGTAGACATTTGGAAGGGTCTATTCACACGTGTTTAATCTGTTGTCATTTATTCAAAGAAAATTTAAATGAAAAACCAATTCAAAGGTGTATATTCGTATGTTCAAATAAAATCTTTACATTCATAAATACATACAGAAGTTAAATTTTAAAAAATCATTAGTGCAGCTTTTGGGAAATAGTATTATTCTTGTTAGCATTTTGACTAACTTACTGTAAATGTTTAATATAATAATTTTTTTAATTTAATACCAAGGTTATAAACAGTTTAGTTCAGTGTTTGCTAAGATGTGATGCACACACATTAGCTTAGAGAGGGGATAGGAAAACCACAGTGATAAACTATATGTGGTGAACCAACAACCCCATCGAACCTAGCCTAGAAACAAACTTCAATTTCTCCGTCACCAGCAATACAGTCTATTACAAGAGTAAAGGCTATCTCACAGCATGTGCAGTTGGGTGAG
>CABFWO010000461.1:60442-120349 GCA_902155825.1 Timema genevievae | reverse complement strand
GGGTAGTGGATAAGTTTGGATATAAAACATTTATTGGATTCAATTTTAAACGCCTTTTTTCCCTCCCTTTCCTCTTTCCCATGCCCTCTAGCCTAAATTTCCTTTCAAATTTTAGGCCCTCTTTCCCCAATAGTTTCTTTCTAAATCCTATCCTCTTACTCATTCGCTATAACCATAATATCCATTCATTCTTTGGACCTTCTCTTCTATACTCCTATTTTCTTCTTTCTTTTTTTCTTTCCCATTCAATATAACCCTGATATAACTTTAGTTTACATTCATCCCTTTAACAGGCTTCTCTTCCCCTACTCTTTTCGTCTCCTTTATTATCCTCTTTTTCATGAGCTCTATCCTTAATCTACAGTAATCCCCTGGTCTCTTTCTTTTTCTAATTCACTCTAGCCTTAGCCTCAATCCATTCCTTAGCCCCTCTCACCCTCTACCCTTTTTTCACATTCTCAATTTCTTTCTCATGAACAATAACCCTAATCTCAATTGATTTATTGAGCCTTCTCTTCCCCACACGTTTCTTCGTCTTTCCCACGTAATATAACCCTAATCTTCATTAATCTCTTGGTCCCAATCTTCCACTATTCTTTAATTAGTCTTTCCTATTCACTTTCCAACACACACTATGACCCTAACCTCGATTAATTCCTTTGCCCATCTCTCCCCATATTATATTTTCCTCTTTCCCTTCCACTTTACTATGAACTCTAGGCCTGATATCTATTCATCCCTTGGATTATCTAAGCGTGAGTACCTCAAGCGTATTTTTTCGATTAAATATTGTGAGCATGTCGCCTTAGCCCACATTACCACTGGTGCTGGTAATTTTAATCCAACCAAGCAAGAGGCTTTAACTTTAAATCAAATGTACTAAGGGTAAACTTGAAAATGAGTATCTCAAAAACCAAGAAACAGAAAGCTTAAATTTTGCGTGTATGTAGAGTACATACCTCCGTACTTAGGGTAGCCTCAGGCTATGCAACTAGGAGGATTTTATTTTTAAATTATTGATATATTTCAAGTGTGTAGGCTTAAACCAATTGATCCCTGAATGGTGCTTTTTAAAAATGTGTCTAATAAGTTTTTACTATCAATATATGTTGTTGATTATATTAGTGAGACGTTTTCTATCAAAAAGTGAAATTTAAAAGTCCAAAGAGAAATTTCACAAGACTGCTAACTTCATCTGGGCAACGCTTACAACTAGTATAATATTTATTTAATAATATAGGTATCAACATTTTGGTGTATATCCTTAGTAATTAAGTGTTAGACAATCTTTTACAAGCAAGGTGTAGGCTTATTTTATAATTCATTTGAATATTTTATCAATTGTTATTAAAAACTTATTCCAAAGAAGTATAGATGAGAAAATGACTAATGAGAGTAAATGAACCAGAACTATATTAGAGACTATATAGAAATCCCAAAGGTTTGGATGAAAGATGAAGCTGCACTATGGAAAGGAACGATTCGCCTATCCGAGATTAAATCATTGACCTCTCAGGTTATAATCAACCACTGTTGTTTGGGGGAGCAGCCCACGTATAGTGACGTCCTAATCACATGTCCCTTACCTGTTGTCTTACCTGTTTATCACGTCAATCATACAATCCGTCCCATCAGAGATTCTAACAAGATTATCTAAAGGTAGTTACTCAGCGCCTGAAGCGCAACTCCTCAACGCTTCAATGCGCTCTACCAAGGTTGAGCCATAGCTTTTATAAAGTTACTAAAACATTACAAAGGACATAATAAATAACAGAATATTTCCTTAATAATAATATCGTGGCTAGTATCGCAAAAGCATTTTTACTCAACCGATTAGACAGTGATTCTAGATATTCCGAAAAATGAGTAGTTTTGGGCTGAGCAGGGATTTTGATATTTATATTCTATATTAATAAGTAAGTTTTCTCTCTCAAACATTCAAAATCTTGCTCAAAACTGTGTTTATAAATAATATATTTAAAATCATATAAATGAAACATGGTATAGGGCCTACAATTCAGTCTAAAATCTTAATTGGGTCGTAAATTTTCCTCTTAAGTACTCTTTTTCACATTTACTTAAAATTATTTTAACCTATATTTTTCATATCAAGAGTTGATTAATTATTAATCAATCATTTTATGAAGTAGCCTAAGTCTTAAGTAAACAATATCCCTAGTTGATTTGTTTTATTGCTTTATATTAATAATGTATATATAATATTTTATAGAGAAACAACAATACTATTTATTCCCTCTTAATATCTGTGTATAAATAATTGCTAGCTCCACACATCAATCAAGCTGTCTTATAACACAACCTTGCAAAGATTAACATGGCTTGGTTCCTATAATCGTCTTTAGAAGCCAGAAAGATAAATATGTACTTCTGTTGTTTTTTTTACAAAATGTTAATTTTAAAAATCAAGTAAATATATTGTGAAACAAAGATTATATATTTAAATTAAATATTTAGATACAACCTAAAGCTGAAACAAGATGACTGCTTCAATCATTAACTAAACTTACAGGTACAAGTACAATAAAATTTAAACAATACATATAAAATATATAATTAGATGGTAGCAATATATATGGTTACAAGCGAATACCAAAATACGATTTCAAAATAAACCAGGAACATATATATAAAAATAAAAAAATGTATTAGTAGAGATATTAAAAGAACTAAATATACACAATTATTTAATATTTTCTTATTTTATCCTTACTTGCACAACTAGATGCACACATAAAGGTGGGTTTGGTTTTAACAACTTCTCAGATAAAAATAGCTTCATAATAATAATTTACGATTTAAATAAATATGGAACAAATGATCCTTACAAAAAAATATAACAAATTGGGAATTAGATTAAATTAAATTAAATTCACAAAAGAAATAAATACCCCAAACAAGCGTGAACCCCAATCATACCAACCCCTTTAAGTAACTCCTTCAAGGACCTATTGGTCTTAAAATTTTCAACATTTGGGAGACCTAGACGCAGATGGGAGGATAAAATTGATAATATTAGAATGGAACTGAAATAGTTAGGTTAAATGAGGTGGATTGGATAGAACTAGCTCAAGATAGGGACAGGGTGTAATGAGGTGGACTGGATAGAACTAGCTAACTAGCTCAAAATTGGGATAAGTGGCGTACTTTTGTAAGTGCGGCAATAAACTTACGAGTTCTCAATGCCCTAGAGTAAGTAAGTAAAGTTGACAACATATAATAAATCATATATGATATAGATCTTGTCACGTGACACCTTCTCATAGTCACAGAACATTGTATAACAGATAATATATCTACAAAATGCATTCACTGTAAGACGACTTAAAAGAATCAATATTTTCAATATCATTTCTGATTGAAATAATGACATCTACACGTCAGTTCAAAATACGAGTAACTGAATAACTTTCATTGAAGTAAAGAAGATAATATTTAGAGAATGAACTATAAAAACATTAGTGATAGTAAGTTATTTTTGTTTGATATATTTGTCGAGCTAGTTGTCTTTCTATAAGCGGCTACCGCTTAAATTGTTTGATTATTTATTAAAAAAAGCCTCGGTCGCGTAATTACCTAACACGCTGGTTTCATGTTGAGCTAGATTGCCGAGGATGGGGAGATCGAGTTTCGAATCTCGGTCGCGTGAACTGGGGTGGTTTTCCCTAAAAGGTTTTCCGCTTTCACTCCACACAAATGTGGGTTCACTTCCTCAAATTCAACCTTCCCAATTCCTAACCCATTAGCGTAGCCTAATTAGTACGTAAGCGTATAACCCGAACGGATAGTAAGATGCGGTGCTATAATTTTTTATAAATTTATTTATAAAAAACTATTTCACTTGGATATAAATACCATTATAAAATAAATATGGCAGATGCCAAAATTTTTATCCTAATAATCAGGTCTCGGATTTTGATTACATTGTCTTTTTTTAATCATATATAATGCTTATAAGTAGGCCTACTCTGTTCGTGAAGCCCTTGTGGAAGAAATGTATATTTTATTGGTCATTTTTGGTAATTTTTTGAATTTAGGTTCATAGCTTTTCGGTCTGTACATTTTTTAGTCAAATTGGGTCATTATTAAGCATTTTTGAGACATTTTAAAGCATTCATGTTGAATAAGTATATTTTGAATACAATCGATATTTTATAAATGCATGAATATTCAAAAATAATTTTTTTCAACAAACATTTGTAAGAAAAAAATACAGGCTATGAACTTAGTGTCCTCTTGGTGTTTGGCTGCTACACATTCTTGGTGAGACACTACAAGTAAGCTGGAGAGGGCTGCATTTGGAAAATTGCATGTTTGATTTAGTCATGTTCATAATTTTAGGTCATCTTTTGAAAATTTTAATTTTTTTTCTATGTTTCGGTCATTTTATAGGTCATTTTTATATCATGTTTTGGTCATCATAATCCGGGCCCTACTAATTGGTTACCTAGTAAGAAATATTTTCAACATTAGTTAAAATATCAATATTTGATTTTAAATATGTTATACTCACAGAACTAATTCAAAATTACTTGTCGAGGGATGCTGATCACGGGAATCTAATCAGATACCTATTTTAAACCTATTATCTAAGTACTCTATACAACGAGCCATCCAGGATAATGATTATTCTAGGGTCATACGAATTTGCTTAGTCACGTGAGAATGTAATTTAGTTGGATATTTAAGAAACAAAACCAGCAGCGGTGGGTACGTAGACAAAGGCTTTGGATTCGTATTTTATGGTTTGCCGTTGACAGGAAGGTTGGATTCAAATCCTGGTTGGACTTTATGAGCTGTTACATACTAAATTGTTTTCCACGCCGCTTTTCCGAAAATGCGTGTTGAATTTTTCTGAAAATATATATTCAATATACTTAACCCATTCGTGTAGATCTGTGGCTAGCCTGGACGAGTAATAAAGTTCATGGGAAAATAATTTTAAAAAATATTTTAAATTTTAATTTTAATTTAATATTATAAGAAAAATATTCCATGCGACTATGTAAGCAGCCGAGGATATCACACGTTCAATCTGAGCTATGCTTTAGACAATTAGCATTAGACTCCTTAGCTCAGTTGGTAGCGTGTTTAACTGCTGAGGTTAAGGTCCTGGGTTCAATTCCTGGAATGGCAAAAAAAAAAATCGGTGAAATGTGATGAATTATTGAGATCCTATATTAATTTAGCTAATTTTAAAATATATATTGAAATATTATTTGGGGCTAGACATTTAAAATGTTTATGTAGGTACAATATTAGTGTGAATATAATTATCAAATACGCTGATTATCCTTCTCAACTCAAAATAAAAATTGTAGATCTTTGTTAAAAATTATTAATATTTATTTTTACTTGTACATTTTATAGAGAGAAGGGTCATAAAATTAATATAGCTATTAATACAAAACATCCTCGAAAATGTTTGTGGGGTGTCCTGGAATTCTTATATCTTTACACTTGTAAAGATCGTTAGCTTAAAATTTCTATATACTGAAAAAAATTTAACCTACATCAATTCTAATTAGATCTTCGTTTTATTGTGTTTGAAGAAACTCTAACATGTCTCGGAAAAGTATTTGCTTTTTGAGCACATTTAAATTAGTTTTAAATATTGTTACTTGTATTAATATTTAGAGATGTGTTTGACGCAAACGAGGTTATTAGTGTCAAATATACAAATACTGAAATTTAAATAAAGAAAATAAAAAATACAAAAATGTAAGATGATTTGGAGGACATGGCTGGTTAAGAATGATATAGAAAGAATTTCTCTTACGTGTACACTTGAAAGAGGAATGATTTTTATTATATTTATTTTTAATTATCTTTAATTTTATGATAAGCATAAAAGTTAGAGTGTATAAGTTTAATAAGTTGGGTTGCACTAGTTAATGCCAGCTAAAAACCAGTTTTTTTAGGGGATAATAATTCAAAATAATATAGCTAAGTTGGCTTGCAATAAATTAATCATAAACTTAGGCCTATTTTAAATTATAAAAATAATAGTTTTAAAATGTATTTTAAAATTTGCATTGATTTACATTCGAATAATATATTTCGAAATGTAAGCTACATTCAAAATCTAAACTAATTTCGAGGACTATATAATATAGCTTACAAATTAAATAACTTGGTAGGTCCGATTCCTAAAATAATCTTGAATGTTATGATATTTAATAAAATAAATTACTAAAAATGTTGCTTGTTAATAAATTATTCCTTACCAAATGTATATTATCTTAAAAATTAGAATTTAATACATTAATGTAGCATAGGTCATATTATATTAATGGTGAATAATCATTTATATTATTTATAAGTAATTTAAGGTTACGATATAAAATATAAAATTAGTTAAGGCTCTGTTAATAAGTAATTACATATTGTGATGGGAGATGTTTGTTCTCATGATGACCATGTTGAAAATTATTATTTTAATGATTATTAAATAAATAGGCCTGCACAGTAAACATTGTAATCTATTTTCAAGTGAATATGTCTTAAGTAGAAAACAATTCTACAAACTAAATTCTTTCCTTTATTACGCAATTACAGTTCATGCCCCTCTTACATAGATGTACTGCATAATTTCATCACTTGCGGCCTGAGGCTGGCCGTGTTTCAGAGAAAGGCATGAGTAAAATGATTAACATTGTATATGTATAAATTAATACATACATAATCAAACAATTTAAAATTATACATACAATAAGAATAAACTGTATTTTGAATCAAATATTTGAAAAAGGTGTGAGGCTATACATATATAAATACATCCACTTTTATGATTTTAGACAGAACTCTTTGGATTATTTTTACGTGTTTATATTAAAATCTGACTCTATACTTTAAGAAATATTTCTGGCGAAATATATACAAACCTTTCTAAACACGAATCAAATTTTCAAGTAAAAAAAAAAAAACTCGTGAATGGGTGGATTTAAAGTGAAAGCTTCAATGCTAGAGATTGTAAAACACAAATATTTTATGATTATGAAAATTACCTTCAAGTATGTTCATGCATATATTACATTGTTCTTTTTAAAATTGCTAGTTTATGTAAAACGAACTGCACTCCAAAGTAGCAATTTGAAGTAAATAGCACTAAGTCTAGTCATGCCTTTCAACTTTTCATCAATAATAAGACATTTATGTTGCCAGGCTATGCAGAGTAATCGTTTCTATATTATTTTAGGTATAAAGTTCAAACTTATAGTTTCCAACCTTACAATTTCTAGATGTATTGCTTAAAATGAAGTGTATTTCGGTACTGTTTCCAAACAGACTAAAAAACTAATCAATTTTAAAGGTTTTTAATCTATTCCAAATCGTAATTATAAATGCCTAAGTAAATTAAAACTATTTTCAAAAGTAAAAACGATTAAATTAAATATATTTTACCATTACGCTTCCAATTATCAAATACTTTTTAAGATTCTCGTAAAAATATTTAACATGAATTTATTGGATTCATTATAAGCTTATTTCTAAGATTAAAAAATTATTATTTAAAATTTAGTAAAGATCTATAATTTTAAAAAAGTTTGGCGTTTGGCATGTCAATAGTTTATTTATAAAAATAATGTAGGGCCTATATATATATATATATATATAGAAGAATATGTTAGCTATAATATAATATGATTATCTTTGGCACAATACTATTTTGTAAATTAAAATATTACATTTGCCAAATTATAAGTTTTCAAAACAGTTTCAATGGTTTTAATAACGACCTCTTCAAATAAGCATGAAATAAATCAATTTTAAAATTTAATATAACTTGATTATCTGTAATCATTCATTATATATATATATATTTATATAGATATATATATATATTTATATAGATATATATCTGTAATCATTCATTATATATATATATATATAATGAATGATTACAGATAATCAAGTTATATTAAATTTTAAAATTGATTTATTTCATGCTTATTTGAAGAGGTCGTTATTAAAACCATCGAAACTGTTTTGAAAACTTATAATTTGGCAAATGTAATATTTTAATTTACAAAATAGTATTGTGCCAAAGATAAATCATATTATATTATAGCTAACATATTCTTCTTTGATCCTCAACTCTTAGGTTGGTTGGCAGCAAGCAACCCTCCATTTTTCCTTCTTGCTTTCTCTTTCATTTCTTGATAGTATTTACAACCAGTGTCTTGTCACTTGTTTTATGATTATTTCCTTTGGTTGAGCCCTAACATTCTTTCTTTCTATAGTCCCTTCTATGATGGTAGGAAGAAGACCTTGATGTAGCATTATGTGCCCAATAATTGTGTCCCTTCTTTTACACAGTTTCCGCCAGAGTTGCCTTTCTTCTCCTGCTCTTCTTAGAACCACTTCATTTGTAATCCCTTCTGTCCAACTTATCTTTATCATTCATCTATTACACCCCCTTTCTAGTGGTTCTCTCCTTTCCTCGGTTGTCGCTACCAGTAGAAAGCAGGGGTACCACGTGAAAGAGAGGTAACTTATATCTTACTATTAAAAAAATGTTAAATACTGAAAAATTATAGGGAGTCAATTTAAATAGACTTAATCACAAATTATAAAATATTTTTTTTAGTTTGATTTAGTTAAGAGAGATTATTTCTTAGCAATTAGGACGGAAAACTTTAGGTTAGCGTCACTGGAGCGCTGTCTACTCTAAGGGCAACATCCTCTCATGGCTGTAGCTACTATAGGAATGACAGCTCTGAGGCCTCATTACGTTAAGGCCATCCCAAGTAATATTAAAAATTTTTTGTGACCCCTGTTAAAAATTACTTTGTATACATCCCACCTATAGAACCTCCAAATTTCACGTAAAATGTTGCTGAAAATGATCTAATGTCACCATTTCATTAATGTATTTTATATTTAAACTTAAAAAATGTAAGGTTTTAAATATCAAAGGAAAATGTTAATATATTTTAACTCCATTTTGGAGTGAGCTATATTTAAATAACTGACCCCTTTTTAAATAGTGTGGGGTTTCCTGACGGCCTAAACACACCCCAACGCTCCGCTAAGTGACCCCCCTTAAATACTATGAAATAAAATATGAAATAAAATTTGTTTTTGAATATAGTAGAGCATATGAGTTGTATACTTTGGTAATGTTATTTTACAACTATCAATAAAAAATAGAGTTTTTCCTATCCAGTGTTTTCTTACACCAAGCTCTGAGCTTTAAAATAATAAAAAAAATCACTCCAATTCTACATTTATATTTTTTGTGTTTCAATTAAAAAGTCTTATTTTGAGATATTTTGTATGACAATAGCATAGATAGATAGCTAAATATATGTCCTTCATATGTGAGTGGTTAGTGTTTTTATTTTAATATAAACTATAAACTACTTTTAATTTTGTTTTAGTTTAATATGTGCAGGTTGAAATATATTAAAAAAATTGATTAAATATAAACTATAAATATTTCATTTCATAAAACTTTATAATAACAATTTAACCAGACTAAAATCTATGTACATTTTTTTATCACAGCGTCTTACTACCTGTTCGAGTTAAAAGCCTATGTACTAATGGTTTAAGGGATTAGGAAGGTTATATTTAGAGGAAGTGTACCCGCATTTGCGTAGAGTTTGAGTTGAAAGACATTTTAGAAAGAACTCCCTCAGTACATTAGACCGAAATTTGAACCTCGATCTCCCCATCATTAGCAGTCTAGAATATTTCTAGAGTAGCGCGTTAGACCATGCGGCCACCGAAACGTGTGACTAAAATATTAAATTAATGTACATCATAATGGTTGTTTTTGAACAAAACCAAAGGAACAATTTTAGACTGAATAGCCCCTGTTAATAATATCCATACAGACGTCCAAATAAATGTAAAAGCTAATATTTTTTTCGTTTTATTTCGTCTTACTACTCATCTGTGCTATCCAAATAATTTTCATTAATAGAGTAAGTGTACCTGCATTTACGTTGAGGGAATTTGGGAATACATTTATAAAAATGTGCCTCACCACACCATGCCAGGATTCAAACCCTAACTTCCGCGTAGCCTTCATACCTCTCTATCCTTAGCTTGCATGCCTGTTGGTGTAGTTTATCTTTTATTATTGCAATCTTTAATGTGTTCCTTTTTTAGTTTTTCTTTCGTGTTCTCCCTTCATAACATTAGCAGCTTTAGATAGCTTGTAGTGTAATCGGTTAAGAACACTGCATTACAATATGAGCTATCATATATAATCAAGGTAAGACTGCTGCTACCTTTCAGGGTAAGAGTAGTGTACATAAAGAAACATGAATATATTTGTTACTTATTGGTTTTAATTCACTTTCATTAAAATAATAAGTTTTATATTTATATTAATAGTTTGTATCCCCCAATATCTCATCATCCATTTTTATATTTAATCAATAAATATTAAGTAAAACAAATAGATATCGTTCCATGCAAATATATTCTAAGCTATATTTAGATTAATCAATCCAAAGCTTAGGATGAAAATTATCCGTAGCCTTTCCGTTGTTTTAAATACATAAATAACACGCTTAGGTGGCCGCTTGGTCTAACGCGCTAATCTTGTATTGGACTAGACTGCCGAAGATGGAGACATCAGGGTTCGATCCCAGTCTGGTGCACTGATATTGTTTCCTAAATAATTTTACACTCTCCCTCCCCGCAAATGCAGGTGCACTTAGTCTACATTAAGCCTTTCTAATCCTTTTCACATTAATGTAAATAGTATATAGGCGTATAACCTGAACCGGTAGTAAATCCCGGTGCTAAGAACCTACATAACTGAATTTATTGATTGTTATTAATATTAATAGTGTTTTATATTTGAAAATTAGTTATCCTTGAATAAATAAATAATTTTATTTTCATAAATATTTGTTGATTTAATACATTGACCACCACACTTGTCTTAAAACTACAAATATTCGTAGATAAAAATAAAATGTTTGTCTACACGTAAGACTGACTAACGCCAAATAGTAATATGACACCTTAGCTCAGTCAGTAACATGGCTGCGTGGTAATATAAGGGTTCCGGGTTCAATATCCACCGTGGCCGAAAAATACATCATAGGTGAAATGCGGGCTTCCTCTTTTCCCAACTATTAATTAACGGCTGGGTTTGTGTCTGTGCTAGTTTTAAGGTAGTTATACGGAGGATGCTGGAAGCCGCAAGTGACCCTCCTGGTACACCTTGCTCAAGATAGCTTGAGCAACGTTTACAGATTCCAGATGATGACTAATTTCGTTAATATTTTATTCTATAAAATACTTTATAAACAATATAATATTTTACCGATTGTAATTTTTTGGCTCGTAATTCATTTCAAATGCATTCCTTATATAAATTATTGGGAGAATGTTAGTATTCCACGTATTTGAGATAGAAAACAATGTCTCACCATAAACGGAAAGCCCATTACACATGTTCATTGTTTATATAATTGTATGATCTGTGAAATGGCCTGTTTACTTATGGATTTCCTACAGGTTGTCTTATTGTATGTGTTACTAAGCCATCCAAGAGAGTTCCCTCCTTCCTCTTCTTTGTTATATGCTTTCTTCCTTCAGTCAATGACCAAACATCAAGATCAATATTTACCCCTTATCTACCTTGCCGAGATAACATTATTTCAACAAACTTTGTAAGGTATTTCCAGTTCAAATAAATCATAGACCTATTTGAGCTTTAAGGAGTGGAGATAGAATTGATGTTGCAAGTTCCTGTTCAATTATGTATAGTTTTGAGAAAAGAAACACTTGTTTCTCTTTACACAAATCAAAACAATACATTTTATACTTATTATAATATTTTGATGTTCAATTTCACGTTATATTAGATTAGATTCAAATTTCAATTCTAAGTACGTTCGTTTAAAAATCTGTAGGTCGATTGTAGGAATAAAATTTATTTTGTGTCCATTAAAAGCTTACAGTAAAAAAATATTAAATATATCGATGCCAGCTTGACAAAAGTAGCCCAACTTTATTTTAAAATTGAATAAAAATTATTATTTAAATTTAATTTAATTTATTAAGCAAGTATTTTTTTCTTGAAAATCGAGCTTTTAACTAATAAAAATGATGATAAACTTATATATTAATATTAAGTATTATAATATAAATCTCTGAAACAATGTTTTGATTCAAATTATTCTTTTAGAGCGGCGCAGGCATTGAAGTAGTATAACTCCTATTTTATTTTAAATTAAATAAAGAATGCAATTCATTCTAATAAAATTAAAATCAAGTAAAGCTTAAGCTTTAACAGTAAAAGATACTCCCTTTTGACAGAATTAATATGCTCAATGTTAATGCAATTTCCAAGAGTTATAGATCACTTACAAAGAGAGTTCATTTTAGGAGGAAATCAATTAATAAGGTTTACTTTATGTGAACCATGAAACTTTTGGACTGGCAATATCAGCAAGGTATTACAAAAATGTATCTTCATTTATTATAAAAATTGGTTAGATCTTAGATGATAGAACTTACTTAAGCTAGCTTTGGGCTTTTTTTTTAAAAAATGTATATTTGAAATATTATTTATAAGTGAAAAAGTTATTATTATTTTGTGTCAAATTACATTTAAGCCATTAAATATTACTTTCATGACCCTGTAAATAAGTAGACATTGAACACTAAGGTCATTCATTCAATAATCAAAATTATACTGCACAATAATTTTAATAAGTGTATAACTAAAAGCTACAAGTAGTGATTAAATTAGTTCGATTCATAACAGCTCACGAGTTATAAGGAGTCAAACCTACTATTTTATGCATTTTAAAATAATTCAAATTAATTCTAACTCATTTTAGCTAAATCTAGTTTAAGTTATTACAGTTTAGTTAAATTTGATTAAGATAAATAGGACTAAATAAACAAAATGCTTATGAATGCTACTATAAGTTGGATTGTATTGAATTTGGTTCATTCACAATAAGAAGGTAAAGAACAGACAAATGATTCTATTTTTAAATAATAAAAGTCACCTCCAAATGATAAGTTACAAACTTAAAAAAAAAATATGATTAATAAAGTTATAACTATGTATGTGAGCTTGAGTGAGCTTTAATTTAAATAAACTGTTTTATTTGATATTTTTCCCATTTATATTCAAAATGCATTATTTTATTTGTGGAGTATGAACCCTTCGATGAAAATAAGACAATGTTAACTATAAATTCAGTTTATTTTACCAGAAAACATTATGATAAAATTGGTTCCTTGATCAGAATATAATGGTCCGCAGGAAATAAATAAACATAATTTAAATAATATTTAATGAAGGATTAATGTATTGGCAAATTTTATTGATTTTGTTTATATCTTTTGATTATTTGGAAACGCCTTAAGCTGTATTCTAGTTTTTTTTTTAAATAACTTCACTACCCCTAGGTCAACAATGGAAATTTAGACTGGAGAATTATTGTTATTTACTGGAGAAATGATATATAATATAAAAGCTTTGTTAATATAAAGCACTTGCGTAAGGTAAAAACTCTTATAACTTAAAGAATATGAAGCTGTCTAAAGCCTTTTTAGGCCACAGGAGTGATCGTATCCAGAGAAGAAATACCTCGATGTCAAATTTCTATCTCTTTGAAAATTAAACTAGTAAGCAATAGTTTGGATCTTTGCATCTATAAATTAAAGTTATTTGATTATAATCGTTTACGGCATCTTCAAAAAAAATGTATTTTAGTTTTACTTAAAGTGGAATAAGATTGTCAAGTTTACTGATACGCTAAAACAAATTTAAAAAGGGTATTTGAAGAGAGTTGGTCAAACACCTTATTAACTAACATAGCATGCTATTAATAAGAAAAGATATAATTAAATATACTTAATATTTCTATTTTGTGTACATTAATTTCAAATCGTAATGAGATTAGTGTCCGAGTGCGGGGCCGGCACACATGTCGTCAATTTTGTTTGCCTTCTCTGTTCTCTCTATCTCCACCCTTGTTTAGCAGGTATGGAGCCAACCTCATGGTCAGGGGGATTAGAGAGGACAGGGGGAGCTTAATTGAAAAAAAAAGTGACATATTTATAAGAGTCTAGGTTAGTTTTCTTTGAATACAGTAGTAGAGTAGTCAAGAAATGGAGGATTCCAGATTCTTAACTGTGACCTTTAGGTATACACGGTTGGTGGTCAACAAGGGGCTCCATTTTGAGTTGAGGCTATACGAGTGGACCAGAATGTCTGGGCTAGCGTTCCCGGGATTGGGCAGCGTGATCAGTGTGTGGGTTAGCGTGTGTCTAGCGTATGATCAAGCGTGTCCAGTGTGTGGGCCAGCGTGTCCAGTGTATGGGTCAGCGTGTCCAGTTTATGGATCAGCGTGTCCAGTGTATGGGCCAGTGTGTCTGATATATGGGCTAGCGTGTCCAGTATGGGAGCCAATGTGTCCAGCGAATGGGCCAGCGTGTCCAGAAAGTGAGTTGGTGTGTCCAGTGAGTGAATCAGTGAATCTAGCGTTCATGTAACGTGGGTCAGCGCAGCGTGTCGTGCGCGGAGACTAGTGGCGATTTAAATGAATGACACGGTTGACGTAGGCCTAAATATCTATTGTTATTTTGAGCAGTGTTAATAATGAACATGTTTGTGACTGTTTTATTTATTTTTATAATTATTACTTATTATGTTTTAATAGTCATTAATGTGTTTTGTTGCATTTAATTTAATTATTTTATATGTGTTCTAATTTTGGTCATTAATTTTCATACTTAATTATGACTCTCTTATTTAATTTAGTGAATTGTTTGGTTGTAGCATATCAGTGTATGTGTTGTTTTATTTTTAATAATCTAAACCTTGAATATCCTGTGTGCATTTTCAATCTTGTTTAATCGGCAGCGTACCCCAATATCTTCAAAAAACAAAGACTCGCTATTCACACAGTGACTTGTGAATAGCCCGCGACTCCCAGGTCGCCCCGTCTACCGTTATAAGATTTTTTAGTATTGAGTACCCTATCTCTATAAACTAGATTTAATCACAAGCATTAAATGCTGTATTTAGAAAATTTATATTTTGGGATGGTTTGTATAAAATGCTCTCATTTTAAAGCTTCAGAAATTAATATTCTAAGAGCATATATCTTTAAAATAGAAATTGTGAGAAAATTAGTCAGTATTGTGTACGATAGAGATGAATAAGGACACACAGTATCATAAAATCGTTATTCACTATCTATAGCCAATATTTGGATCAAATACAAGGTACTATAGCCTACATTATATTTAAATATTATTTAATCTGTATATATATTATCACTAAAAGTCCTTATTATTTGTATACAGATAAAGTAAGGCTAGGTATATCTAGGTTTTTTAGTTATTTAAACTATTACTCTATAATGTATATAAAGTGAGTTTCTGCGATTGGCATCCTCAACACTTCTTGTTTTGGCTGTGTATTACATTTTGTGAAGTTATGATGAAGAATGAGAAAGAAATTAACTCTAGATAGAAAGTCCACCCATTTTTCACAAGCATCATTTCAAAATCATTGTATTTTTAACACTACAATTGAAAATTCTTTTTTTATTTTTATTTTTTGGTGCTATCAACAAAACACGTTGTCTATGTTTTGTTCTCTATCCAACTGGAGTCAATATTGAAAAAAAGAACGAAAGACGAAAAAAGGTTGGAGGGAAGGAAGGAAGGAAGGCAGGCTCGGCGTGATGACCTAGGCCACCAATGTTTACCAAGACGTGCGGTCTTGAAACTGAGACGAAGGCGCATACCATAGGATACTCGACCACATCACTGACACCAACAACCCCACTTAAGGAAAATACCAGAAATAGCACCGACTCATTGCTGTTCTTGAAACCGAGGGGGAATGGTTTCAGGCCAGCGTAGCCCTTAGATGTCAAGGTTTATATTCTTGAGAAGGAATAAGTTATACAGGGAAAGATCTTAAAAAGACGTGTGGATTCCATTTCGCCTCCAAGCTCACAACAGTAAAACCACATAAATGTATTTTATATATTTTTTAAAAACCTAAATCCAAACACTTGAATATAAAGAGAGTTTTTAAATCATATGCAATAAAGATTGCTTAGAGTTACTTTATATTTGTTTTAGGTATGAACTTATGCGTTTCTGATATGATTGTGAGTTTTGCTTGATATTTTTGTGAACTTTAACCACCTAAACAAATTAAAACCAATTTGTACCAAATCTTATTGACCTTTAAAGAATGATATCGATAACTACCCAAATTTACCAAAAACCACCAAACTTTACCAACATTAGCTAACGTTTTCTTTGTGCACCGTATTTTATGGGTTAGTCACATGCTTGAAACTAATGAGGTAGGGATAGTTATGATAGAATTTAGAGATTATTTACCCGCAATTACATGGAGAGAGGGTTTAAATATCTAGGAAAAATCATCTGAATCTATCCGGTACGAATTCGAAATCCAACCTCCCCATAGCCGTAAAACCAGAATAAATTATACTCATTCCTTTTTCCATGTATCCTCTGATGTTGGTACTTCTGAATATAATTCCTAGCTAATAACTTCGCTAAAAATAGAACTTCCTACGTTTTCTCAGATTGAATTAATTAATCTGTTCTTATAAATATGTTGTCATATTCAACCATTACTAGAATTTAATTTTTCATATTATCTATTATATTAAAATAAAATAAAACATATTGCATTTAATGAATCAGATTTTCCTATCTTCAACATTACAGTTGTAATAGACAAATATGTAAAAAAGAAGAGTTTTTGAAAAAATGTATTCCTTTTTTATTGGAAGACTAATAAAACAGTAAGAGTGAACACAAAGGATTC
Organism: Timema genevievae; assembly: GCA_902155825.1. NCBI lineage: Eukaryota > Metazoa > Arthropoda > Insecta > Phasmatodea > Timematidae > Timema > Timema genevievae. Next base: position 103,521 of record CABFWO010000461.1, on the reverse strand, counting down.
TATAAAGAAACATTATATGTTTCCAGTCGAAAGAAGACAAAGGTAACTGATATGTTTGTGTGTGTTCCAGTAGGCGATAAATTGTCTAGATAATTGGAATATGGGATTCTCATGTGACATTTCTGATTTCTAGCTGGATTTTTTTTTCTTCTAGTCACTGCGGTAACATCCACATTTGTTTCTCGTGGTGGGAGGTGAGGGCATAGAATACGTTTTATTTATGTCAGCTTAGTGCTGTTGCATAAATGGTAAAGATTCTAAAACTAACTAAAGTAGTCTTACCAACCCCGTACTACTTTTTCTTTTAATAATATGCTCAAAATATTTGTTAATAAAAACGCAGGGGTGACTGAGCACTCTAAGGAGTTAGACTCACGTTTCACTAGGATATTGTTGACAAAAATATCAGGCATCGATTCCTGACCGGGTTCCCCCCCCACGGATTTTCAACTTTTGCTTTTCACTGTGATTTCCCTATGATATATGTATGCTGATTATGGTTTATTTCATTGAAGCTATTCTCATCGTTTGAGCCCGACCGCCGAGGACGGGGAGATCGAGGTTCGAGTCTCGGTCGGGAGCTTTGGGGGGGGGGGTGTTCCTAAATGGTTTTCCACTCTCCCTCCACGCAAATGCGGGCTCACTTCCTCTAGATTCAACTATCCCAATTCCTAATCCATTAGCGTAATTAGTACTTAAGCGTATAACCCGAACGGGTAGTAAGACGCGGTGCTAAATATTATTATTATAATATATATTCTCATCGTCTCTATGCCTTTGATTAAGTCACTAATAAATTGTGTTATGAAAATATAAAAACTTTTCCATTCTAGTTATAGAAAATAAGACGTCATGAAATAATAAATAATTATTTAACTTCCAGCCAAACTATTTGTGATAAAACTATAAACATGTGTTATGTAGTTGACTAGAATATTGGTAAGGGATGTCCCAAATTAATTGCAATGCATCATATTAATACTCTACAGCTTATATTTAGTAGACATAATTAATCAAAGTAATCTGAAACTTAGCTAAAGTAATTGTATCTTAGAGATATGTATCTAATTAAATAGATTCTAAACACGTTCGGTCAAGCTCTACCAATTTTTAACTGAAAGAATGCAAACGGAGCGTTACCAAGCTCTATTAAACCTATCCTAAATCTAGGTAAAACAATTTAAATTTACTAAAACCTAGCGAACTGTACCGAAAATAGCTAATGATTCCAAAGGGAACATGTCTACATTTTCTCAAAATAATATGTTTTAGATTAATCTAAGTGTTCGAAAACAAGGTGATTACGAAGATATTTGGTTCAAAAATGAATAATCCTATTGTGGAAATGAGGAGTTTACATAATGATGAGTTACATACCCTGTATTCATTACAAGACACTGTTAGGATAATAGAGTCTCGTAGATTGTTTAGCGTGAATGGAAGATTCTAGGAACCTTGTTCAGGATACTGACTGGCAAACCCAATTGGAAGAGACCAATAGGAAGACCTAGACGCAGATAGGAGGATAACACTAGAATGGACTTGAAAGAGATAGGGTGTAATGAGGTGGACTGGATAGAACTAGGTCAAGATACTGATAGGGTGTAATGAGGTGGACTGGATAGAACTAGGTCAAAATAGGGATAGGGTGTAATGAGGTGGACTGGATAGAACTAGCTCAAGATAAGGTTAGGGTGTGATGTAATGAGGTGGACTGGATAGAACTAGCTTAAAATAGGGATAGGGTGTAATGAGGAGACTGGATAGAACTTGCTTAAGATAGGGATATGATGTAATGAGGTGGACTAGAAAGAACCAGCTCAATATAGGATTAATTGGCGTACTTTTGTTAGTGCGGCAATGCATTTTGAGTTCTCATTGCCATAGAGTAAGTAATCATCAAATGTAATCTTAGCTTAACCTTTTTTCCTTAAGGATGTGAAATGTGGTATCTCACTTGGAAAGTTTTTGAGAACAAAGTGGTGAGTAATATGTTTGGATCTAAAAGTGATGAGCTGTATGTGTGATCTCCACAAAATTCTGAAAAATAATGTAAAAATAATCACATCAGTAGCCTCCTTGTTTAAAACCCAAGGCTTCATACCTGCTTACTACACGTGATAACCCAATCTAAATGTTTGATCCACTTGCTTACAAGATAATTAAACACTAGATATGTTTCATTTGCTAATATTTTTATTAATAATATAGGTATACTTAATCCTGTCATTTTTTATCAAATAGAAGACATGAAATATTGATGTGAGTACAAACAAAAGAAGAACTAGCACACACAAAATATTCTCCTCCATTGAACCACAGCGGTCATAGTTTTAACTCTCTTTCATGTCACAAGGTCAAACAGTTTTTATATTTTCCAGCTTTACATTTTCTTCAATAAATTTTATTTCTTGTCAACGATTTTAGTACATTTCTTCCTGACAACACTTCCAGGGCTACCAACTTAATAAATTCTAACCTCATGGAATGACTTGCATTATTTATACTGTGGTTGAGAAATGACATACTTCATCTTGGTTCAAGTCAGCTAACCAACGACAAAATTAAAAGCTAAGGAATAAAATTCAATCCCAATGTGATATACCTAGTTTGTCTAACGGGTTAAATGTGGCAATAATATGCTCAGACCTAATATTTTCTTGAAGACAAACCAAATAAAGGTTCCACCTATCTAACAGTGAACATAATCAAACCGTGAGATCAAGTCCAAGGGCTTGATGACAGTGCTCACCGCAACACACACACAAACACTAAAACTAAAATAATATAAAATAAAGAATATTATAATATATTCACACCCACTTTGGTGGCCACATAAGGCAATATACTGAACTGTCAAGGACCGGGAGATTGTAGTTTGATTCCAGTCGGGTGCCCTTCGGGTGGTTTTTACTAAATGGTTTCCCATTCTTTCTCTCTATCTCCACGCAAATGCGGATTTTTCCCTCTTAATTCGACCTTCCTCATCCGTAGCCAATTAGCGTAATTAGTCCATAAGAGTATAGCCCAAATGGGTAGTAATAGGCGTTCCTAATATATATATATATATATATACTCGGGAGTGTTTCAATATTATTATTATTATTATTATTATTATTATTATTATTATTAGCACCGCGTCTTACTACCCGTTCGGGTTATACGCACTTACGCTAATGTGCAATGGTAGGGTGATTGTGAGATGAAATGGAAGACCTACAGTTTAACGTGGAATCCGAACCACGGTGGAGGCCTGGCATTCCTCACATTCACAAGTTGTGATTAATACACATCTTATCAGAGGTGAAGGAAGGGTTTGGCAATCAGATAAATCTGTGCCGGGACCGAGGATTGAACCCCGGACCCTCAGCACAGAAGTCTGACACCTTACCCCTAGACCACCAGGTCACCCGTTTCAATATTAAAGTTTACCGAGTTAAGGTATTAAAAATGGGAGCATAAAATGTTCACATGGGGAACCACAAGTAGGTGAATTGTGAAACACCAAAAAAGATGCAAACAAAAAGAAATGGTACGGAGCTCCTAACGGAATTTCTCACGCCAATGTTTAAAAATGGAAATTTTTTACTCAAAACTCATATAGTATATGTGAAAAGAGATAATATACACTAGCAAACCCGAGCAAAAATTGCGTTATAATTACGTTCAACATTTTTTAACTCCCGGATTTAAATTTTATGATTTTCTGTTTAAAGAATTAAAGTCCTCACTATTATATTTGGACTAAAAAAAAGAGATCGATATTGGGTCCACAAGGGTCAATACTTCGTATTAAAATTTCGACTTCCAGTTAAAATTTTCGAGATTTTATTAGAGGCTAAAAATCTTATTCCTATCGCATTTTTATTAACTTCCTCAATTATAAATCTAGACCAATAAAAAAGGTAAATATTGACTATTGATTCTAAAATGATAGCGATAGTTCATTGCTGTGCAAACATTTCTCCTAAGAGGTTAAAGAAAAAAGTACGTAAAATTTTGAGAAACTTACTTATCTACTTACTTTATGGAATTAGAGAGTTATTGCGTTAAAACTTAAGTGGTATAACTGTACAACTAAAGCTCAAAAAATTATATTAACATATTTTCCAACATCTCAGAAACTATTGGTTTTGTAAAGATAAACCTATATTTCAAAAAAGTTTTTTATTTTTAATAGTACTAAAATTATGCAATTATAAGTTATAAGTCTTAAATAGTTGCGGAGATAAGGACCCGCTTCTGTAAAGTAACCTAAAATTCCTTTTCATAGGAAAATGACTAAAGCCATTTTGTTTATAATATTAATTAAAGCCTAAATACGAATTTTAATCAAAATCAACTGAGCTGATTTTGAGAAAATCGATTATTTTCTCTTTTCGCCCTTTATTAAACTACTCGTAATTTTAGGGTTAAACAGCCACACAGACAGTTGGCATTGCAAAAATCACTTTTTAGGGTTCGGGGGGTCATTAAACGTCGATATCCATCAACATCATATGTTAGTTTTTTTTTACGGCAGCAATACTTGACCTTTAGTGTTAGAAAAGTTAAAAAATATATCTATTTGCGTTTAGCTTGAAAATTATTGGTTTTATAAAAAATATGTTTCAAATAAAAGATTGTATTATAAATAGACCTACATATTTGCAATGATAGTTTTGGAGATGTGATAAAAAATGATAATTTACGCATCAGACCGGAACACTTAAAGTCATTTTACCGAAAAAATTAGAGTAGCCATTTTGTTTATAATATTGATCAATGCTTAGAAATGAAATTTAATCAAAATCGTTAGAGCCGATTTTGAGAAAATCTATTTATTTTCTTTTTGCCCTTCAGTAAACTACCCTTAATTTTAGGGTTAGATATCCAATTCCTAAAACACCTCGGTGAAATTCTAAGAAAACCCTAGATACCAAGTTTTAGCACGATCGGTAAAATAGTTTAGGCTCTATTCCGAGGGAAATACAGACGGAAGGACAGACAGACAGAAGGAAATTCAAAAACCACTTTTTCGGATTCAGGGAGTCATGAAACGTCGAAATTCATCAAAATCTTGAGTTCGATTTTTTTGACGATGGCAATACTTACTCTACCTGTAAGATAGCGAGAAAGTAAAAGGGAAATCAGGGCTAAATGAATGTGCCAAATAATCACAAATCAACTTAACATTTATTTCTACCGGTAAAATATCCTCTTTTAAAATTGTCGGAATTTCTTTGCTAAGTTATTTTTTAGGTGAAAACAATCATTTAAATGCTTATACGCCATTCAAAGACTTGTAAGTCAGATAGTAATTTTATTCGTCTTTGACTTTACTTGGTGGCGATATAATTTACCATGGGTAGAAAGGATGTCCCACTCTTAAAGTTTTCTATCCGATTGGAAATATGTGTAAAAATCTTTAGTCTACATCCCCTGAAATGGTTTTATACCTTTTATTTAAATCTATTTTAATAAATAATATTTTAATCAAGTCATTTGATTTAACAGCTATAAGAGAATACTGCAATGCACCACTATAATTTAGGTTATTATTTAACGTCAAGCAACACAAATTTACCAATTTAAGTAAATTTTGAAATCTAGGGCTCCTTAATATTGCGAGCAGAAATTAAATAATTATAAAACATTTATTTACTAATATATAATTTGGTATGCAATTAATATAAATATATTCTACTTTTATATTGCAGTGAGCTAATCTAAGTGAATTTATATATATTATATTCCTACTATTAATATTTTCAGTACGGCATACCCTTACTAGAAGAAACAATTTCCCAATTGAAGTACTTTATAACACGATTTTGATTTTAACATCGAACATGACTAATAGCTGTTCTGTTAACCAAAATTATATTATAATTAATGAAAGTAAAACTAATTATTTAAAAATCATTATATTAAAAACTTTTTACCAAATAAGATCAAAATTCTATTAAATATAAATATTTTTGCCTAAATCGGAAACACATTTGATTGCTATTATTTTTAGCATCACATTCTACTACCCGTTCGGTTTATATACTTATATACTAATTTCACTAAAGTGTTAATGATTAGGAATTTGTAATTTGAGAGGAAGTGTACCCGCACGGGCGTGCAGGGAGAGTGGAAAACCATTTAGTAAAAACCACCCTCAGTACACAAGACTGTGGATTGAACCCCGAAATCCCCGTCCTCGGCAGTCTATTCTATTGTAAGATTAGCGCCTTAAACTATACGAGCACAGAAGTTGGTGATTATGTTATTTAAAATTAATTAAATTTGTGAATTCTATTTCACCTCTTATAAATACTGTGATTTTTTTTTATGTATTTGGATTTATTTCAAAGTAGAATGATTTAACATAATTTTAAAATAAAAAACCCTTCTGTCCCATTTAATATAAGTAACAAGAGGGAAATATATTTTAATATTTGCAGCAGCAATAGTCTTATAAGCTTGTTTAAACTCAGTTTAAATAGTTTTATTTTTAAGTCAGTAAATTAGAACCCCTTTTCATTTATGTGAACATATTTAGGTGATTTTTAATCAAGGTTATTATAGTGTACGCCTCTAACACTTATTAAGGTACCACGAAATGTAATAAGAGTAAATAATTTATCCAAACAATAAATTGGTATTAATTTCAGTTATGATTATGGCCAAGCACAAACTATTATAATCCAACTATGAGTTACTCGCTTCGGTGACCAGTGATCTAACGACGCTACTGGTTTGAATCTCGGTCGAGTGTACTGAGGGTGGATTTTCCAAACTAGTTTTCCACTCTCCATCCATGCAAATGCGAAAGTAAGATGCGGTGATTAAACGGCGCTACTGGTTTGAATTTTTTTAAATTTTAGCACCGCGTCTTACTACCCGTTCGGGTTATACGCTTAAGTACTAATTACACTAATGGATTAGGAATTAAGAAGGTTGTATTTGGAGGAAGTGAATCCGCATTTAATTGGAGAGAGAGAGTGGAAAACCATTTAGGAAAAACCACCCTCAGTTCACCCGACCGAGATTCGAACCTCGATCTGCCCGTCCTCGGTGGTCTAGCTCAATACGACTGGCGCGTTAGCTAACTACGCCACCTAGGCGGGTATACTGGTTTGAATCTCGTTCGGATGTACTGAGGGTGGATTTTTCGAGCTGGTTTTCCACTCTCCATACACGCAAATGTGGAAGAAAGACGCTGTGATTTAAAAAAAACGTAATTTTACCATTACATTAAGCCTTGGACTTTTAGCTTAGTATAAAAGGTATTTCTAGACAGCAACCCTAATATTTAAATTCCCCTCTATATGTGCATATTTTATTGACATTTAAAAATTACAGTTGAATTATTATTTAAGCACGTATCCAACCCGAATGAAACATCCATTTTAATACAGTGAAGACCTATATACATGTATAGGCCTACATAACCAAAATCAGTTAAAGTCAATATAAATATATCGAACTATACATAAATAAAGGCAACCTATGGAAAATGCATGTTTATTAGTAAATAACAAAAATTGTTGAATATGTTAACTATTATAGTTTACACATTAGTGTACAGGACGAATTATGTATGAAAACATTTGGTAACGCCTCATTTGATATCATCCGATGTATGGAGGTGATTTGAATACATGTCGTTATTTAAAAATCTCCATTAAATAAATTATCTAGGCTAAGATTTGGAGACCTTGGTAGTAAGGTCACTTTGAAATCAGCTGCCCGTGAAACGTATATTCTAAGTAATTTAAGGATTTTCCGGGACATGTGGGCAGTTGCGTTCTCTTGTTGAAACCGTGTCTAGCTTAATTTGTCTTTTGATAAGGTATCCACCAATATTTCCACGATGGTAACATAACTTAACATTCACCAATAAAAGTGTCATTAAAAAGTGTGATGAAGATTCTCTTTTGCAAAATATCACATCAGAATCCAACTTTTAAAGACTTGAAATGGTTTAGGTGAAGATCGTGAGAATCCTCAGCAGAAAATATTTGAAAGTTCTTATAATTAATATATCCATCCAAATGAAACCAAGCTTCATACTGTCCATAGCCAGTCAAGAAGTTCCATATCATATTGAATAACATATTCCATAAACCAGTGGCAATTAGCTAATACGACTGGTGTGGTCTTGCAGCAGAAACACCTGTGCCACCTCTATTTTATATTATAAAAATATTTTAAACGCTTTTCTTAATGCCTTATGAGCAGAAACTATGGACTTAATGCTCTGCGAAGAAAGATATCTTACAGACTTCTTCGTACTATTGATTATTTAAGCATTAATACCTATAATCTTTATTTCATTAAGTAGGCCTACTGTCGATCTTACAATTTCAAATGCATCCCAAACACTTGGAGTTTTTATAAAATTTATTGTAGAGGCGTTTTATGAGTGACTTGTTCGAGGTCCTATCCTCATCCATTTACAGTTAAAACTCCTCTCTTGTGGTTTAATAACTTCGATCACTAATGTATCTTTCAACAATTAATATTCTTTCTTGAAGTATTAACCAAATTTTTGAACTAAAGGGCTCCTGAATCTGAAAGAAAAGAAATTAGTTACAATAATATTTACATTATTTGTTTTCTGCGTTTCTTTTTGAAAACCTACAAACGCAGACGCAAATTAGCATGCTCTAATGCTCCCAGAAGGGGAGCACGGGAGCAAATTATAACACGTACCAATCGATTGGTTACACCATGTTATTGACGGAACTTATTTACGGGAAGTCGCATTTCGCGTAGGTTCTGAAACAAGAGAAAAGACAGGTCTATTAGTGGAGGATAAAAGATGAGTGGTAAACCGAATAACGGTTTTTAGAATTACGTGCGGAGACACTACCCTAAGGAAGGCTGGGTGAGAACCTCCTGTTGACCACTGGTTTACACATCTAGTTTATCCGAGCAGTGCTTTGGGACGTCAGTGGCACCCTCCAGGGTCGATGACGTAATTCCCAAGCCCCTGGATAAGAGGATTGGTGGCACCGGGAAGTCTGTCGTAGAAGGATTGCACCAGTTTCCGGAACGAACACTTTGCTTAGCGTGACCCTTCGCGGATGTGTTTTAAATGGTTTCAAGAAATCGATTATCTAACACAGATATCCATGGAAACACTCTTTAATAAAAGCACTAAGCAAGGACTTCAAATATTTGAAACTTGATGGCTCAAGGTTAATCAAAAGTACGATAGTCCGAACGTCATGGGATACATACCCAAGCTCAATTATTATTAATTAGTTTATATTATAATTAATTACTTTTTAGTATTTTTATACATGAAATATTCTTAAATTGTTCTATTTAAAGCTTTAAAGTTATTGGTTACAAAATATTAGTAAAGTGTCGGATCAAATAATACAATATATACTGGGAGTTATTCTTTCTAGATACCTATTTGGGGAAACCAAATTTAGTTTTTGCTAACTATTTCAATTTTAAATTAAAATATATGAGGGATAAACGTATGGAAAGTTCAGATACTGGTCGTTCACAGGAAAAAAGTTAAAACATTGCGAAATATTTCTATTCTAGCTTTCTATAACATTCAAACTTTGGTAAAGACAATCCTTCGTTTGTGCATTTCAACTAAGTGCGGTAAATATTATTTTCGTAAGGGCTAGAAGTGCGATGAAAAAATCATCTTGTCATAGTGACTATCAGAAAAATGCATTCGATTAGTTAAAAAAAAGTGCCATAGTATTTTCCCACAATTTATTAATATACCTTTGTTAAAACTCAATTTTTGTGAAATGTAGAAATTTGCAAAGAAAGTTAGAAATCTATGGAAAGCTCAAGGAAATATTTGAATCCTTCATATGAGTATAAAATTCCTAATACACACATTCCCAGTTTCGTTATTTTGTTTCCAGGCGAAGTTTTAACCAAAGGTGAGTTAAAACTTAAACGATTTTCTGTTTACACAATCATAAGATTTTATATAGACTCCGCCTGAATTAAATATTAAATAGAACCTAAAGAATAAAATTGGATATAAATATTGGAGTTTAATTTGTAAATGATTTAATCCATCAGCTATAGAATGGTAATGCATTGGTGTGATTGTCAATGTGCCCCCCAAAGTAATTGTATTTACTAGCAGGGGAAAATAGAGTATCACAATGATCAATTTCTTTGCTCAAATTAAGAATGAATGTTTTTAATTAAGATATTATTTACATTTTTATATGCTTTGAAGTTGAATAAATAGTGTGTTATATGACGTTGGTTGCTTGGAAAAATAATGAAATAATAAATGTTCAAGAATTGAAATCGAGGATTGAAAAATCGAGAATGAACTTAATAATCATAATCGATAAAAGCAGGTATCTCTAATTTCATGGTGACCTGGTGGTCTAGGGGTAAGGTGTCTTCTGTGCTGGGGGTCCGGGGTTCAATCCTCGGTCCCGGCACAGATTTATCTGATTGCCAAACCCTTCCTTCACCTCTGACAAGACGTGTATTAATAACAACTTGTGAATGTGAGGAATGCCAGGCCTCCACCGTGGTTCGGATTCCACGTTAAACTGTAGGTCCTCCATTTCATCTCACAATCACCCTACCATTTCACATTAGCGTAAGTGCGTATAACCCGAACGGGTAGTAAGACGCGGTGCTAATAATAATAATAATAATAATAATAATAATAATAATAATAATCTAATTTCATGCCACACTTCTATAATTAATAAGAGTATAAATAATTTAGTGACTTATATATAAAAGTATGCAGTTGTAATATCTTAATATTCTCTATTCATAAGGTAACTCAAGGAATACATCTTTTCTAGTATTTTGATTTAGAAAATAAATAGATGAAAAAAAGATTCACATATAAATAATAAAATTGGAGCATTAGTAATATATTTCCATTGCCAAATTTGTAAAGCAAGATAATTATACAGAAACTCAAATACCTTTATGGCATATACTCGTATATAACAATACTTATGTATACTTCTAGCCCCGTGTGGGTTACACACATTAACTGATAGAAATATAAAATTTAAAAAGAAACCTACATAATTTCTAACAATATTATTTTAATAAAATACATAATTAATTATCATCAAATGTATTTGATAAATTTTATGTTTCAACACATAACACAGTAATAAGCTTTTGAAAGATACAAATCTATTTATATATTAATATATCAACACCCCTGCAGGTATATCGCGCTAACAGTAGTTTTAATTTGATAGAATATAATCTATTGATTAAAATTGAATATAATAAATCACGAAGCACCCATAAAATACACATGATAATATTAAAATACATTTGAAAGATACCAGCTTAACTATCTTACATCAGTCACAATTACTAAGGGATTAAAATAGTGATCGTCTTTAAATATGTGGATAATTTTTTTCAATTCCATGTTGTGCTGCTAAAGATATCTAGGAGTTGGTTGTGCTACCCAATTATAAATATCTAGGCGCTAATTATGGGAGTTAGAGTACTACCACAGCTTAAGTTAGTTGGTAAGTTGTGTACTCAGATAATTTGTTAATTTAGAAAATATTCATCACTTACCTCTTATTTATAAAATATATTCAATAAAACTGAATGATTTATCAGAATAAAATAATACATATAGTAGTAGACCATATACCACCAAACGAACCTGAAATTTCTACTTATGAGTTCCTCTTCAAACAAACTATATCTCTTATGAATGACTGTATTTACAGTAGTTGAACTAAACAGTACAGAAGAATATAATGATCATCAATTTTTATTAATAATACTAGAAATATTTGATTTCTAAAAGTTAAATTTAATCAACAGATCATTCGGGCAGAAGCCAATAAAGGGGAGTAAACCTCGTAAAGACAATATATCAATAAATAATAATTACCTTTTAAAAACAGGGTGCATAGCTTTAATGTATATTTGAGGTTTAGATAAGGTTTGATAAAAATTTAAAATACTAAAGATTGTTGATATCAATAGTGTATAGGACTAGGATAAACGAGGAAATAGATTATCATCAATTATCTTTAGGCTCTGAAGAGAATTGATGATCAATCTATTTTAGATGTGATAACAATTAATAGCCAACAAAGATGGCCAATTGATGACTAGACTTGTGACATGTGGCACACAATGGCGGGTGACGTGTCGGGTTGTCCAGGGCAGGTGTCTTACGGGGTTAAAGGTCCTGATGAGGCGCGGCGTGGCGCACGGCACGGCCCAGCCCAGTGTGCACGAGCGACCCACGCGCCGTTTGGGTGTGTCCCTCGCCTCTGACCTCCGTGTCTTAGTTTTATTCGAGAACTTCTTCGAAGCTTGTTAATTTGACTGAAGATGTTAAATGACTGATAAGAATATTATATAAAGGGACAAAAGTGGGGCTTATCTTAAGTTCTTTAATGTTCTAAGTGTACCTAGTATATCAAAAAGAGTGCACAACAATAAACAATATTTAGAGTGTGGTGTATCATATATGTGACAGTAGGCCTAGTCATGTTTCATATCCTTGATAACTCTAAAATATTTCAAACATAAGTAACTCATATCAATTTTAGAAAAGAAATAATAGTCTTTGAATAAAGTGTTGAATATTTGTATTTAATTTTTCCTCCACTAACAGTGTATTGTGTGTGTGTGTGTGTGTGTGTGTGTGTGTGTGTGTGTGTGTGTGTGTGATGGTATAGGGAAACGAAGCCCTGACCTCGTGTAGCCCTACGTCCCTAGGATTTAGCCCAATATTTCTGTTGGTTGTTGGCTAGGACCTGTTATTCAGGAATATAGCCCCTTGTGGCATGTAAGGATGTATCTATGGTTTGAACCTCTCGGAAGTTAGAGAGAAAGGGCATTTTTTTATTTCCTCTTTGGCTTGAAAGTGACAAACTTCTTCGCTGGCATTTCGAGCATCAATGGATTCTGATTGAAAGTAAATGTACTGTTATACTATATGTATGCATAGGCAGTGCTGTGCTGAAAATGGTGTGGATCAAGATGTATTGTACACTCCGTTTACCCTGAGAGGTTGTAGTCTTACTCTTATTTTGACTAATTACACTATGTCCCTTTATTATGAGCTATGCAACGTAGGCTTGCCACATACAACTTTAAATGCCATAATGTTAAGTGATTGTCAGTAATCTTTAAAGCAAAGTTTAATGTGAATCAAATTTCCCCTGCTTGGAAGCAAAGCGTGGATTTGACACTGACACAGTAATTATATAATAGGAAACTTCAGATAATAATTATATAAAAAATAGAGAGATACTGAAACATTTACCTAAATATTAACAAAAATTGTTCATGTAATCTCAATTGCAAAAAAGAATATTATTAAAGAGGTATCTAACAAAAGTGACAGCTGCAGATAGCATGACTTGATGTATGAATTTATTAAGATTGTTTTAGTAATTTTAATAACTAACCGATATTGTTCTTTCTACCAAAATCATACTATACTATGTGTGATGGAAATCTCACCTGGTTATAATTCAAAGTTGTTAGCCTACTTTCATTTTAAGTTGTTGAAACACTGTTTCATAAGATGATACATAAATCACTGGCGTTTTCTCTGGCTATGCTAGTCCTGTACCGCATACCGATGATTATATGGAATAGTTTCTAAATTCAATGTTGTTTGTGCAAACTGTGAAAATATTTATGTTTAAATTGTGAATAAATATACATGTATAATGTATCTATATATTATTAATTTGTAAACTAATATTTGTTCATAATTCAAGAATATTGTGTTTTAAGTAATTATTCCTCCAAAATGGTCCTCTACCTACCCAGCTTATGAAGTTCAGGACCTGGTGATTGAAAACAGCAGGCCAAGCTAGAGAAGTTCTAATGACCTTGACCAATGTCTATGGGATTGCAACACAATCCCTTGCCCCTCACCATCAAACATTGGCCAATGAACTAGGGTGTTTACAACCCAGGGCTTGCTGAATACTTATCGCAAGCAAAACAGTGTGCCAACTGTTGAACAAATATTCAAGAATCAAGATCAAAATGATTATTTACTAGGCTAGTATAGCTCAAGTAAAATAAAATAAAATAAATGCAAATAATATATGTGAAATAATCGTATAAATAACAAGGTTTAAACTATGCAATAATTAGATACATATTTGATTATGTTTATGCAGTCTAGTCACATGTATCATCAAGTATTTGGCAAGCATATTTACCACCATTTTAGAGTATACACGGGTGAAGTAGGGTAGGGAGGGTGGGGAATGAGTGGCTAATTTAACTGTAGTAGCTAGACAAAGCTTTTATTTTTTAGTATGAAGTATTTATGGAGTTTTAACCTTGTTCTTTTGGTTGTTGCTTATAAGTTTATAATTTATTGCAGCATACATTATCTAATTATTAGTCATTTTGATTTTATATAACTATACATCAAGGAATCCTAAAAGTTAGGAGTGTAATTTCACAGTTTCAAAATGATTGATCAGAAAAAGGTAAAATAAGATTTATTTTCAGATGTAATTGTTTAGCAATAAACCAATGACGTAGCGATAGAGAAATAGGCCCAATAGGAAAAAAATCTCCTCTTTGTTACTGTTATCACAGTTTATGGATCTAAATAGATTCTGGAGTATAGTTAGGATTTAATATATAGTTTTAGGCTCATAATTATTATTGCAACGTGAGTTCAACAATCCACCTTATTCCTCCCACCAAGTTCTGATGGACGCTTGATCCATGTAGTACTTCATTTTGCTCTTTATATATATTTTTTACTTTGCGTATTGCTACCTGCGAGTCCGACATCTTAGCTCAGTCAGTAGTTTGCCTGCCCACTGAGCTAAGGTTTCCGGGTTTTATTTCCGGCATGACCTAAAAAATATTATTGGTAAAATTTGGATTTCCCCTCTCACGGTGATGAATTAACGGCCGGAGGGCTGGGTGTTGTGTTTGTTCTAGATTTAAGTAAAGTCGTGTGCTGATATAATCATTTGGCCCAGAAGATGCACGCTAAATACTTCAAATAAATGAAAAATAAAAATGCTACCTGTGTGTACTTTTAATTACATTCAACCAATTTAATAGTGTATGTCACTCTTATACAGTCAGGAGTGTGCTCATAACTCTTAGCCTTGACATTTTTACTTAAATCTTATGTTATTTAGGTATTGCGATGAACAGCAGTGAGCTGTGTTTTGATATTCCATTACGATTTGAGTGGATGATAATCATCAGTAGTTTCACGTTTTGGTGTGTTTTGAGCATAGTTCTGGTGTACTTTTATGAAGTCAGAATATGTAATAGGCTGTGAAGGTGGATATTGAAACAAAGATATAAATAAGTCAAAAAAGAGTGACTAGGGGAGTTGGGAGGTGCAAAGTTTCCCAAGATAGAATGCGAGTACGAAAAAAACATAAATGTTTGAGATCCATTGTTCTAAACTAGAGGTACTCATGTTTTAATATTTCCAAGGGAAACATCTCTTGACCTTCTTGGCCAAAGGTGGTTAAGAGTCTTTGACCCCCGAATCCTCCTTGCAGCTTTTAGAGTAGAGCATACTTATTAATTTTCTCAGAATACGCCACTGATATAAATCAAGTCCACTCAATATCTTTTGCAAAACAAATCATACTGGCGTAAAAAATGAGTTATATATGTCACTATACCTGGTTATAGTAGGCCTATAACATGGAATGTTATTCCCAAAAAGGCTGTAAATGTCGTCAAGCCTTTCGTCGACACATTCATGTAGGAAATATAGCTAGTTCTTGTTAAAAAGAATGCAGTAGGAATTTCTTCAGTAGCCTTCTCCAATAATATTTCATTCATTGGCTTGCATTGAAGGGATGTGTGGGCTTTACAAGCTTTAAAAAAAATTGTATGTCTTTCGAGTTGAGATAAAATATTATTAGCTGCCTGCATTTTATTCGCATTGTCATTTAAAGTGGAGAAATCAATACAATGTGTGTTAGATTCATAAAGAATCAGTTTCAAGATTGGTTCAATAGCTGGCTAAGGCTGACTTCAAAATGTTCTTTAAAAAAAACAGCTACTAAGTTACCTCTACAAGGTACGAACTGGGAAGTTACGATATCTGGGATACCAACCCACCCCCAGGTATGAGGTGATAATATATATTATACTAGCCCATTTGAGTAATTAATAAGCCTAGCAATTTTAGCATAGTGTGTGTATAATATGTTTTTAGGTTTTCTGAATTGTCAATTTTGATCCTGTGAGATTGTTTGAAACGTCTAAACGTGGTATCAAGAAGCTAGATTATCTCAATAATTGTTGGGTAATCCAGGGATGGGGCTGAGGTCTCGTACTTACTCAGCTAAGAGGCTTTCCTATCAAAGATGCAAACCACTATCATTTAGGCAAATCATGTTATTATCTATACCGTTTTTTAATAATTATAAACTGATAAACGGTTTACCGGTAGGCAGTATCTTTCATTATGAGGCAAAAAATAATTAAGAGCTATATTATGTTGTCACTCCCATCTTCAACAGACGGTGGTCGCTCGGAGTTAATTTAAGAGCTCTATTTGTATTATTTCTAGACTCCAATTTATAAATATGTAAACAGTAGAAATTAAAGTCAGGAGAAAACATAGTCCTGGTGCAGCCGTTTGTCCTCATTTCAATACTTCGTAAGGATTAAAGGTGATGATTAGGTCCAGTTATGTGTGAACATTTTTAGTAGTATATGTTGCTTTAATTGGACATTAGCTTCGGTTAAATGAGAAAATAAAGCATTTAAATTGATATTTTTCAGGCAAATGAACAAGTAGATCCGTGTTTAAGTAGCATATGTCAATCACGTGATCATAATTGCTTCTGTGCTTCACTATTTTGGCTTCAAATTGATTCATAAAATTTATTTTAGGTGGTTTGTATTCTACATAAATATTTTGAATTGATAATGTAAGTTTTAATGATTAATACATCACTTTTATTTTACCATCAACTTCTATAGCCTTGTTATTTATGTAACAAGCTGGACCCAACATTTTGGGAGCCAACATATGGAGTGGGGAAAGGTAAGCAACGTTTATTTACACCAACATGTTGGGCTATTCCTCTGTTTCAATTAGTCCACACATTTCTGGCAATGGAGACTGGCCTATCACTTGCCGTTTATTCATGTATTGTGCTGGCAGGAAGTGTACTCTTGTAAAAAAAAAAGGTAAAACACGCTAGGGGGATCAAAAACGTTATTTATTGCAGTAAGTGCATCTCCTCATTTATTATAATTCTTGTGTTCAGCCAAGGTAAAGTTCCAAAGAACAGAATACTTTAGTTTAAATGTATTCGCTTTGTTCCACTCCAACATTGCACACCAAGGTATTAAACTAATCTGAAAACAAAACACGTGTCTCACTGATTGACTGACTCTACTCGATAGCGCATGCGTAGAATATCCCAATTCAACCAAAATGTTGTGTTGGCTATTTATTATCTACAGTAATTAAGCCAATGCAATACAACATGTTGGCACTGACTGGTCCTCCCGACTCCAACATGTTGGCCAACATCTCCAACAAGTTGTGAATGCATTTATATTGCAACACAAATTGTTAGAATTGTATTGGCCAACATGTTGTGTATAGAGATAGATTAGGTTTAACTTCCCCAGACCTCGTTTGTTCAGATTAATTTAAGAATAATTTGTAAAATTTTATCCCAACAAATGAGTTGGCAAGAAATAAGTTGGGCCAAGTCTCATATATCAAAATAGAATGAATATTTATTAGGAAAAAATAGATTGAAATTTTTTGAAAATGTGCAAGTAAGGATTGGGCATCCATTCGAGCAAGCTGTAGAGAGTGGGTGGGGAGATGGGAGACAATGATCGTCGAAACACTTGACTGGTAGTAATGAACCAACGTTTATTTGAGGGCAAAGGGGGATGTGTTCATATTTTCAGACACAGCCAAAGAGGCAAATTTATAAAAGCATGTACTGGTTGGACTCAGTTTTGCAATCCTATGAAATAATCTATCGGTAATAATAAAAAATATACAGCCAAGCTAGCAGAAAAGTTTTCGAACAATACATGCCCATATTCATACAAACACACAATGCATTCAATAAGAAAAAGAAAAATATTTATGCTATCAAATAAAGCATAAAATATAAAACAAAAATAACAAATGTCAAGCAACAATAGTAATTAGTCACAGAAAATAAAATTAATAATAAATGTATATTATGTGAGAGATGAGTCTCAAAATATTAAATAATGCTGTCAATCGTACGCTCTGATAAAATTTAAGTCAACGACTAGTGTCTTTCATAACGATGAGTTTTCCATCTTGGGATCAACAAAACAAAATAACAAACTTTTCAATCACTGCTTTTGGAGGCACTAACGTTCACTTGTGAGGAACTCAAAAACTATAAGCAGATAGTGCTTCAAAGCTTTCTTAGAACCAAAATACGGAAGAACGTGAATAATAACTGATAAAATTATCCATCATTAAGTAAATTTAATCAGAAATTATATATTAAGTTAATATTTACATAACTAATAAATTATGTTGCACTGCAAATGGTTTGATTCGTCTATAGCAGTCAATGATCATTTTAAAAGTTATGTGGTTGGTTATTTTGATGTTAATATATTGTAATTTAGCATTAATTATAGAAATAATTATATATCAGTTCTTACCAAATTATTAAATTTTACTCTCCTTACCAAAATCCAAAATGTTTTCTAAATTTAACCATGATAGATATCTTACCTTCAGTCATCCTCTCAGATACATCTCTTTTGAGCTTTCCAATGTGATGAAATCGGTCAATCTCGATGCAATGCTCATGTTATACCTTTGTAACATCGCTTGCGACGTGCTCAGTCTGTTTTTCAACCAAGCTATGCATTGAAAAATAATTTATCCTGCTGTACTTATCAATATCATCTAGTCGAACTTCTTCTCATATAAACATTACTTTCAACTACGTAACATCTTTCCACATCCATTTCATATCAGGCTGAAAATAAAATAGGTGTAAATCTTTTATAACTTAATTAACACTGTCACTGGAAGAACTAAACTACCTTGTTCATTAAGTAAAAATACATATTTTAACGTTTTACTAAAACATGGCCAAGACTAACATAGCCTCTAAATGTTGAGACGTTTAAGTTTGATTACAGATTTCTAAACACACACGACACATGATCACAGGACGTCCCATGTTCGGATCCCGACCAACTCAATATGTGTCTTGATCGTTCTCGAAATGCATGTGGGCTCAAGTCTATTGTCTTGAGTTCGGTCTCTTGATAGTAACGTTTTATTTTATTATTTATTTTTTTAGCACTACTTCTTACTACCCGTTCAGGCTATATGCTTATTTACTAATTACGCAAATGGCTTTAAGAATAAGGAAGGTTATATTTAGAGGAAGTGTACCAGCATTTGCGTGTAGGTTGACTGTAAAACAGTTTTTTTAAATCGCCCTCCGTACAACTGACCGAGATTTTAACCTCGATCTTACCGCCATCAACAGTCTAGTCTACTGTGAGAGTAATTCCTTAGACCATTTGGTCACCGAAGCGTCTAGGTTGTTATTACATGTTAAATGGACAATACATTTATTAATTTAGTTGATTTAGTTGATACCCACTTCAGTGGCCGCATGGTCTAACGTGCTACTCTTGCAGTAGACTAGACTGCCAATGATGGGGGAAATCAAGGTTCTAATCTCGGTCGGGTGTACTGAGGGTTTTTTTCGAAATGGTTTTCCACTCTCCCTCCACACAACTGCGGGTACACTTCATCTACATATAACCTTACTAAGCCCTAAAATCATCAGTGTAATTAGTAGACTACATAAACGTACAGCCCGAACGGTTAGTAAGTCGTGGCGCTAAAAAAAGATGTATTGAGATACGTAATTGTGACTAACATATTAAGAATAATATAGTGTTTATGACAAAAACCTAATTGGTGGACCTGTCATACATCCATCCTATTTGACTGTGGAAAAGTGAGTAGAACTGACTTATACACCTCTAAGGAGTATGTAAATATCCAAGTAAAAACCTACTTATAATACACCCATTTGGAAGTGAGCCACAATATTCCAGATAATGAGTCAAGCGCAAAAACGCTACAAAAGCCATTTATTTATTTTAACGTATCAGCCTTGATTTAAATATGATATATACCAAATTACACAAAACTATTTTATCATCACAGAAGGTATTAGAAGAAAAGCTAAATGTGTATCAAGCCCATACAATTATATGCATCTAAAATAAATGTAATATAAATTAAGGCAACTTAAGTACTCGTTACATAATTCATAGTGAAGAAATTTTATTTGAGGTAAGGAACAAGTTTTATAAATTTTTCCTAAGTGAAATTTTCAGAATTATTAAATGTGACAATTTTGTGTTTCTTCTGGCCTATCTTACAACTTAATTACATTCTCTGACGAATCTATGGTAATTGTGAAACTGACTACCCTATTTAACACCAAAAACTGTGTAAATTGGACAATTTTATTTACTTAATGTTTCCTATTGATAAACATACAAGCTATCAAGAAACGCAATAAAAATAGATGCAGTATTTAAGTACCGAAAAATAACAAGAAACTATTGAAAATTGTCATAGTAGTCAGAGAGCTGGGTATAGTTTTGTGTGTGTACACTTCGATGTGCTCAAGTTTTCTCTTTTGGAACTTTACTAGGTACGTTAGAGCATGAAAAAAAATTAATCACGTGATCCTAATCAGGCTCCATTTTGCACAGGGCCACCATCCTATTTTTCCAATTTACCATTGTAGGTATTTTAAGGGGATGATAATAAAGCCTTGTGAGGTATCATATTATATGTTTTTGGGCATGCCCAGTTCGCTGGCGACACTGAAAATTGATTTAGCTAAGATATTGTTGGGCATTTATGGTCATAAATTTATTCTCTTTTTCAGATATGAATAAATAGTAGCTCTACAAGGATTGAAATTGCAGCACTCATCTCCGAAGAAGAGACATAGAAATGTGGCTGATTCCAATCTGTGAATCATCTGCCAAAAAGCGATTAAAGGTGAAAACACCCATGGGAGTGGACCTGGTAGATAAACAATTTGTTTATAATGTTCCATTCTTAAAGACAAATTACTTAATACTTTTGATCTTAATGAACTGGAAGAGCTTGTTTACCACATGAAATGCTACAGCTGATATATTCTACAAGCTGAAATAATATCGAAAGCCACACACTTTGAACAATCAGAACAATCTACTTCAATAACTGAAACTTCACCTAGCCATAAAAGAAGATCCCCCAGAACTAGCTGAATTGTGTGTAGTAGTTAACTGCATACTATACAAGGCTGACCGGAAATTATACCGCATTTGTGAAGACGAAAGAGCCCAAAGCTTTTTAAATGAAACAAAAATCTTTGAAGATGAGGTATTTAACAGAACCTGTACATTACCCGATATTGCGAGAGTATATGGAGCTAATGTAGTGTGCCACAATGCATGCATACAAAACTACTGCTAAAGTATAAGAGAGTGACAGTATCAAAAGTTGATAGGTTAATTGATGTTACTGATATAGATTATACAGAATTTGTGTACTTCAGCAATAAAGGATATCAGTTAACAGATATTCGGAATGAGTTTGTGTGACGTTATCCTCAAAACATTATAAGAAATAGAACAACGAAAGACATCTTAATCCAGTACTTGGGAGAAAGCATTCGATTTTCGTATCCAAAGGAGAGATCACTCTCACAATTGGTTATTATGCTGCTATCAATGAATTGTCAATGACAGACTAAATTAGGTCATTCGATGGTGTGAGGAAGTGTAGTGACGCCCTTCTTTGTGAATGCAATGACTATGAAATTTCTTTAGATGACCAATTTTCAGACATAAATTATCTACAAAAATCACAATTCCGAACAATCCCGTCCACCCAACTGGTCAAAGGAGTTAATCTCAACATTTAATCGTCTAAGCATATGCTACAGTTATGATGAAGTGCAAAGACCAGATCAAATGCTGGCTAACAGTACTACTATTCGTTGTGAGGATTACCGAATACCAATTCCTCCATCAATTATAAAAGGGCCGTTAATAAGAGGAGCTATGGATAACCTTGACAGAGGAAGCAACCCTATCTGGAATAGGAGGAAAGCATAACATTGTGCTGGTTCTGCTTCAGAATAAACCTCTAACTGAGGCCACTTTTAGCAGTGATTGTATTTATGAAGATCTACCAGAAAGATACAGAGACACATATGGTATTGATGTTATGAAAATAAGTTTAGATAAACGAATACCAGACCAGCAACGGGTTCCATATTATGGGCCCATGAGCCGAGGTACTATTGCTACCGACTTTAGGGGTCGTCCTTAAACCACGTAACGCTTTGAAGGGGGGAGCTCTAATGTCTACATGCTGTTACATGGGGGAGGGTGGGGTACATCAAAGTGTTACGTAACACAGGTCTTAAACTCAAATTCTAATGTTATAAAACAACATTATTGTTCATGTTTTCACCTTTGATAAACATACTTATGGATAACTTCCGAAAATCTGTGATGTTGAAAATGCAAGATTAGCACTTACTTTTTTTTGTCAATATTTCAAATTCGCTTAGGTGGCATTGTCTGCCCGAGACTATAAACGCCAAGCACATTCGAAAACACATATTTTCATGCGGATGACAGTGACATGCTTATACTCATGGTACTTGTTTAGATTTGTTCTGAACTACTGACCCCCTCACGTGCTTTTAGTTGGATAACAGCTGTCAGTCGAAGCGGCCTTAATTTATAAGTATAGTTGAGTTTGAGTATAATTTAAATGCCTACTGCATATTCTTTTATATAGGCCGTAAATAATCACTTGGTTTTCTACAGAAACAAAAATATTGTTTTTTTCAAAAGAGGAGACTTGTTCATTGCTTGCGTATAAAAAGCGATATTAAGAAAAAATAGTAGAAGAGTCTCAAAAAGATGTTGTAGTGACATGGAAAGAAGCAAAAGTACAGAATTTATCTCGAGTCAAGTTTGAGGAGTCCATCCATAGTGTTATTTCTTCGTACCAGAAGCATGTTATTAAAAGTAGAGCTTCAAATAGCATTAATTATTCACAATAGGTAGGTGTATTTAAACCTATACCTTTTCCCTTCTGATAAATCTAATGTGTATGTATATAAATACAACTATTATACATACGTTATGGGGGATGCATTGTATAAATAATCATTCTCTCAGTAGACTAGACGGCCGATGTTTGGGAGATGGGGTTCGAATACCAGTCAAGTCTACTGAGGGTTGCTTTTCCTACATGGTTTCCCACTCACCCTCTATGCAAATTCTGGTAATTTTTTTAATTCTACCTGTTTAGTATACATTTTGTAGGGTGGTATAGTTTAATTGTAGGTATTCTAATTATTTTTTATTATATTTACATAATGGAGTAGAAATGAGAAAGGTAGAATTCTATAGGTAATCTACCCTCATTAACATGGAGAGAGATTATAAAACCATTTAGTAAAAGCCAATCTGAGTACACCCGATAGGTATTTGAACTCCGATCTCTGCTTCATTGGACATATAGTCATTTTCAAGAGTGAAGTCAGGATCCAATATTGATGTTGGAACGAAACATTAGTCTAGGACTCTAGGTATTGAAAAGTTAATTAAAGTAAAATTGTAGACTAATCGAAAATATAATTTATCAAAGTTGTGTACCTAGAAATGCTTAAACAGCTCTCTATATTATGATAATATAACTATAATAAAAAGTGCACAATATTAAGAAAGATGTCTTCCCCCAGCGTCAAGCATCTAATGTGGGCACTTTAACATCATCATCTAGCGAGCGCTATTATAGAAAAGGGCCATCCTAGTCAGCACATAGTAGTGCCGTTTGGCTCTTATTCAAATCGCAAACCTGACATAAATATAGCAGAGGTTTTTTTCATGAACCTGAGGAATTTGAACTCAACGTCATTATGTCTGTACTTGTCTGTCTTATCTGTTTGTATGTGTAGCTATCCATAAATAATAATACTCTCTGAAATTATTTATGTTCAGGATTTAAAATGGATTTTAAGAATTATTAATTCTGAATCTCTCCTTTAGTATCACAAAACTTCCCTATGAAATAATTACATTCATTTTTGGTGAGAAAAGTTACGTAACACGGGGGGGGGGGTAATCTAAATGTCTACATGGTGTTACATAGGGGGAGGGGGGATAAAAAGGTAGGAAAAAAGCGTTACGTGGTTTATGGACGACCCCTTAGTCCTAGTGAAAATGTTGTCGATATTAATCCAATCTTGAAGAATGGAACCGATTCTAATATCACATGGTTATTCTGCAGATTCATGACAGACAATGTTTTACCTGAAAATCGCGAAACGCTTTTATGAGTGCTGTGTAAGAAATGGTATCACGAAGGACCTATACTGGATTTACTCCCATTTTGCCATAACCCACAACACAATATGATACTGTTTACACAGTAATTGTAAATTTTCATGATGCTCTCATACAAGTAGGTCAAAAACAAGGTTATTATGGTGTGACGAAGCTACTGTATGTATCACATTGCCAAAGATCTTCAACCTATTTCACTGGGTGACTTTTCTAATATATACCTTGGATTAGGTTGTTTCTACATGCAGAATGTGGCTATAACATGTTTAGGAATGTATTTGAAGAACAGTGGTGGGCTCGAACTATTAACAGAAACTGAAACCTTATGTCTCCATTCAGCATAAAATGCTCTTAAGGGAAACCACTGTTCACGAGGAGTTCCAGCATTATCAATGCTGTGTGAAATAGTACAAACACCTATACGCATTGAATTTATGAAGGATTAAGGTGATTTAGGAAAGTACTCTGACGTGTTTGAAGCTATATATATTGAAGATCTGGTCAAGCAAAGAGTGCATCATCAAATTACAATATGAAAACTGCAATACAAAAATTGCCTACAATTATGCAAGATTTTAAGTGTTTCAATCAAAAAGTATTAGCAAATGTGTCAAGTTTTGGAATTGGAGATTTTTGAAAACACACTAAGTCCTTTACTAAGAGATCAAATTCGTACTGACAGATAAATCAATTAGAATCTTCATTTATGTACAGTACCTAGTAAAGTTCCAAAAGAGAAAACTTGATCACATTGAAGTGCACACACACAAAACTATACCCAGCTCCTAGACAATAGTAAACCAGATTGGAAAAAGAAGAAACCATTGTAAGTTAATACTGTACACTAATTTTATCCTATCTTAATTTGACTGATTACATTATCAGCCAATATTTTTAGCTACACAATTTTGGAACCAGTCAAGGTAAGCTTCTAAATACTTAGGGTGAAAGTGTGTGTACCTGGCCAACTTACATTATTCCACCACCACTATGGTACAGCTTATATTAAGAAAGATGCATAGTGTAATCAGTCAAAGTAATACTAATAACTTTCAGGGCAAAGGGAGTATTCTCGTTCATAAAATAATGTTATGAATAAATATGTTTTAGTCATTGTATGCATTTTAACGTCAACATTATTTCCTCCTTTTCAACCGAAATAAAATATTCCTGAATCTAGTTTTTAAGACCAACCACAAAAGTTATGTACTAGTTAAATATTCCATTTTTGGATATCATCGTAGCTTCACTGGATGTATATATTCACATCTTATTGACTATTTGATCCTGGCCTTGGATATACAAGTAACAATAAAGATTATCTGATAGTCTAACTTAAGACAATTATTGTTTAAACAAAACGGGTAATTACTTTCTGTAATAAATATTCATCTCAGTAAGGGCTTATTACTGCCATCAGCTTATCGACAGATCATCTTGTCCACATCAATGGATAAGATTCTCGAAATATTATGTTGACAAGGTTTAAACGAAATGTTTAGGAAGTTGTATTCTTGATGGACAAGTTGTACGGATTCTATGTTAACCACGTAACGTCACGACATCTTGTCCACCCTTTCAGGTAGATTAAGAAGATCTAAAACATATAAAAGGAAGCTATTTTTCTAGGCATGGCAAATCCCTCTCTGACCGTTTTTGACACGAAGAACTCCTTTACTAACGCCTCTTCTTGGTTTTTCTTTTCTACCTGGTCAAAATATTCAAATCTTATCAACCCTAACGAGCCTTCTCAACATCATTTGGAAACGCCACCTCTCAAACCCTATGTATCCAAGTTGGTGGGTCTCTGGGACCTTAGAGGTCTGATGGTCCACCGTTGCTGAGGAGGGCCTTGTTTAATGTGTTGGGATTTATTGTTGTCGACACCAACCACAACAATATGGTGAAACCTTTGTTCTTCTCAGAGGATATATCTCGAGGAATTGTTTGGCCATTTCCGGAGGTTTTTACAGAACGCCTTGGTAAATTTAACAAAGGAGAAGTGTCGTTGTCGTTACAGTAGGGTGTTGAGCTCAAATTTATGAAGTTTCGTCCAATCCCATTAGCCCTTCAAGAGGGGGCTACCACCTAAATTGACAAACTTTTGAAAGAAGAGAGCTTAGGCCCTGTCTACTATACTATAATCAATTTGGCTCACCTATATTGCCTGTGGGTAAAAAGATTGGGGGAATTACAATCTGTGAAGACCATACCTTAACTTTTATAAATGTTTGATTTAAACGAGGCATCACAATTGCTTACAACAATAACTTCATATAAAGGCCAGTTCAAATACACCCGTTTGTCCTTTGGTCTTGCGTGTGCTTCCACCAAGGCCTAATAAATAATGGGCACTTTACATGATAGCCTGAAAGACTACGTAGGTTATTGAATTATAACTTGGGATGAAGACTTTGCACAGCTTAAATTGTGACTCACTAATGTTTTTGAAGTTACTAACAATTTTGGACTGAACTTGTCCATAAATAAATGCAAGATAAGTAAATATTTAATGGAATATTTCTGCTTAGGATTGACGATGAAGGCTTGCATTCAACTGAGGAGAAGGTTCATTCAATTTTGAAAGTTCCTAACCTGAAGATCATGAAGGAGCTGCAGTCATACTAAGGATTTTTCAACTATCCATCTAAGTTTTGGCCCTCACTTGCTAAAATTGTTGGTCCCCTGTACAAGTTATTGCATAAAGGTGCAATGTGGGTTTAGGGTGAGTGTTGTGAATAGACATTCTGTCAATTCAAGGAGTTAATTCAAGCAAATCGATCACTTGCTCTATTTAAACATAAAAAATCAAATTCATCTTTCTGTCGATGGTTCAGACCTAGGACACGGTGCAGTGATTTCACAAAGATATCCCAACGATAAAGAGAAGTTGCTCGCGTTCACGAACTGTTCGCTATCCTAAGTGGAAGTCTTACAGCAAGGTGCACAAGAATGAGCTGGAACTCGTTTTCAGTACTAGGACGCTCCAAACATATTTATTTGGAAGAAATTGGATTTTTGTGGACGACAATAAGCCTTTATTAGCAATTTTTAGGCCTTAACATGTTATCCCGGCATGTAGAGCAAACAGATTGCAGCGAAGGGCTCTGATTTTATAGAACCACAATTACGATGTCAAATGAGTAAAATCCTCCCAGAATGTCATTGCTTGGTTGTCCAAAGCACCACTGCCTGATTAACCTAATGTTCAATAATATGTAGATGAGACAATTCACTATTATTTATCAACAAATATGATCTGCCACTTGACTTTAAACAATTGCTAGCCGCTACAACGAAAGACCAGATCCTTATGAAAACCAACAATTATTAATGTTAAAGTATGGGTGGCCGGTAACTGTAGAGTCTGACCTAAAACCCTGCTTCCAACGCAAGGATGTACTTCATGTTTAAAGGGAAGTGTTGCTTTGGGAATATCGGATTGTCGTGTCCTCAGCCCTATGAACCACCGTACTACAAGAATTGCATACAACTAATCTAGGCATCATCAAGGCCAAGGATTTAGCCTGCTCATACATTTGGTGACCTAAACTGAAAGAGGGTATCACTGAATTAGGGTCATCCTGTCCATCCTGCAACGCATCCAAGGATAGCCCACAAAAATCTGAACTGATACTGTGGGAACGGCCAACAAAACAATGAGAGCATCATCACACTTACTACCTAGGACCATTTTTTACCACGGAAAATTGAAGGTTTGGAAATATTTTTTCCACTTAATTCAACCTGGACGGTGACAGTTGCTTACGGGATAGATTCTTCCTTGAAATATCAAACAAAAGTTTTTGAAGTTGGTATTAGCACTAAATTAGGGGATTTTCAATAAATTTAACGGTGTTATTGTTCTCAAATACCCAGTATCAAATTTAGATATATCACTGTCATTGTTAACTTTCAAAACAACATGATAATTGAGGTTCACTTCTTCAGCCTCATTAATCTTATACAAGCTTTCACTATCATCTTCGAGATTTCCAGATAAAAATATGTCTTTTCTTGATCCTTCCCTTTAAAATAATATTGCTTCTTATTTATGTTTTCAATTTACACATAATTTTAAAAGCCTTTGATAAATGTCCAATCTGTGAACAAATATTTCACGTGTACCCAAGATAATTTCATTTTTCTGAGGCATAATTATAATTTGAGCAAAAATCGTAACAAACCTCTTTCGATGAACCATACTGGTGCTTTAGTCTGGTTAATTGCATACGTTGGTCATACCTTGTAGACATATGACAAATTGGTTTTCTTTTTATCTTTACATCTGCTGACTGATAATGAAGAAAAGACACTTCCTTAGCACTAGCTAACTCCACTACTTTAGCGATTGTCATCTTAGTGGCTTTTTATTCAAAAATCCTATCACGAATAGGACCCTTACCAAACCAAAATACAAATTTATTTACAATAGCAAAGTCTATATGGGTGTCAAATTCACAATCCACGTATTCTTTCCAGCCACTCATTTACGTTCTCTTCAGTCTCCTTATTTGTACCCAAAATAATTAATCTAGCAACAAAAACATATTCAACGGGCAGAAAATATGTTTCAAACAATTCAATTAGTGTATCGTATTTCAACTCTTTCAGCATTTTGTGTCCAGCCTAGGTGTGTAAGGAGATCAATCATTTTTTATACTAAACTCCCTGAATACGCCAATGGTGATGGTTTCTCCGTCATACAACAGATTGAACTCCAGTGTAATTACCCTTCTTGGGATCGATGTCTAAGACCTTCAATTGCTGGATGCACTTAGGTGTCTGTAAACTTGAGTACTTACTATCCCTGGTCTTATTCAACACAGGATTAAACAATGACTATCACATGCTCGTAGCCATTGTAAGAAACTCGCAATTTCAACCGTAAGAGCTCTCAGTCTCACAATAATCTGTCAACACATATTCCAACAAACTCACAGCTCATCATCCTCTAAACTAGCCTAAGTAATGTCATCATCTGCACTAATGTAATATACCACACTATAGTTTTAGAAGAGGCCCCAGAAAGAAAGGCTTAAAAGAGATTTTTTAAAGGACAAATTGTGAGTATAGCAACAAGACACCTTATATTCCTACAAAAGAGGAAATTGATTTCCATAAATATATTTCAAGGTAATTTGATAAAAGATAACATAAATTGGAATATAATGTTTTTTGTTTAATTATTTAGTAAATCTACTGCCTACAATTGGACCTAAATGTGTAAAGAAGTGTTCGTGTGATTATTTAAAATTAAATTATTATAAGATTTTTGCAATTTTCTTATGCCATTACCAACATCCTAACTCAATACTAATAAAAACGTAAAAACCAAATACCAAACTGATAATTGATCACATAATAATGGAAACAAACTCAATTAAATATTGATTATTTTTTTTGCTATCCCTGGCTATCGAGACCCTTTTATAATCAGGCAGATAATCTACGGTCTTTACCACCTGAACGTTGCAATTATTTCACTGAATATCTGGAATGTTGAATGTTGTGTTAGGCTCGGGGTCCTAGTCAGCCTAAGTAACCAGTACACAACGATAATGGTCACTTAAAGTATTTACTCCTCTCTAGATGTGCATGCATAATGAATGTACTAGAGACACGGCACGCACGGGACGTCACCAAGTAGGCTATCTCCATGCTACATTATTGCCGCATATTGTACGATCGGCCCATGAATGGTGGTAGGGGTATTTGCGGGTGTGACAGTACAATAAACTACGCCCCTCCTCAAGCGCTATGCTCCAATCAGCAGTAAGCAAAAAGCAAACGTGCACTTTAAAACCATCCCATTTTTGTTGTTGTTGTTGAAACATTATTATTTATGTGTTTATGAACCCGTATGCATATTTACATCTTGAGATATACCATTATACTTTGTATATATATAAAACTTGAAACTTGTGCTACAAAAATTAATTAACGCGAATCGAAGATATTTATCGAATAATTCACGCATGGGTGAGCACGGGGTCTAAATGTTAAGTACATTCAGACCGTTTGTCGGTGACTGGGAGGTCAGGATTCGAATTCCGGCCGGCTTTAAGGAAAGAGCTATTTTCCTAATTGGCTTACCACTCTCCCTGTACGTCGTGCGAATACATTATTTTACTTTCAATTCTACCTTCCCCGATCCTATCTCACAGCTAACCTAATTATTATGCATTCGTATAACCTGAATGGGCGGAGAGACCTGGTAGAAAGTATATAATTTTACGCCTAATACTTTTTAACATTTAGGCCAAAATATTTATATATAAGCTCTATATACTTTTATAAACATTAATACCAACATTCCAAACTATTTGTTTATTGTGTGATGTTGAGTGATTCATTGTGTAAACATAAGTATTTAGTCCATGTTTCATTCTTTAAAACTAATCCAAGTACGCATAGCTACGTATTAAATGATATAACAAAGGTGAACGTAATATTTATTCCTCCATTGTGTTCCTTTCTAAATGTGTGTGTCCCTTACAACATTTTAAATCATCGATGGTTTGTTAACCAATTTAGTACGCATATTATTAGGAGAAAGTACCGTTAATCATATGGTCTTCAATTATTATTTTCTAAATTTCTATTTATTAAATGATGTTTACATGAGCCAAAATAAAATAAACAAAAATCATCATAAATGTCCTATAAAAAAACTTCATGGTGTGAGCCGGCAAGAGAGCTATACCGACCAAGCGGCCGCTGATGTTAGCGACGATAGTGCCAACATATGCGGAGAGAGGGTGTCATGTGGTCAGCACGAGCCCTCCTGTCATTATTCTAAGTTTTCTAAACCAGAGTTGCTACCTATCTATTCAAGCAGCTCATCATTTGTCCTTACGAGGCTGAGTTTGACCCTGTTACAGACCCATTATTTGACAGATAAATTTTGGAAGCACTGGGGATTGAACCTGGGGCCTCTGGATCTGTAGCCAGGAACTTTGACCACTAGATCATAGAGGTGGTCAAG
The DNA here is from genome assembly GCA_902155825.1 of Timema genevievae. Lineage (NCBI taxonomy): Eukaryota > Metazoa > Arthropoda > Insecta > Phasmatodea > Timematidae > Timema > Timema genevievae. Next base: position 72,161 of record CABFWO010000461.1, on the reverse strand, counting down.
AGAACATGAAGAGAGTCATCCATATGTCCTATAAAAAGAAACAAATAGAAATCTTACAAATTGATATTTATTTAGTTAAATAATTTACCTGTATATCCAACAAGACTAAGTTGTTTGATTAGATAACTCTAGAGTCATTTCTTTAGTCCATTTTCACCTTTTCATCTTAAGAGAAAGTATTGCAATAGTAAAATTAATTTTCGACCTCGAGATTGTGATTAATCTTTACCTTTAATGTGACCCGAGTCCAAAAAAAAAGTTGATTTTGCAATTCTGTCTGTTCCTACGCCCCTGACCATAGGTATAGAACGGCTTAGTGGATTTTGTTCATATTTAATTTATAGATAGTAAATGGCTACATCTTGGGACGACTATTGAATTTGATTGATTTGATTGATTGTGAACTCTTAAATAAGGGAAGTTTATTTATTATTGTTTTGTTTTGGTTCCAAATTTTCCGAAAACAGCTCTAGCAATTTATATAAAATGGATATATAGGAAATGTTTCACCTGCAAAATAACACTGTATACTTAGTTTTAGGGTAAAAATTCGAAGGTCACCGCTAATTTACTTAAAAGGATTTTTAAAAATTCAATTATTTAAAAAATTGATCGAAAGATTATGTTAAAAATGTGTATCTGTGGATTGTTTGACATGACAAATAAAATTGTATTCTTGTTTTTTAAAAATTCAATTATTTAAAAAATTGATCGAAAGATTATGTTAAAAATTTATATCTGTGGATTGTTTGACATGACAAATAAAATTGTATTCTTGTTTTTTAAGAATTCTATTATTTAAAAAATTGATCGAAAGATTATGTTAAAAATGTATATCTGTGGATTGTTTGACATGACTAATAAAATTGTATTCTTGTTTAACGGAAAAAATATAGCTAAAGCTAGTTTTCTGGTTTTGTTTACTAATTTGAGATAATTTAGAAATGGCTCCAGTGAATTGGCTCAAAATGGGTATCTGGTAGGGTTTTCACAATAAATTATGGATACTTGTGTCCCTTAAGAAAATAATTTTACACTAGTTTACTGATGAATGAGTTTTGAAAAATTTGAAATTTTTTAAAATCAGCTATAAATATGTTGTTTAAAATTGGTATTTGGGGTCTAGTTTGCATATTAATTAATTATATATGATTATTTTCCTGAAATAAATTAGCTTAAAGGTACTCCGTACTAATGACAGATTTTAGTGTAAATTTATTATTTTTTAAATGGCCTTGAAAATGTATTTCAAAATGAAAATCTGGGAATATTTTATCATGATAAATAAGAGTGTTTTTATTTTTTACAGATTAAAAATAATTTGAAGGTAGTTTACAAGTAACACATTTTGAAAATTTGAAATTTGTTAACTATATTTGAAGAATTTTATTTAAAATTATATGAAGAGTGTTTATTGTGAGTAAAAAGATGATGTGATTCTTTTTCTGAGGAAGACCTTTACTGAAATTCTATTTTCGAAAATTTTGTTCAAAACTATAGTACACTGTATGAGAAAGTTTGTGCGACTGTGTTGTACCATTTATTTTAACTTATGTTAGCTGATATAGACGAAGAGTTTTAATATATTTCAGTTATTTGTTTAGGAGCCTTGTACGAATCCCATAGTGGACTGTGTTAACAAGTGTTAATAAAATTATTGGTACCTAAAGGAGAACAACCTGTGTTATTATTTTGGGTATAAGTCAGTTGGCCTGAAGTGTAGACCGATTAACTTTAAACCGACTGACTTTAGGCCAAATGACTATGTGAAGCTAACTTTTAAGCCAAATGACTTTAGGACAATTTACTTTAGGCCAAAAGACTTTAGGGCAACTGATTTTACATTAAATTATTTTTTATGTAGTTATTTAAAATATGTTTAAGCCACGTATTCACTAGGGGATAAATAGTGCAACAAGTTGCGAGACATGACCCTCAACATGTTGCAAGCAATATTGAGGGACAAAGACGCGCAGCATTTTCTTGTCCACACCAGTTAGTCGCAGATATGTTGCTTAAGGAGGTTGTATTGTTCTGTGTGGCTTACATATTCATTCATACAAGTATTTCAATTCGTAATAGCAAGAAAAGGTGGTGGGCTCGAAATTATTTGCTACAAAGAGATCAAAATTGAAATTTATTCAGTGATTTTCTAATGTTTGATTGATCATTTGTAAATTTTACTCGAATGACAACAACATATTTTGAAAAGATCTTAAAAATGATTGGGCCATCCATAGCCAAACAAGACATCAAATTTTGAAACTCTGTTAGTGCCCACATCAGACTTGTCAAAACTTTGAAATACCTATCAACTGGAGATTCATACGTTTCACTTTTAAATTGTCAAAACAATTAATTAGTCAAATTATACCAGAAGTTTGCCGGGAATTGACAATGCTTTGAAGGATTTTATAAAGGTGAGTAGGAATTCAACACGTATTATATCGCACATTCACTAAATATAGTTAGTTACACATAAAAAATTCATTAAAATATATACTTCAAACATATTGTAAATACATAAATAGTATAAATTATTTTAAGATCACAAACATGATTTAATAGATAACAACCGTGTAATGATGTAAGTTTCTTTTTATTTGTTTAAAGCAAATGAAATGAATTCTGAGATATTATTGTAATTGGAAGCACTTGAATCTGTAGGTTGATCAGATATTTGCTCCAAACTGTAATTACTGGGTGATGCAGATTCTTCGCCCTGATGACGTTTATATTTGCCCAGACGTGTATCAATTAATATATTGTTTATAAAAGATTTCACCATAAGTACGGAATGTTCGTCTTTTACCCCACGTAGCTCAGAAGTCATATATTGTCCATAGATATCAAACGCATCTTGGGTTGAGCTAATTATCTTTTTATGAGCGTTTCGCAGCGTAAATTCATATGCCTCATCCAGTCTACCTTCATTACTTCTTCGTTTTTGTGGTGTTCTTTTATTTTGCGGTGATGTGATTTCTTCCTCACTGGCCCCAGCTTTTGCAGAAATATCTTGATTATTCGGTAATTCTGAGGTGTTGTCATAATTTTCCTCACCTTGGACCTGAAAAAAATAGCAATAAATATTTAAAAGGTACTTTATTATTTTTAGGTTCCAAGTACCACACAAGAATGGAAAATTAAAGCTCATAACTTCGTAATTTTATAGAACTTCCCACGTTACATTGGAGCTATAGACGGTAAGCATGTCTTAATCCAAGCCTCATCCAACTCTGCAGTGATGATTACAATTATAAAGAGCAATTCAGCATTGATCTCTGAGTGATTATAGATACTATCTATAATTTTATTCATGCGAATTGTGGTAGTCTGATAGTGGGGTGTTCCAGGAAACTTCATTTTGCAGGGCAAAGTCTGAACAACGGCTTAATTTGCTAGAACCAGAGCCACTAACACAAGATAGACCAGACATGCCCTTTGTATTGGTAGGTGACAGTGCATTTGCGTTGACTGAAAACATTATGAAGCCTTATCCCGGTAATCCCGAACATGATAATATAAAGCGAATTTTCAACTACAGGCTCTCAAGATCTAGGATAATTGTTGAAAATGTACTTGGTATTATGTATGTTGTGTTTTGTGTGTTCCGAAATGTCATCGTACTCCAGCCCGATAATGCTAAACTTGTTGTGAAGTCATGTGTATGCCTACACAATTTTTTTAGGCGAAATGCACGTTCAAGTGCACTGTACTCTCCACACAAAACATTTGATTACGAAGATTCTGAACATAACATTTTGGAAGGTTCTTGGTGTAGAGAAATAGGCGCTAACAATGTGTTATGTTTGAAAGTACAATTTGCAGTAGCATCAAGAAATAGATTTGCTGAATATTTTATGAGTGCACAAGGGAGACGTGTTCCATGGCAAAATAGTTATGTGCAGAAATTAAAAATATAAACCATTTTACATTGTTCAGTTGGCCACACAGCTAATGTCCAGGACATTTGGTTTAAGATACTTTACAAAAAATACAAACGTTTATTAGATTTAATTATTATGTAAATTTCAAGAAATTTAGATCCTCTTTGAAGTGATATAATTATTACTGTACCCATTATAAATATTGAACAAAACAAAAAATATACTTAGGCCTACTTGTGTTTCCAATGTATCCTTGACACCAGGGGTCATTACCCCCTTAGCAAAAATGTCAAGGTTTCATTGTTTCTTATGCAAACCAATAACTCTAGATCACATCATCACTTCCACTGTCTATTATTTTTGATGAGGACATTTTTTTTTCTCTCGAATAAATTGAGAGTGAAGTGTATGGATTTTACTCTCAACTTCCTTTCTCGGTAGCTCTAAGACTTGTGAAATATCTTCCCAAGCGTAATTTTTCTTAAATTTGTTTTTATACTCACTGTTAGAGGTATCCCAGAATAGCTGATAGCTTTTATATAGCTCAATCAGATGTAAAACTATTTCACTAGACCATACTATAGCCATTGTTGCGGAACACAAATACACCGTCTACACTCTACACTATGCGACAAATGACGAGGAACTGTTGATCCCCACGTGTTCACCCTCACGGTTCGAGAGCAAGCAACATGACGCGGGTCATGTAAAAATGCCGCGGAATGTCCCGAGCAACATCGGGCAACGTTGCGCGCGTCATAGATTCAATGTTGTGGGTCAATGCTTCGGAACATTTTCCCCTAGTGGATACTTGGCTTTATGTTGTCCTCTGAAACATTCGTTAGGAATCTTTGTGATGTTACTAGTTGGCGAGGTATGTCATATTTAATTAAATAGTATAGACCAAGGCCGTAGCCAGCCAATAATTTCAGGGGGGGTTTGGTGAGCCCATCCCCCAATTGACGGAGGCTAGAAAAAATTATAAATAAAAAACTGTTCTAGAAGCTATCTGAAGTGTTTTTTATGGCAACACTACCCACTAACTATCGGAGGCTAGGATAAATTCTAATTATTAAACGGTTCTAGAAGCTCTCTAAAGTATTTTTTATGGTAACATAACACCATAACTGCCGAAGGCTAGAAAAAATTCTAAATAATAAACACCTCTGGAAGCTCTCTGAAGTGCTTTTTATGGTAACACAGCCCTCTAATTTGTACTTGTACCTTAATTTTGATATTGTTTGAACCATAAATAAAGCCATATATATTTTGTTCATAAAATTTCGGGGGGGTTTGAACCCCGAGAACCCCCCCCTGACTACGGCCTTGGTATAGACTATCGTCTCTAAATACCTGTTGTCTTCTTTGAAACCACCACTGACTCAGGTCTAAGATATACGGGTCTATATAGTCTTTAGTTCCGGTGATAACACAGTGAAGCCACGAAGCGCTAGTATCGTCGCATAGTACGTGCCTAATTCAAATACTGTAGAGAGGTTTGAACCACTAAGTTCCCAGATTATGTTTTCGGGTAGCTACTAATTTAAATTAGAACTCCCGCACATCCTCAAATATAGTAACCAGATAAAATAAATGATGAAAGCTTACCACAGAATAACCTTATTAATAACGTACAGTACATATCACATATAAAATACAATAATTATTTTAAGTCTTAAAAGTTATTTTACTACAACTGAGGGAATTCATATCATTAGGACTACTAGAGTATTGTTTTATCAAAAGCCTATATCTATAATATATTTTATTGTAAAATAGTTGAGTTAGTAATAATAGCGCATTTTATGATGTCTTAAATATTTAATCTATTGTATTTGTTAATTATGGTTATAGCCGCATCTAAATATCGTATTCATTAAAGTGAAAAATGACACTTGGACACAGGAATCAAGCCCGGGACCTATGGCCTAGTACGCCAATGCTCTTACCACTGAGCTATTCAGGCATCGTCCGGGATTAATTCCCGTGTCCAGGTGTAATTTTTAAATTTAAAGAATATAATAATAGCGAATTGTTACTCTAACCCCTCTCCCCTCTAAGGGTTCGGCCAGACGGACAAGCGTGCGAGTGAGCAACTGAGCGACTGCGTGGCCAAACTGGTGAGCGAGCGAGCGCGTTATTAGAAGATAGCTCTCAATGCCTGTTAACGAGGAGGAAAAGGTTTGAATATTGGCTCAGTGAATTGAGAGTGGTTTTTGACAGGTGAATTATTGTTGTGGTTCTCCCATCCTCTATCCGTGCTAATGGTGAGTCTTATTTGTAAAGGCCTACTTTGACTATAATATTGAAGTAATTTTAACATACCAGTTTTACACACACACACACACACAAACACATATATATATATGTATGGTTAATGATCTTACCAATTAAATTAGGCCGTTAGTATCAAGTGTGCTAAACCTATCGATAGTTATAAAAAAGTAAAATATCATGTCAAATTGAGAAGTTTTTCTATCACTCAATGGACCAACATATAATAATATTTACTAGCGCCTGTAAACTAGATTGTACCGGCTCGAGCGCGCGCACTTGGAAAGTAGAACCAGTTAAATCTTTCAAGCGAGTGCGCTTGGTCGCCTGCTCCAGTCTGGCCATCTCTCATTATAACCAATGTGTTCTATTTTATTTTTTAGTCGCTCGCGCGCTCGCTCCTTCGCTCGATCGGCCAGTCTGGCCGTTCCCTATACATACCATAAATCCATCGGTCACATCGTGTTTGTAACTATCACAGAGCTGACTTTCTCTTCACTTCGTCTTAGTACCGATTACGTGTAAATAGCCACCGTGTTAGTTGCCACCCGTGCAAGTAGCCACCTTACCTCAAGACGAGGGTTGACAGTCCAAGTCAACGATTACGTGTAAGGAGCCACCCTGTGGTGGCTAGGAAGAGAATGTGTTCTATTTACATGTTTTGATGTCTTCTCTATTATTCAAATTTCGCTATATAGGCTAGCAGACGAAGGCATTTGAAAAGGTCTTGTTCTAAATATTTCTCTATACACTGTTTGATTCTTTTGTCCAAGTCAACATACTTTTTCTTTCTTTTTTCTGCTGGAAGACCGATATCCACAACCATCAATTTTGTTGTCATTTCTTCTGCGTCTTGTTTTATTTTTTTTTTTACAAAAAATAAACATTGGGATGCGGAATAGAGATAGACTTATTTAATTTTGAATTCCAGCCTTCCACCGGGTTATTTTTTTATGTCTTGGTCAAATGCGTTCCAAATACTTTTTGGTATAAATGGGTTATCCATCCATTGATCGGTAAAGTAATCCAGAAACGAATGCAATTTTTCATTCACGGGAAAGTTTTCCATTATAATGAGCCATGCGTCGTCAACCTTTTCAACTGGTAGGTACGCCAGAGCTGCACACCATCTACATACGTTTCTGATTTGTTCATCGTCCTTGTATTCTGCTGCCATATCCAAGCTTTGGATCTGCCTCCACAAACATTGGTTAAAATGGTATATGCATCCTGACAGGTCAGCTTCGGGGAAAACGTCATCCAATGCTTCTTGTAATGCTGCTTCAAAATCTATTTTTATCTTTTTTGGAGACCAACCCAATCTTTTCATGGTAGAAAACACTTTGATGCATGTTGATTTTGTTTTATCTTCTAGAAGTAGATATGCTACTGGCAACACATTTGTTACCTCGTCAGAGCTCCCGATGTCAGCATGAATTGTGATAACGTACTTAAACTGCATCGGACAGCTTTTGAAGGTGCCGTGCAAGAAGAGTTCTTCATTTGATTTTAAATTATTCTTCCCTTCTGCGCTACTAAAGCCGAGAGCCCTTTTCCCACCATAAATCCCATCGAATAGAAGAAAACTAGATTTATCAGACATAGTCAAGAGATCTTCATTGAGTTCAATTTCACTGCTGGTTTTCGAATTTTGTGCTGTGCCTAAGGCCTCTCTTCTCATTTTACATAGCGAACCTTTCATGTTGGTGTAGGTTTTAACTTCTGCTACAATTTCAAATCCTTGGTTAAGTATTTTACTGAATTCTTGTTTATAAATTTGACTAGCAGAAGCTGTAGTCTCTTCTCTGACACTTTTCCTACATATGAACTTCGTTTTTTCAACTTCAACATCAGCAACGTTGGGTTTACACTGATGAGGCACAGATTCCAAAACACCCTTCTCTGAAATAGTTTTCAGTCGACCCGAGCATCTGTAAAATTTAACCTAACCAAGCAAAGTATAGTAAAATAAAGGAAGTATATTAAATATTTTTACAACACACAATTTTAACTTCGACCATTTTGAAAAGCTCAAAATTTTATGTCTATCCGAAATAATAAAAAAATTGCAAATTATTTCACACTTCATTATAAAGACAATTAATTTTTACCTCTCTGATCTCTGCTTAGTGCATCTCCAATGCCGAAGGTTCTCCTTTGTAGTTCGATATAAGCGATATTTATACCCATCGAGGATGAGTGCAGGCTTGCACTTACACGTCTGGATTTCTTCCATCATCACAACACAAATCACAACTCACAAGCACAGTCAAAGACAGATTGAACAGGTGAAGGTTGGTGTCTTGTAAAAGCCACTGTGTCTAACACGAAAACATGTAAATAGTACACATTCTCTTCCTAGCCACCACAGGGTGGCTACTAACATGTTTTTCTGCAGGGTGGCAACTAACACGGTGGCTGCTAACACGGCACGTTAGTACCCGTTCAGGTAATATTCATATTGTAATAATAAGCTCTCCAATGGAATAAACATAAAGTATTATCAAATCTTGGGCTTAAGTTAAACTAAAAAAAAACCACAACAGATAAAAACGTGAGACTCTAACCAAAAAAAATCTTCGGGGTGTCTTCTGGGGCGTTTAAAACGGGCAAGGAACTATTTACACCAGACTGTACTTTGCAATAAACTCCACCCCTCCTCTACACCCACCTGCCAGACGCTGCGGATCTCCACGGCTCGTCCAGGTTGCTGTACAGAAAGGTAGCCCACAGTGTGTACATCAGGGGAAGAGGGTGTTCTATCAATGAATACTATGCCATAATAAAAAAAGCATATAAAAAACTTACAAAAAAATTACGGAGATGGTATTTTCCAGGTTAGGACCTAGAACTGTATTATCGAAAGAGAAAAAAAAAATTGGTTGACCTGCCTACCAGACTTCATAAAAAAAATTAATCCTAAACCTTATGAGTTACTTTTGACAAAAAAAAATGGTTTTCTTAACTTAGGTGGGAAAGACTATTATAACATGACACCAAAATAAGAGAAAAAACACACAAAAAACTCTGGCCTTGCATGGTCCTGAACTCGTGACCTGTCCAGTTTAAATATATGTCTCCAGTGAGGGTGAATTAGCTGCAAAGATCTGGAAATATTGAATGGTCTAGTAGAAAGTGAAGAAAAAAATATAAGATTTGAATTGTCTTTTAGGTGTCTGTTCGGGATCAGATAATAAAACCATATACATGATGTAAGGTGGAGAGAAAATTGTGGAATATCACCCTGGTTGTTATAGACGCCGTAAATTATGGAATGGCCGTCGAGGATGGCCACGAATAGTTTATCTGCGTATACTGTAGACTCTTCTTCATCATGCAGCATGAGTTAGTGTTGGCCCATTGAAACTTTCCACTTAATACTTATATTTACTCCGGAGCATCAAATCAACACGCCATCTTCTCTCGTCACTTTTAGCGCCAGTCCTCTCTTCTCGCGCCTTTTTCGCCTCCCGGCATCAAATCCGTGGGCTTTTATAAGGCCCCGCCGGTAGCATAAGGTAAAAGATTTGAAAACCAGGTGAGCTATATAATAAAAATTCTGAAGAAAAGTACAATAAACAGGAACAGGAAAGACGACAGAAATAAAGCGGACTTTATGCTGTTTGGAATCCAGAATGGTGCATAGTGTCAAAAGGTCAGAATTTGACACGAAACATTCCATTTCTAGGTCGGGCGAGGGTCCATCAACCCAAACCAAAGGTGCAGTATGCTCACTCTCACTCCCCGTACGAAATAATTTTGTCGCTCGGGTACGTAGAGGTGCGTGCGGGGTGGCAATCCACATGTCGACATCAGAGTGTCGGGCATGCGCGCTGGCTTCACCTCTTCTCTGTCCGCACAAGCGCAGTGAGGACCGGCCAAGTATCATCTGCAACTTGTTGGAGCCCTCATAATGGTTGCTTTCAAAACTATCAGATTGTAATTAGTCTTCCAGGTAAGTCTGGGTTCCGCTTGAGGTTTATAATATATATATATATATATAAATAAATGTTTAAAATTGTGTTATGGACCGTGCAGAGCTTACAAAGAGACATGACAAAAAATATGAAAAATAATATTGAATTTAACAAAGTTTCTGAAATGAGTTAGTTCTTAGTTGTCCGCTAGGAGCGGTAAATGTTCTCTTTACAATGAAAACAAATCAGGTCTACCAACTAAAATTAATTTTACTAATTGAAAAATAATATCAAACACAGAAGTTAATTGAACTTTGTAACAATATATTAATAACTGTAATAATTAATAGGGATGAGGAAGATGGAATTTTAGAGTAAATTTAACTCACCGTATTTGCTTGGAGGGAGAATGGGAAACAATCTAGGAAAAACTACACTCACTGCACTTAACCAGGCCCTCCTGTTACCGGTAATCCAGCCTAACATGTTAGTGACGAGTTGGAACATGCTACAGCCAATGCGAGGTTCGGAAAAGCAATGCTACCAGAGGGAAGCAAATTAAATGTGCTATTTAGTTCTAGAACATAAACATCAAACCCATTGTTTTTAAGCGTGGAGGATGAGAGGTTCTAATTTAGAAATGTTTATATCGGACTGTGAGTTGGTGTGTTACGTCATGTCACTTACTCGCAAGCGGCTGAGTTTTCAATCCGACAATAATGGAAAGCCAATGAGGTTTCCTAGAATTGAGCCATTGTCCTACAAACGTTCCATTGTAAAAAATATTCACACAAAACGAAACACTATTGCAGTGAGGACACCATGGTAAGCAATTGGTTTGGCTTGGTTAAAAATCTTCCATCTATTGTATTAATTTGGTATTTCTTAGACCCACAAATAATAACTATAGCTTTGGTGATAGCGCGTTAAAAGACTATAGAAACAAAGGTACCGTGATTGATAATGGGTTAATACAATATTTTTAGTTTTATATGAGTGAAAAACCGCTTGTTAGCTCGAATATAGCATTAATAAAGTCATATTCTTTATCTAGCAAATTTATTACTTAGCACCGCGTCTTACTACCCGTTCGGGTTATACGCCTAAGTAATAATTACGCTACTGGGTTAGGAATTGGGAAGGTTGAATTTAGAGGAAGTAAACCCACATTCGCGTGGAGCTAGAGTAGAAAATCATTTAAGGGGGGAACTACAACCAGTTCACCCGACTGAGTTTCGAGCCTAGATCTCCCCATCCTCGGCAGTCTAGCTCAACACGAAACTAGCGCGTTAGCTAACTACGCCACCAAGACAAGTTGCAAATTTATTAAAACATAAATATGGTAGGTAAGCCTATAAAGTGTTCACTATACAAATAACATTTATCTTGTTTGATCGTTTTTTTAAGTAAGAGGTGATCTGGTGGTCTAGGGGTAAGGTGTCAGATCTCTGTGCTGGGGGTCCGGGGTTCAATCCTCGGTCCCGGCACAGATTTATCTGATTGCCAAACCCTTCCTTCACCTCTGACAAGACGTGTATTAATCACAACTTGTGAATGTGAGGAATGCCAGGCCTCCACCGTGGTTCGGATTCCACGTTAAACTGTAGGTCCTCCATTTCATCTCACAATCACCCTACCATT
>CABFWO010000461.1:25673-56325 GCA_902155825.1 Timema genevievae | reverse complement strand
GAAGCCTGTGGCGCCCTCTTAAGATGGTGCCTCGGCGTCGAAGCTTCGAGCGACCCCTTGATGGTGTAAGTTATGAACTCCACACCGCGATCGATTTCCGCTGCTGTTCGAAAGGTAGGGGTGGATCCCAATCTCTCTCTCAACACATTCGTGAACCTGTCCCAGTTAGTGCGCTTAAGGTCAGGTTTTTCGGGGGTGGGGGGTCAATGAAGGACACTGCGCGTCCCATGTTCACCAGAACGGGATTGTGATCCGAGTCTAGCTCAGCTAGAGACTTCAGCACCAACCACCTTCTGATCCCTCTGGAGACAACGAAGTCGAGGACGTCCGGGAAACCAAGGGTATTGTGAGGGAAGTTGGTAGGGGTCGGGGGGGCAGAAGCCACCAAGCCATGTAGATCTATGACGTCGTGGAGCAATCCGCCGCGAATGCACATAATCCTAGAGCCCCATGAAGGATGCTTTGCGTTGAAGTCACCACCGATTAAAACAGGCGTGGTACCTCGAAGCAGCACCTCCATGTCAGCCCTCGTGGCCTGGTTGAACCGGTGTTAGGGAGGAAAGTAGATGGAAATAAGTCGCACTTGGCCGGTGGAGGTTACCAGTTGGATAGCCGTTGCTTCCATGTTTTGAAGGGGAGGAAGCGAGATGACGGGATGGTCAAGGCCCCTTCGGACCAGGACCACCGTCCCACCCCTTCCCACATCCCCCGCTCAGTCTCTCTGATGGCAGATGAACTCTGCTAACGAGAACCTCATTGCGGAGCGCAAGTGGGTTTCTCCCAACAGCATTTAAACGACACGATGCTTTGCCAGGAAACTTTCAAGCTCAGCCTTCTTCCCCGCGAATCCATTGGCGTTCCAGAGTGCGACCGTGAGCTCCTTCAGCACTGGTGGTCCTCTATTCGGGTGTACCGCCATGAGAGACCAGGTAGAGGATGCTGTGCTTTATGACCAGGTGGCCACGGTTACTCCTCGGAAACTCCTGGGCCTTCCTCAAGAGACTCGATGAAAAGTCCCATGGATCCAGTCCCGGAATGTCCTTGAGAAGCTCAATGCAAATTTTGAGCTTTGCAGCATCATTCTCTGGGGTAGGGTTGGGTGTGGGGGTGGCAGGGTCGACAGGGGTAGGAGTGGGGAGTAGTAGGAAAGGGTTTGAAGGGTGCGAAGGGGGGAGAATGGTGCAGGGTGGGTGAAGGCAAGGGTCAGGATTGGGAGAGGAGTGGTCTTGAACAGGTCCTCGACCGAGAGGGATGAACCGGATGCAACCAGTTCTGGTAGGTGTGGCTTTGGCAGGTGCCTCGGCCTGAGGTGGAGGGGTTGGTCTCCCTGACAGCGCACTGGCGAAAGATTGCACCAGCGGCTTTGGTGTCGGAGCTGGAGTCACGGTCACCTTCCGTACCGCAACGTGCCCCGAGGTCTTCTGGCCTTCCCTTAGGCCATCCGTCCTCCCTTCTTGAACCTTTTAGGCCCGCACAGTCCCAGCCGCCCGCAAGGACCTGTACGTGAGACAACCCTGCCGCGCAAAGGAGTGGGCTCCTGAAAAGTGCAGGCACTTCGGGGGAGATCGTCTCTCCTCCGGGCACCCGCCCCTCTCGTGGTCACCACCACAGAACCCTCACCTAGGGTTAGCGTGGCAATCCCTCCACACATACCCAAACTGTAAGCAGTTCTTACACTGAACCGGGCCTCCAGGAGACTTGTACCTCTCCACCCTGACGCAGAGCCCGCATAGGACTGATATGGAGTACAGCCTTGCGGTATGCTCCCCGGGAGTCAGAGAGAACACGAAGTTTGGCAACCGCTGACTTTCTCCGGTCCTCTGATCCCGTTTCCACTGGGAGAGCATCTGGGTGACGGATTTCACGGGGAAACCCATCTTAACAAGCTCTTCCTCAAAATGTGAAGCGAGGAATGACGGTTATATAGTAACAGAACTGACGTATTCGAAGACGGTCTTCACCCTGACCACAGAGGGGGAGGTAATTGGTGGCATTGCGCTGAATGACAACTAGCACTCGAAGTATGCGGGGTGAGCATAGAGAAATATCTCAGCCATTTCATCGAATTGGGGCCTGCTGGTGAGAAGTCGTTCTGCTGATGGTCCAGGCATAGTCAGCTTAGGCTTAACATGGTTCATCACGATTCTAAGGAACTCGGAATCCAACAACAAGGTAAGATGTGATTGGAGCTTGTTTCATCGCACTATAGTTCCCTATTTTTATTAATGTGAATGCTGATGCATAATGTTAACATCCACAGTTTTCATTTTAATTTATTGGAGGTATTTAACGTGCTCTTTCTGAACCGACTGATTATATTAGCACACGACTTATAAACTAACTCATATCTAGAACACACATAACATCCAGTCATCCAGCCATTTATTCAGCACTGTGAAAGGGGAAACACATATTTCAACAGTGATAATTTTTTCGACCATTTCAGTAATCGAATCTGGGACCACTTCATATCTCAGTAGACAGACATGCAACCAACTGAGTTAGGGTGTCGGACTTAAAATCCACCCTGTTGTCCTGTTGTCCTTATATTATTCAAATAAGGTTTAAAATCGTCTACACATTGATATAAAGACGTAAACTTACTAAAATAGTTTCCTTTACAAGCTAGTAGCGTAAGCTTTGCGTTGTGCCAGCAGCTCAACGTTGACTCGGAAGGATAATGGCTAGACCCTTATCCAGGTAAGGGAGCCATCTACCTGGGTGCTGAGATGCATTGCACAAGTTCAGAATTTCTCCGTGATTTAAGATGTGGTAGGCCTATGTTATTTAGAAAATATATTTGCACCAAAGTAACAACATTATCATAAAAGATTTAAAAAAAACAGATTTAAGTTTTATAATCTTAGAAAAATAAATGAAAAGGGGAAACTGGCTAATTTTTACTCATGTCAACAGGAAATATCGCAGTACTAACATTAAAGTAAATGTTTGGAAACATAGAGCTTGGCTTTCCTCAAACAAATAAAGTCAATTTTACTTATGGCCTTAACAGAAAATGTTAAAACTATTGAGGTTTCCTTAGTGGTTTTGAACATTCAGAAAGAACAGCCACTCCCATAAGAAATACCGCAGTGTGAGTATATTTATCTTCAGGTAGGCCTTAACAAAGGGTGCTTTTATATAATATCATAGTGGGGGTTCTAATCTAATTTCCAGGCGATTTCAGTGACATCGTAATTTTACTTGTAATTTATCTCTTCATAATATTCACGCATTTTTTTTTAATATTGATTTTTGTATGATATATTAATCCCTCTCAGAAAAGGTCTTAGTTAATGTAACTATAGGTCACTAGCAAAATATTAAAAAAGCTTTGATTTTATCTTTCAAAATATAATTAATAAACTCTTCCTAGCTATGTGATATTTGTTGTACTCTTAAATTGCATTAATTTAAAAATATTTACTAAAAATACCTGGTGTGCTGATGTTTTTTTAAAATAAAAACTACATTTTTTGTTGAAATCTTTGATGGGTCATAATTCATTGTTGTTTTATGTTTAGTATTCATGTTTTTATTCATTGGAAATCATTATGTATTATCACCATATACTAATCTAATAAATCATACTAATGAAGAAAATCTTCATAGTTTATATTGGATTGAGCGTGTCAATAATACAAATTCCAGAACGCCATATTAACGCATATGTATATCGGCATGAATGTAAATATAATATATATCAATCATCTGCATTAATCTTATCATATAAAATAATCTAATATATATTGGATTAATGTTTATATTTATTGTGAATTTCTGTATCTTAAAAGCATATACAAATTTAATAAATCACTGTTATGAAGAAAATCTCCATAAATTTTATCGGATTGAGCGTGTCAATAATAAAAATACATGAACGCCATATTGAGGCATATTTTGTATATGCTTTATACATACAGAAATTCACCATAAATAAATACATTAATCTAATGTATTTATATCGTTTATATTTATTGTTAATTTCTGTATATAAAAAAGCATATACAAATTTAATAAATCACTGTTATGAAGAAAATCTGCATAAATGCTAGTGTATGAAGCCTACAAGTTCCTGAACGTCATGTGAAGGTATTTGTATACCGCTAAATTAATATTATTCTAGTTGAACTCATGTCAAAAAAATATTTAACCATTTTAAGTAAATCCTCTTTATTTGTTTATATATAACTTTCTTTAATTTGTTTATCGGTTTTTATTCCAAGGACAGCTGACTCTATAGTACAGACATATTTGTATGTCCCAAACACATCGAGAAGGAGATTAGTAATTATTATTATTATGTTTTAGTGCTAGCAGAGTGAATGAATAGAAGTAATTTTAGAAATCAAATACATACAAGACTTACATTGCCTTTTAGAGCCTATATCACCATAATTAATCATAATATATATATATATATACAAACAATCACCCTCATACCAGAAATTACGATGTGCCGTTTTCGGCATTCATCACTTGACAGCAGAATTGAGATAAGATAAATGTGTTTTTTAATTAAATAATAATATTTCTCAATTTTTATATATTTAGTTAGCATGAAAAATGAGATTTTGACTGGGGCCAATTCCACCATTTTCTAATGAAGACAACAAATATATCGCACTAACAAGGGGAGGCCAAGACGTTCGGATCACGGATTATCTTCAAACTTTGTACACTTTTAGTAGTCCATTAGGACAACATAATGTGCTAGTAGTAAGGCGTACTACTTAGGCGTTTTCGAGAAAATCGCAAGAGAAGTTTTACGCGTCGAATATGTACTGGTGCGTTGCGACCTTAAGCACGAGATGACGGCGGTCGAGTGGTTAGCGTTTCAGCTTCTTAATCGCTGTATCGCTGGATCGAGTCCCGCTCATCTTTTTTTTTCAACACTGGTCATATTCTTTCATATATATTACAATTCAAAGGTAATATAATGAAAAAATACTTGTATTTGCATGAACTTTTATTGAATTTCCAATGTTATTTGGCTGTTTACTAATTTTTATTACTACAACAAATATTATATTTATAATTATCGACAAGTAAACGACCAAACGCATAAAGTTTTCCTGAAAATGTATGCCTGTCGTGATTTGCGAAATCCCTCATACCTGAAATCGGGTAAGGTACCCGGAACTGCTTTGCACCTGGACGATTTGACCTGCAGACACAGGTTTGAAAGGATAAGGGGAGGGCCAGGCTTGGAAAGCCCAAGTCAAACATCGATAAATAAAGGTGTGAATAACTTTATTCAATAATACAATGAGTTACAATATGTCAGAATATATTACCTTTGAATTGTAATATATATGAAAGAATATGACCAGTGTTGAAAAAAAAAAAAGATGAGCGGGACTCGATCAAGCTATCCAGTGATTACGGAGCTGGAACGCTAACCATTCGACCACCGCCATCTCGTGCTCATAGTCGCAACACACCGGTACATATTCGACGCGTAAAACTTCTCTTGCGATTTTCTCGAAAACGCCTAAGTAGTACGCCTTACTACTTGTACATTATGTTGTCCTAATGGACTACTAAAAGTATACAAAGTTTGAAGATAATCCGTGATCCGAACGTCGTGGCCTGGTTCTAGCTGTAAGCCTGTTAGCTCTCAGAGTTACGCGTTATCTGTGGGGTTAGCCTCGATATATTTGTGTTTTTGTAAAATAAAAATAGGTGTGTCACGATAAAAACTAAACTTCGAAATTCATTTTAGTAAGTGTTTTATTTACAAAATAAAACTTTTACAATAGCCTGAATATGTGAAGTTCCTATTTTATAAAGTCACTTATTTTGAAACTGTAATTTATTTCAAAGTAATAAACACAATATTTAAATTTACACATTATTATTACTTTGCCAAATATTGATTGAAAAAATTATGTTCTTGCTCCGAATTGCTATCCTCAAAGCTCAAAAAATTTGTATCCATGGAGCAATCATTTTCAAATGAATTCAATAGTTTTTCGACTTTTACTAATATTCTTGTATACTTAAATTTATTAGTTTTGTTATTTATGAGGTGATTCAACTGTTGATGAATTCCAGGTCTTTGATTTCATTTTGACATATTATCTGGCTGTTGTGTATAGTCAATACTTTATTTTATATAGGCACATGCTGCCCTGGGTATATACATACTTTGAACTTGGTAATCTTTTCGGTTATTCGTTTCGCTTTTTATAAATACGTTGTAATTGTATGATATGGTTTTAAAATAATTCAACAACACTATTTGTAATAGTGTTTGAGATAGACCGCGTCTGTGGTCTAGTGGTCAGAGTTCCTGGATACATATCCAGAGGTCTCGGTTTCAATCCCCAGCGCTGCCAGAAATTCTCTATGAAACAATGGTTTGGAACGGGTTCAAACTCAGCTTTTTGAGGACAAATGAGCTAATTTAGTAAAGAAGTAACAGCTCCGATCTAGAGAACTGAGATTATTGGCCGGAACGTTTGTTGTTCTGGCACCATGACACCCTCTATTGACAAATGTTGATACTATAATTACCAACGGTGGTGACCGCTCGGTCGGTATAGCTCACTTGTGGGCTATCGTCATGGAGTTATTATTATTGCAATAGTAGTAGTCGTAGTAGAATAACTTTAAATAATACTTATTTAGGTCCCTAGATATATATCCATGGCCCCTACCTCAGCTTGACACCTCATTCACAAAAGATTGGATACCACTGCCTTAAAGGATAGAGTAAAAGTAAACGTTAGAGAATATGAAAAAAAAAATTGTATTGTCAGTCCTGTTTATGCAATACTTTGTGAATTGTTATTTATTAGAAAGTTGCAAGCTAAATCCTATGAAAAATAAGTTGTTTTTTTTCTCATAGCATTTGGCCCTTGAGAGCACCCAGTTAGACATCATGGCACACCCCACCCAGCAAAAGATGAGATCTTCAAACAAGATATTTAAAAAGGAGTCACATGATTATTATGATGAGGCAACTCAGAAGATGGTAAGAAGCGTGGGGTGAAGGCGGTGCCAGGACATGAACCCTGTCTGATTGGAGGTTTTAAACTCGCTATTATTTCATGGAGAATTGAGGGAGGAGAGGCGAGAAGAAAGCTCTATGAAGAGGATTGTATTCCTTTCACAGAGGGGATTCCACGATTATCCAATGTGTTGTTAGATCAAAGATGTACAACACTAGAGCAACAAATATTTGGTGTAAGGTTGTTTGATACAGCTCTGCCTCAATCCCTGGGGATTTTGAAGGTATATTGATGACATTTACTATCGAACCCTTCTTAGCCTCTTTTTTTTTCATTTATTTAGGTATTTACTTCCTAAACCCACTGATTATATCAATTCATGAGAATTTATATAAACGAGAACGAAAGAGCCTACCAATTTTGCTGGCAAACGTATTTTTACAAGCCTCTCAGGGTTCTTTTACATACCACAATCGACATGAGACCGACGGCTATCCTTCCCCTCCGAAGGAAGTTATACTATGGATTTTTATTGTTCAAGAAAAAGACGTCGACCCCGGTTGGGGTCCAAAATTACCAATCTGTATAGAAGTAGATATACATCAACCACAAAATAAATTCACACATTGAAAAAATATCGATGAACTATCTAAAACCAAGATATGAGATTTAATTACATAAAAAATATATTTTTATATCACTTTGAATGTCTAAACATGAAGAAATAAAAACAGTATGAAGCAAAATATTATAAATGTGTATCCGTTTACAATATTTTTAACAAAATAACTATTGTTTGGATGAACGAAAATTAATTATTTAAGTAAATATTAAACAATTTTTCATAGCAACGTGTATTCTACTTGTTTTACTTGAAGTTATAACTAGCTCAATTTAAAATACTCGTAAGCGGCAAAATACAACATACAAGAGAATTAATCATTGTTGGTATGTAATTGTTTTTAAACTATAATAATATAACAAAACAAATTGTGATAGAGTTAAAAATAACTAACACAAGTAGGCTTAACTCAATGTTGCAACTCAATGTTGCAACTCATTTTTAGGGTTCCGTAACAAGTCCGGAACCCTTATGGAAAACTCATGCTATCTGTCTATTTTTCTGTCATACACAGACATTTAACGTTTGAATGGTTTGACATAATATAATGCTAAAGATTAGTATGCAGCTAAGCGCTAGTGTTCCCACACGAAATGGGTTGGTAACAGTTTTGAAATAAGCGAATAAGGGAAATTGTAAACCAGTGAAAGTAAGTCTACAATATTTTTAATTTTTTGTTTTACCAAATCGTGTTGGGTGTTGTTGTAAAGCTCTTACGGTGAGGGTTTGAAAAAAATATATACATACATATTAATGAAAACGTTTCATTATTGGGTTTTTAAAAATGCGCCTTCCCCATCTCTCTAAAGATAGTGTTGGGGAAAATATTAATAAAAATTAGGCACATGTAGAACATATTTTTTATATGAAAAATATTTGTATTTGTATGCAAATAATACTATTCGAAATATTTCAATACTTTTACTCATGAATATTGCGTGCGGACATTGAGCAGGACCGCAGAAACGAGAAGAGGATGGTTAGATCAGGTACGAAATCCAAATAACGTGCATGAAGTGCACACTTGAGCCTTATTAATGCATATAAGATTAGTAAACGATGAAAAATTAACAATCAACGCATATTATTAAGCCATAGAAATATTGCTCTTTTATTTTTTATTTTTTTTTTACTAATCTGTATCTTCTTCATTATCACCCCACAGTTACTATTTTAGGCGTGTAGCCCGGACGAGTAATAAGAGACGGCTAAAATAATATTATGATATTATGATACAAATAAATACAGTTTTATATATATACATATATATAACTTTATTCCTATATTTCACTCTGGGATATATATCTCCTTTACAGAAGATCGGAACCACCTTCTGGCTGACCCACAAATTGCATTATCACTAGGCATGTCAGCACTTCCAGAGACTCACAACAAAACACCTGACTAAGATAATGCTAAAACCTTCCTGGTTATAGATTTTACATAATTGAAAAAACTTCACCGCATTCGTTTAAGTGGTTCTAAATATCCTGTATAACAGATATACAAACATCCAGCCGAATTTTTACCAGAAAACCGAGCCCCAAAACCTGAGTATATCATGCTAAAACATGCATGGATAAATATTCTGCATAATTCATCACAATCAATTAAACAATTTCAGAGATATATACAGATATCCGGCTGGCCTTTCCTGGAACTCATACCAAAACACCTGATTATATTTATATAATGCTAAAACCTGCCTGAATATAAGTCCTGTGTAAAAGAAAGGTATGCAGCTCAATTGGTTAAGTGGTTTGTTTAACTTTAAAAGATTTAAATTCTCAACCTTAAAAAAGCAATGATATTATGAAAAGTGTTTTCAAGCTCGTAAACCAAATACAATATTTCTCCTTGCTTTTCATTTACCAAAATCTCCTCACTTTGGTATTATATTAATACTTGCCTATGGCATGGCTAGTTTTATTGATAGGATTTTCAGAATTATTGACTTTGGAAAAAAGTGGATTTGAAAAAAAAAAGTTTATACTATCCATTTAATTAAGTAGAAAATGATAATCACAGTAAAACTTATTAAACTACCATTTTTCTCATTAAAATATGTATTAAACTCTTTCTATTAATAGTTATATCGTAGCCGCTATGCTAACATCAAATAAAGCATTGAATCGAACTGTGGTCCCACAAAGTCATAGACAGTAATTATTGCTATGAATTAACAAATAAAATTATATATTAAAATTAGAATTGGGAGGGGACCCTTGAATTAAATATTAAAAGTTTTTAAACCTCAGCTTGTCACAAATAAATTGACAATATTTTAGTTTAGTTGTTATTAATCAATAATAAATTCATAACTAGCTATTTACAGTGACGAAGATTCTGGATAGGGGGAAGACTTGCTTTATGTTACCAAGTAAAACCACTCAATGTGGGTAGCACTGCCAAAATAAGATGTGAAGTGATTGAATATATAACTGCTCAAAAAAATGATAGCCCATATGTTAATGTTAGCAAACATAACTAATTAACTAAGTTTGTAACGAATAATTGATTTTATCAGACAACAGAACTTAGTAAAGCAAACCATTTGGGCATTGCAAAAAGACATATCCCCACCCCCTACAACCAACCAGTCAATAAATAATTTATAGAATTAAGGTCTTCTCTAATTCTGGCTTTGGGTGTAGCTATTCAAACTGCTTTGCAGTCATGTATGAAGTATAACATGCCACGAGGGCTGAGCCAGCAAGTCGCTACTTAACAACCTCTTTGGAGTGTACCGTACATAGCACAAAGTGTGCCAAAAGTTGAAATACATTATTTTTAGTGAGTATCGCTCATAATCAATAGATGGTTAATAGTGTACAATGCATAAAGTTGATTTTACTTTTTATTAGTTATGCATGAAGCTGAGCATAGACAATCCTTGAACTTGTGTCGTAACATCCATTGATAATACGTGCTTATACACAGCAGATGGAAAATATCTTATGTTCATGTTTGAAATGTCTTGTGATTGTCATATACTTGATTAATACTTACTATTTTTTAAACGTCAAAGAATACGATTGTATAATGGTATTGGAAATAAAGGAGAAATCATTACTGTTTTATTCTACAAATGAGAAAAAGTTATATCATAACATCCATGACAATAATACAATCAGAACTAAATACATATCAAATATGATTTAAACGTACAGGCACCACTTAAATTAGGCTGATGTTATGTTTCAAAAGTTACAGTGTAATGAGTGTTATTTTTCAGGTAAACGTTTAATTGAAGTATTTTTAAATATCTTATGTACAGTAATAGAACTAAGAAGTTAACCCCATTTATATGGCTAAAACACAATCTTTTTAGGTAAGATTTTAATCCCTACGTTCTATTATAAACCGTTTTAATTGTATTATATTATGAAATGTGCACTGTACTCAATTAATTATTGGCTATGCGTTATGCACGAATATATAACAAGCCTTTACAAATAGTTAAAGATTAATATATTTGAGCTAGACAGGGGAATATTGCATATATTAAAGTACTGTACATTTTACTAATATTTGTAAACAGCAAAGTAGGCAAGTTCTTGCTTATGTAAAACCAACTATGTAAAGCTGATTTTAAATAATATTGAAAAGATAACTTTAAACTGTAATTGTAGCTTATTTAAATGCTTTTATACAGCAAAAATAAAAACATGCACAGTATAAATCAGAGTAAACCGCGCTAATTGAAAAGGTTTCTTAGATGTACAAGTTAACAATATCGGTTTAGTCATATATATATATAGTCTGAATAAAACTTGTAACTAAAATTAAACTATTATTATTTCTATTATCTTAGGACAACATTAGGCATATATAATATCTCTTGAAAATAAACACTAGGACAGGCAAAACATCCAGTCCCCGGCCGTTAGTTCATCACTGTGAAAGAGTAAAACAACATTTCACCAATGATACATTATTTGGCCATGCCGGGAGTCGAATCCAGGACCCTTATCTAAGTAAAGAGACACGATGGCGACTGAACTAAGGTATCGGCTCTGAGGCAATTTGTATATATTGAAATATGATAATTTATTTATGTAGATTATTCTTTTTAATCTCTTACGGCAGTATTTAATTTACGTTACATAAGTTTGAGACATCACCTTAAATAAAATTACTATAACGTTGCTAAATGTGAGGGAGAAGATTCCAAAATATGGCGCAGACATGCCTGTGGCAGTGTTAGAACGTCCATTGTTCTCACTTTACCTTGGCATTGTTGTAGTTGGGGGTGGAGGTTTCTAAGGGGGTGGCAAAAAAATTATGGGGTGTATGCAAAGACAGGTCAAAGTGTACATCCACACTAAACCTACTTTCTGATCGCTTCGCGTGGGTGTCATAGCACTTACGGCGTTTAATAACAGGCTTTACGTTCATCTCCAGACGCTGGAAACTTTGATTATTGTTAGAAGAATTACACAAGTCCACATGAAGTTATAATATATGAGCTCATTTTATTAGATAATGTTTGTTTGGTAAATGTGTGGATTTAATTCCTATTTACTAGATGAGTTAGAATGTTTAACTACCATATGCTCTATGAAAAAAATTGTTTAAT
Source organism: Timema genevievae (assembly GCA_902155825.1). Classification (NCBI taxonomy): domain Eukaryota; kingdom Metazoa; phylum Arthropoda; class Insecta; order Phasmatodea; family Timematidae; genus Timema; species Timema genevievae. Next base: position 44,168 of record CABFWO010000461.1, on the reverse strand, counting down.
AAAATGTTCATTAAAAATGTAATGTGTTTTTTTAAAGAAATGGTTTAGCATTATGGAGCTAAGAAAATTTGTTTAGCTATAACAAAAATACACACAATTTGTGTATTGCTTAATTTAGTGAAAGTTACAATTTAATGGTACAGTGAAGAGCTTTGGTTTGATTTAAAACATAGTTTACTAATTAATTTTAAAACTGTACTCGCAAAGTGTCATAAAAATATATCAAACATATTTTACTACTTAGATGGATTGTTCGGTTGGTTGTAATATTAAATTCAACCGATTCCGATTTCATAGATAGCTAATATTGTGTACATTACGACTATATGATGAGTAACAGTAGAAGAATAGCTAAATGTGTAGACAAAATTATTCCTATTCAAAACAGCTTAATTAATGTAAGTATAATTACTATTAAGAATCTAAATAATTTGAAATATTGATTGATTTAAAGTTAATTAAAATATAATAATATGAAATTTCCCAAACAAAGTGTAAAATTATCCAACGTAGTCTAGATTAACTCAGCCTGAATTAGCTTGACCTAATTTACACTAGCCGAGAATAACACAGAGAAGGTAGTCTAATGTAAATTATATTAACACTACATAACCTAGAAGTTGCTTGGCTTAGATTAGATAAATAGCACTTATGTAGTAAAATAATCTAAACTTAATCTTGGCTGAGCTTAACTAGATTAATTATACCTAATTTTAACTTAGCTTAACTTTCTTTTAGCTATGATGTAATCCTAACTAGTCTATTTTAACCTAGCTTATACTTAGCAAACTTACATAAAATTTCATTAAACATTAGATTTTTGACAAGTTAATTGTATATGTGGTATGATATTAACATAATAAATGTTTTTCCATTATAATAATAGTAATTATTTACATACAATTTTGTAAAAAAAAAGCCTTGAATATAAACAAAATTCTGGAATTTTTGTTTTAAAAGAAAAAAGAATAGAGATTGCATGATATTTAAAAAAGTGTATATTTCACCTAAATAAAAATGTATGTATACATATATGTATAGTATTGTGCACGCATAAATGCATAGTTATTATTGATTAATATATAGTATTTAAATGCAAAGTACACGCTCAAGAATCAATAGGATCCAAATATATAATCTACATTACATAGCATCTACATAGATTAGTGGTCAGAACCTTCCACTTATCAGTGTGTATCATATTTTAATCCCGATTGGAAGTTTTGTAAGGTATCTTCGATTTATACAAATCTGCACAAAACTATTGAATTATATAATATTTTATGTGATATAGTTAGATTGAAAATTTTTACAAAATTATTTATAACTTTCTTTAATTCTCGATAGCACAACAATAAATTTAATATTGTATTAATACAATTAACTAAGCAGCTCAGTAAAAAAAAGATAGGTTGGAATTGGCTAAGCACATGTTAGCTAATGGATATTTAAAATAACTAGATGTTTTAGATTTTATTAAATCACTTCACCAAAACTTAAATTTACTGTATATTTTACTTAATTTAGACGGATAAGTTTATTCTATAGATACATTTTTTCTAATTTTTCACAACCAAAATTATTGAAGTGATTATATGTTTCTACCAGCTAAACATTAATCAGTAACAATTTATATTCAGAGATAAGGTTGAATTTCGTTCCACGTGAATTGATGTTAGAATAATTATTAAATGGTATATGTACTACCACAAAATAGAATAGGTATTGCTTTTTAGTCATAAAGCTATATTTGATACATATTTACGCTATGTCAACGCTAACAAATAGCATAACACTAAATAGCCAAATGTTGTATGTATTGTGAGAATCTATGTATAATTTCACAAGGGTGCGTTAAGGCCATAAATCAATATTCCTCGTTATAATTTTCTGTTGAATATATTTTAAGGTACTTGAATAATCTGTCATTCAAGGTATATCATATTTGTGAACTGATTATTGTTGTACGACACCCTAGCTCAGTGGGGGTGTGTCTGTTTACTGAGTTAAGAGTCCCGGGTTCGATTTCCAACATGGCTAAAAAGTATCATTGGTGACATGTGGGTTTGCCCATTCACAGTGATGAGTTAACGGCCAGTGAATGGATGTTGTGTCTGTTCTAGATTTAAGTTAGTTTATAAGTCGTGTGCTGATATAATCAGTCGGTTCAGAGAGTGCACGTTAACTACCTAGAACAAATAAAAAATAAATGATTAATGAAGTCTAAGTAAAGATCCTTAGTTTAAAATATTAGAGGTATAAATAAGTATACATTAATCAATTCAGGTCATTCAGAAAATTTTAAGAACAAGTTATTAGTCTCATATTAATCACTTTTACTCTTCTTTTTGTCATATTCTTTAATATATATCATATTTATTAAATGTTCTCAAAGTGTCAGGCCAAATTTGACAGTTAACATAAACGCTTTTTACACTCTGGAGGTAGTAAGTTGTGTTTGAGGAACTTTACAAACCCCCATCCTCCTAACACCCCGTGTGCATTGTCTAAGCTTCTCCCACTCCCTTTTTTTCCTTGTCCCCTTTTATAGAATAGTTTTCCCTAGAGTTAGCGCAACTTAAAGATTTTTTTCTACCAATTCCAAGTACTTATTAAAAACAAACCCTCCTAATTTTCGTGTCATGATCATAAAGATCTATATCCTAGGTTCAGACGAAACAATACACAGAGGAAAACTTGGCGTCCTCCCTCCAGGGCCGTTCTAGGAGTCGGGTTTGGACTGGCGCGTGTTGAAGCAGTCTTGATTTATTAATGAAAGAAACAACACATTTGGTTTAGCTCCTATTATGTTGATTTAATTGACGTATTTAGTTGTATTCAACATCTTTTAGAAAAATTAGGTAATTTTAACCATTTTTGAATATGACCGGGTAACTAGGTTGATAAGACGCGGTGATAAAAAAAAAAGACTAAGTGTTATCTATAAATTATTATTGTTATATTATTATTAGGCCCTACGTAAATTTTAAATTAATCTTTGGCCCTTAAGATGTACCAATTACAAATATAACTAAAATAATAGCTACTAAAAATTGCACATGGCCTAGGTTTGATCTCAATGTTCAAGATATTTTTTAATAAATATTTGAATTATTACGTATTTTGCTACTGAGCCTGAGTTGTATATATACAACTCTTTATCACTTTGTGACTTACAAACAATTTCAATATTTAGCATGGATAGAATAATATAAAGATTCCAACCCTATTTCCAATAAATGCGAATATCAGGCAATAGCCAAAGATAGTGAAATGTTCTCAGCTAACCTTTAAAGAGTAACGTGAAACTTTGTAATAAAATTGGTAACATGGGGTGCCAGCAGACCCCCCACTGCTATTTTAATATTTTTAGCTTAGTTCGCCACCTTTTTTTTGTTTTTACTATTAAATTTGCAAGGAATTGTAAAAAATACTCACTTGAAACTTTTTTATTTATTTATCAAAAATTGACAACAATTTCACCTCCAGACATATCCTCAGTTTCCATAAGCAATTGCCTTATACATTTACAGTCCATTTCATACAGATCAATTCTGTAAATAAAAACACATACTATTAATTTACATTTTTAAAATGTTCTAAATAGAATATATTGTAATTGTATCCAGATTTTCCACAAATGGGCATTTTAGATTTATATTCAAAAGATTGCTCTTTGCTAAACCAGAATAAAATGTACTGTGTTTTTTAACTATTTTGTCAATAAGCTAATATGGTTAGTACTCGGGCATCGCAGTTTTTAGTCCATGTTACCTTGCAATTAAAAATATATTATGTCTGTTTTTTACCAATTAACTGACGATGCCATTAAACTCTATAAAACGTTATCATTGTATAATAGTAGTTCACATTTTCGTTCGAGATTAATTGCTTTTAATTTTCTAATATAACCTAATTCATATTTTGTAATTATTTTGATAATTGAGATGAACTTAGACCCAAGTGAAAATATATGGATATAAAGGGCGAATGATGAGAATATAAACATTCAGTCAAGAGTAATTTTAATTAGATACTAAGATGAAACAACATAGACTAAATCATTTGGAAATCCAATTTTGACATATACCTAATTTTCTTAAATGGGAATGTTGTGGGTGGTCTGTTTCTGCTTCAAGTACTGGTATATTCAAAGTGACATTTGTGGTGGTAAGCTTCAGTAAATGCATCAAAGAGTCATCCGAGAAAAAGAGCTTCTGTAACATATATTTCACATTTGAGAAGGCACTTTCCCAAAGGCAAACATGGAAGACCTTTTAAGTCCAAAATCACGTAGATGGGAAAATTGATTTTTTGATAAAAGCTTGAAAAAAAGATGCCTTTCTCCTATCAGGTGCTTAGAAAAGTATCTGTTTACCAGTTGGTATCTAGTATCTTGGTCTTCAATTTTCACACATTGTGAATTTCTAAAACGTGTAGTGCTAACCTTAATTTCATCAAATTCTTTAAATCTTGCATTGAATTCTTCCTGGGTGATGTTTATGTTTGATGCAAAGCTTGCAAAATTGTACGTTTCGCAGTTTTCTGCGGATAATTCCAAGCATGAAGGGAAATCAGCCAAACTGTTTTTTCCAGGCTTATCTTCAAAATTTCAACCTATTTCGAAAGCTGCTCACATGACCACATATGATTGGGATAGTCTCATCCTTTCCCTGGAGTTACAAATTTAAATAATTTAAATGATCTGTGATATCTGTCAAGAATGCTAGCTCAGAGAAAATCTTAGAATCTGACAATATGTTAGTTAGCTCGTCTGTTTCTAGCTTCCTTGGTTGTCTTAGAAATGTCTGAACTTCTCTTCTAAGAGCAGAGAATCTTATAAGCATTTCCCGGCACTAAGCAACCATATTTTTGAGTACAATAATAAACCACTAGATGAAAATTCCAACTCTTCCGACAGTGCCCGAAAATGTCGATGAGTGAGTTACCTATTTCTTACATAAATTGTGTTGATAATTGTTATCACATCTTTCATAACCTCACTCTGCTTGAGTGATTTTCCACATAACGCCTCTTGGTGTATCGAAATACATTATTTTGATGCTAATTACTCATAGGAGTCCAGCCAACCCACCTTTACTGACAGTTATAGATTTTGCACCGTCGGTAACAATACATATGCATTTGTCAAACCTATCATATTTTTGCACTGCACTTTGGACTGCCTCATAAATATCAGCTCCTCTAGTTGACCCATGCAGAGAACACAAAGCCAGCAACTCTTTACTCGTGATGAAGTCATGTCATGTCATGTCATGAAGTCACTCTCGTCCAGGCACAGTGAAAAAAATTAACGTTTTTCAATAACTTTACGTAACTTGTTGCAGACATGTTCCCCCATGTTGGAGACTCTTCTTGCAACAGTCTTGTGAGGCAAAGGAACGGATCCAAATTTTTTCCGCCATAGATGTGTCATGAAATGCTTTGGCCATTTCTACAGCATATGTTTTAGTTGGCTGGCCATCACTGAATGACTTTTTTGGATTTAGATTAAAGAGCTACAATATAGGAGGCAGTCAAACATGATGTTTGTGTTTTTGAAACTTTTGTAAATAGACCTGTTTGCTTTCTAAGATTTCCCTTGCATTCTTTAAGCATCACATTTCTGGCAGCTCCTTCATATTTCTTAAGTTTATCCTCCCATAACAATGAGTAATGCTGCTTCAGGTTGTATTCCTTTAACACCGACAATGTTTGTCAGCACACTCAACACTGTATTTTTCCACCATTGTTTGTAAAAGAAAATTAATTTTCCCAACATGTTTGAAAGATCCTGTTTTCATCCTCGATTTTGCATATTTTTACTGTAATAGACTTAATTATCTTGTTAGATTTCATCAAATTTTTAAAAACTGTAGCTACTAACACGATACACTCACAAAGTATTTCGGAAGACTAAGCTTGCTCAACTGACAATGAACAATGCAGCAGAGAGAAGTGATGGGCGACGGGTGTGTTTTCCATTTGTATATGCAGGGACTCTTCAAAATGCTGTCAGATTTTGGAACTTTTCCTCCTCAGTATATGGTATTTTCAATTTTCGGATAAATTAAACAGAAGAAGGTTACACGATAGGCCTATTTACTAATAACTAATAACTACACTAAAAGTATTCTTATAATAATTGATATACAGTACTGCAAATAATACATAGAGGAAGGGGTGGTAATATGGACCCCTCTTTTGTTTTCAGCAAATAACATTGGAAATTATAATTTTTTTCATCCATTCTTGGTATAGATGTTTTCAGTAGCATATCACTTTTAATTTCTGAAGCTATGAGTTGTTTGATATAACTTGGGTAAGCGTGATTACGAGTTTTTCATGAAATGGGAAAACCCCCCCTGATGGAAACTTGCAGGTAATATGGCCCCCCTTAATGGTTTTAATGGAAAGGAAATGTGCATACATTAAATGAAATTATTTATTGTTGCAACAAAAATAAGCATTAATATTTGATTAAAAAGAACATTTAAAAGGAAAAAGTAGTGTACAAAACTATCATAAAAAGGCGATATAATTATAATAGATTTAAAATATGTGTGAAAGAATCATAAAAAGAATCTTAAAACCATTAATGACAAGAGTCGCAAACATAAACATCAGTCACTGCACCAGTGCACTCAGTGTGATAGCACATTTCACACATTATGCACATGATCCAATGTTCCCCTCTGCAGTCATATTTGAACGCTCCTTCACAGAACATGCGTACAGCGTCCTCTTGTTTGGGGTCTTCATCTCCTGGTGAAAGTTGGAACGGTGAACCTTTGGATGATTTGCTTGAAGGTAGCAAGCCAGTTTCATTATAATCACTTTCAATTTCAAGGAGTTTACGTTTGACACCACATTTTGTCCCGTTGCTAGTGGTAGGAGGGAACCTGGATGTCGAGGGTTGAACTTCTTTAGCCTTAGAGCCGCATCTTCCACGACATATCACTCTTTGAACCTGTTTGGTCTGTTCAACTGAGTTCTTGACGGAAGCTTTATTTGGAGAAATAGTTATGTGTTGAGTTGAAGCAGGTTTTCTTCCTCTGTTGGTTTTTTTGTTGAGGAACCAGAAAAATGTCTCGAGGTGAGACTGATGAACACAACATGTTGGCAGGCAGTGCTGAAATTGAGGCTGGAGTAGAAGGAACCTCATCATTACCATTGGCATTTTCGTTTTGGCTTTGTGAATCATGTTCTGCGGCTATAAAATCCGAATCTGAAATAATATTTCTGTTGCAAGGCCAAATGCCCGTGGCTTTAAATCCGTTGACAGCAATAGATCCCTTTGTTGTTTTCAAGTAAGCCTGACCAAACAAACCAGCAATATCATAAGGAGAAATTCGTTTATCTTCATTAAGCATGTGCTGCCGAATGTACTCACTGTAGTGTGTTTTCAAGGGTCCCATGAAAGATTTATCAAGGGGTTGCAACTCATGCGTAGTGTGCGCAGGGAGTGAAATGATGTGAACGTGTTTTTTTCTGGCTACTTCTACCACGTTGATGTTCTTTGTATGGGAATAATACCCATCTAAGATTAGCAGGATTGGGAAATATCATATTCTGAAAATTGAAAAATGACACCTGGACACGGGAATCGAACCCGTGTCCAGGTGTCATTTTTCAATTTTCAGAATATGATATCTAACTGAAGTAATTACCATTAATATAGCTTCGGCTCTTTACTCTTAAAGATTGGGAAAGCTTCAGTCGGTTTTGTTTTTTCCACGAAGTATTCAAGCCATTGAGTGAACAGATACCCCTACACCCAACCAAAAGGGTGAGCCCTCCCAATATAGCCTGGAGGAGCTCTCTTCATGAGTGTATCAGTCATTTTTTTACGTGGAAAGATCATCATGGGTGACACTTAGAAAGCGCTTTCACTCATGCTGCAGATGACTGACTGTCACGAAGGATCCTCGCTCAGCAGCTGTGAGAGCTCCAACTTGGCACCTCCCTTTCAAACCTACCACTTGTGGGACTTTGCTCTGAACCACAAAGAGGCCTGTTTCATCCACGTTCCACACAATTTCAGGTTGGAATTTGTATTTTGCGTAGAGCGACTCAAGCAAATCAAAGAAAGACGCCACTTGTTCCCGATTGAACCCTTTGGCTCTAGCATAAGAAGTGCCTGTGGGTGACCTTAAGGAAAGTTTATTTTTATGACGTCTGAGAAAGTGGTTGAGCCATGCACAGCCATTTCCGAAATTGTGTTTTATGCAATTTCGTTCAGTCAGCTGAAAGGCCATTATCCTGACATCTTTCCTCGTAAGACCAAACTATTTTGATTCCATGAGGAGTAAGTAGTCAACAAGTTGTTTTTCCAAATAATTTGGTAATGTGGGTTTCTCAACTTTTTTTTTTGTACAACAACTTCTGCTGTAACATCAGTTTGAGAAACTAACCTTTTAATGTAGTTTTAGGAACCTCGAACAATTTTGCAGCTGTTTTGTCTCCCGTCTTCTTATCTCGTACCATCTTTACTGCTTCTGCCATTTTCTCCTTATCCCAAACTTTCCGTCTTGGATTTGGGTCGAGAGTACTTCTGGGCATCTTTAAAATAAAAATTGATGAATGAGGTCTAAAAATAATGAAAATTATTCTTTAATATTAAATATTCTTTAATATGATAACAGGTTTTTTTGCTCAGAAGAAAATTAACTGGGCAATGTGTGACTCATATACTACCTACTTCAAAGAAACACAGAAAGGAGAACGGTAAAACACTTCAGAAATTCAATTTGTTTAATAAAATACAACCTTATGGGTAATATGGACCCCGGGTCTATATTATCCTCACCTAAAGGGGTTCATATTACGAGCAACGCCATCTTGAAAAATACAGTTTTTTACCACCAAACTACTGATAAAAGTAATGCTCTGATTACGGAATTATACAGCCGGAGACTTCTAGTCAAAGATTCAATATTGCAAAGTGCGTATTTCACAACAGTAATATGAATAAGAAAAAAAAATCACTTACTTTGGTGAACTTTTGAGGAGGAGCAAAACACAAATATCTTCTCTGAATCACTATCAACACAGACTGACTGGCTGGTTGGTCTCCCCTGTTGCGTAGTGGTCCTTTAGGTGTAGTTCCAGTTATATCCGCTAGGATGCACCTCTTTATTAGTGAGAAACAACATGGGTCCATATTTCCACCCCTTCCTCTACAATAAACTTTACAAAATTTAAGTCTTATCATGTGTAAGGAATATTTTTTTTAAAACTTTTCTAATGCGTAAAATATGCTGGCGAGGGCTGCCAGTTGAATAAGCTCGCGGTATATCATATCCTAATTATATATAAGATATAACTTAATGCTACTCAATTTCGAACAAAATACTTAACATCAAGTAAGTTAGAAGATACTTTTTTCTAAAACATCTAAGAAAATCAAATTTGCCAATGGCTTTATTAAATAACAAAAAAAAAGTTGGTAGATTAATTATATTAGAGGGAATTATCTATCTCAGTATACAAGCTTAGTTAAGATACAATAGTATAGATATATTTGTTTTAAATGTTATTTTTATCTTTGGGCATGCGTTTTATATTTCCAAACTTATTTAGTTATCTAAACATTTTTTATGTTATAGTAAATATAGCCTACTACATTTAAATTAAAATCAATATATCCTCTTTTCAAAGTAATGCTTATACTTATAGTTTTAATACTAGTTATTTTTCACACGTATACTTTGCTTAAAAAATAGTCTATTAATATTTTTTTATTTTTTGCATCATTTCGATCTACAAACGTATGAACATCAATGAAATAGCTAGTAGTCTATAAAATAATAATGAACATTAAAAGAAATAAACTAATAGTAGATAAGATAATAATTTATACGTTCAAACTTACCATGTTGTACCAAACGGCTGTCTGCCACTATCCCCCTTTTAACAACGATGTGTACGTCTGACCTCCGCAATATCTGCGGCTAGACTGGACTAGTCAAAGTCATCACGAAATGTTTCCGTCTAGAAAGTTGTGAGGCACTGGTAGTCGAACCCGGCACTACCTTCTGGAAACGTCTATTTAAGAAGACCTACTAATATATATATATATATATATATAATTATTATTATTATTATTAATTTTGGGCCATACACCCTTAAGATCCAATAACTTTTTTATTTTATTATTAAAATCATTAGACAAAAACATATACAGTGAATCTCTCTTGTTGCACCCGTGTCACACTACAACGCACTTTTTCTGAGTTGGGACATCTGGAGAGGGGACACTTCTTCACCTCAAACTTGTATAGGCTGAGGGAAAACATCATTGTTTTAAATTTGTGAGAGTCTATTATGCTGCAAGAGATTTTATTACGCTCCCTTGAAGAAAATCACGTCCCAAACCGAACACAAATTGTTATAGTGTATCTGCCACGGGCCCCCTTGGGGAACCCGTTGGTCCATTCTGGTTGGCGATCACCGACTAGCCGACCTGGCCAGGCTGACGCTGCACCATCAATCACAGCGGTTATGGTCTGTGACTACAGATCAACGCTCTTAGGGATAAACGAAGCACCTACCCTCGCTGAAAGTCGGTTCTGACGTAGAGTGTATAAAGGTAACTAAGGAAGGGGAAATACCCAATCATCTACAATATACGGAATATAATTTTGAGGACTTACTATTGCTAATAATGGTTTAGATAGTTATTTATGTGGATATCCAGAAAGTATATTAATATGCGGAAAACAATGATAAAAACCACGAGTATCACTAAAAGAAGTACAACTAATTTATGAAATAGACACTTCCAGCAATATTAAATCTACAAATTACTTTAGTATATATTAGGTATTGAATGTCAAAGAGCATAAGAACTCCTTAGTTTCCTAAAGCTTCACAAAATTAAGATTATCCGTCTCTGTCCACCGCGTTGACGTCATCGTTTTATTATTACTCTCTAGCCTATTAGCAACAAAAATAGAAAGGTCTTCAACTTTTCGACGAGCTTACTCCCGTTGATTTCCGATTCACATTGGTTGTTGATACAATGCAACTTACATACGAGTACTCTGCGTGCTCCTTAATGAGTGGACTCGCTTCGTGTTAACGTGCTTTAATGGGCAAGAACATTATTTAAAAATATAATAAGACATTAATTGTAAGGTAACACAAGTATTTATAACAAACCGTGTCTGTGCTAGGTGAGACAAAGTGGATACAATAAAATAAAGAGACAAAAAAGTGTAAATAACAAAGGGCTCACCCGCCTCAGTGGCCGCATGGTCTAACGCGCCACTCTCGTGTTGGAATAGACTGCCAAAAATGGGGAGCTCGGGGTTTGAACCCGGTAGGGTGTACTGAGGGTGTTTTTTCCTAAATTGTTTTCCACTCTCCCTCCACGAAAATGTGGGTGCATTTCCTCAAAATTAAGCCTTCCTCATCCCTAACCCATTAGTGTAATTAGTACATAGACGTATAACCCAAATGGGTAGTAAAACACAATGTGGGCGTGTTGCTTTATTTAAATGATGAGTCAAGAATACCACTATTAAATAGCCCACCAGTGTTGAGTGCAAAAGTGAGTTTTAGATTCAGGAGAGCTCAAGCTATACGAACCGATGACAGAGCATAACATGTATTGAGTTTCTTCTTGCCACTCAAATGCTTATTTACGTAAATATCTAAATGTAGGTCTATACTTCATATTTTTCTTAGTACTTAACAGGGTCTTGAATGATGCGTTACTATTTAAAAAAATATTTTTGTTAAATAGATAGTACTGGTATGATCTTTTATCTTATATTCAGCTATTGCCACTTTTGAATGGATTGACAAACATAAATATATCGTATATTTATGATTATTATTGTTTAATAGGGCCAGTTTCATAGTCAGACTTAGTATGCCTCAAGTACGCGCTTTAATAAACACAAAACGACACCTACCTAGACCAGAATGGAATGGGTCAGTTTCATATGCGAAACTAGCCCATTCCATTTGAGTTTAGGTAGGTGTCTTGTATATAGTACACACATGGGGTGTACTCAGTTTGATTATGAAACTGGCCCTTAGTCACTACAATTTTTTTAGGAAGACATTCTATTGTGCTATGAACATGCTTCTAAAAATAATGAGCTAATTACTACACATATAGTTTATTAGAAGTGTATTTCATTTAAACTGTAGCCCCTCTTGCTCCTTAAGAAAAGGTTGGCCTACAATAAAACAGGATTAAACAGAAATAATAATAATAATTATTATTATTATTACTAGCACCGCGTCTTACTACCCGTTCGGGGTATACGCACTTACGCTAATCTGTAATGGTAGGGTGACTGTGAGATGAAATGGAGGACCTACAGTTTAACGTGTAATCAGAACCACAGTGGAAGCCTGGTATTCCACACATTCACAAGTTGTGATTAATACGTCTTGTCAGAGGTGAAGGAAGGGTTTGGCAATCAGATAAATCTGTGCCGGGACCTAGGATTGAACACCGGCCCCCCAGCACAGAAGTCTGACACTTACACTCAAGGAAGCTTACAATTTTTATCGTATCTCTGCACCTCTTTGAGATACTAAATAACTTATCATTTCAAAAATGAAGGGATATTAAATGTAAAAATCATTATTTGAAATATATTTTTAGAAAACCAATAATTTCCGAATTATAAGTATATATATATTTCATAGGTGAATTGGAAAATCCGGCCTGTTGCAAAAGGCACCCTCAATTTACAATGAGCCAGGCTAATTGGAAGATAATATTATATTTGCTTATCAGCCTGATAATTTTTTAGGCTTATTGCAATAAGACCATACAGCCTTAAGCTATTAAGGAAATGCACCTTTGTTCCCTCTATCAGTCTAATTAGTTCCAGGCTTATTGCAATAAGCCTAAAATAGTGAAGGCTTATTAAAAAGTCTACAGCCGCGGTTTCCAAACTGTGGAACGTACAATTTTTCCTGATGGTAGGCCGTAAGGATCCAAATAAAACAAACAAATTAAAGTCGTAAAAAATTGACTCATAAAATCTAATAAATATATTACAGCCCAGTCTAATAGAAGTGACCTCTAAATTTCTGGCGCACAAATTCATAAAGATTTCCCAGAAAAAATATGTAACTTTACGTGAATCTAAATTTGGGGGCGAGGGATATGCCATTTGCAAGTGTATAGTCTCAAAAAAAAAAGCGTCAAATGAAAAAGTGTGCCTGTAAGAAGACAAATTATTTATACACATTAAAATGTCACTGCAGTTTACCATGTGGAAATAAATAAAATTGTTATATGAAAAGTGTGATATGACAATGGTAAATGTCCCAATATACTTGTGAACGCGTATATTTCTTAGATAAAAGAAAGGTAGCTATTAAATTTGTCTTTGTAGCATTATTTTTCAATAACTATTACTTATTCATAAGAGTTAGTTACGTTTATTTAATCTTTTTTACTATACATTACTTGAACTTGAGATTTTTAATCAAACCTTGCAATCGTACGAAACTTAGTAACTTAATTTAAGAACATGCTGAAAGAGAAAAATATTATATTCTGTAGACCAGCGGCTCCCAAACTTTTGGAATGGCGTACCTCCCGAACAATTTCCATAATTTGGAGTAGGTACCACCATTTGCGTGTTTATTACAAGACTGTCTGTCTGAGCTTTAATCAATATTGCCTCCCCTACAATCACTGATTGAATCTATTTTAATTTAGGTTAGACTGGGTCTTAATATATTTATTAGATTTTATGAGTCCATTTTTTTACGACTTTAACTTGTTTGTTTTGTTTGGATCCTTACGGACTACCATCAGGAATAATTGTACGTCCCACAATTTGGGAACCACTGTTGTAGACTTTTTAATAAGCCTTCACTATCTTGGGCGTATTGCAATAAGCCTGGAACCAACTAGACTGATAGAGGGGAAAAAAGGTGCATTTCCTTAATAGCTTAAGGCTGTATGGGCTTATTGCAATAAAACTAAAAGTTATCAGGCTGATAAGCAAATATTATATTATTTTCCAATTGGCCTGGCTCATTGTAAATTGAGGGCGCCTTTAGCAATAAGCCAGATTTCCCAATTCGCCTACGACATATATAGTATATATATAATATACATTATATATTTAAATATATATATATTACAGAAATCTTTGAATTAGGAAATTGCTGTATTGCTCTGTGGGTGTGATGTTACTCTTTTCTTTAACAGTCTATATTATTACGTTTATGTTCTTTGGTAGAATGTACAACAGTGTATAGGCCAACTATCTCATTTCAAATATCTTACGAGTTTTAAATAAATATCTCTAAATATCTCTTTTTACTTTCTCGCTATCTTACAGGTAGAGAAAGTATGGTGATCGTCAAAAAAAAATCGAACTTGAGATTTTGATGAATCTTGACGTTTCATGACACCATGAATTCGAAAAATTGTTCTTTGAGTTTCCGTCTATCTGTCTGTACCTCCAACTAGAGCATAAACTATTTTACAGATCGGGCTAATACTTGATATCTAGGGTTTTAATAGGGTTGCCCCGAGGGGTTTATTGGAATTGGATATCTACCCCTAAAATTAAAGGTAGTTTACTGTTGGGCAAAAAGAGAAAAAGTCGATTTTCTCAAAATAGGCTCTAACGATTTTGATTAGATTTTATTTCAAAGCATTTATAAATATTCAAGACAAAATGGCTATTCTCAATATTTCGGCAAAATGACTTTAAGGGCTCCGGTCTGATGCGTAAATTCTCATTTTTTATCATATCTCTGAAACTATCTGGTACATGAAACTACTTATCATCGCAAAAATGTAGATCTATATTCAATACAAATATTTTATTCGAAACATATTTTTATAAAATCAATAAATTTCAAGTTATACGAAAATATATATAATTTTTAACTTTTCGAACACAAGGATAAGTATTGCGACCGTAAAAATAATCTAACATGAAATGTTGATGGATGTCGACGTCTCGTGACCCCCCGAACCCTAAAAAGTGCTTTTTGCAATGTGGTCTGTCTGCATGTCTTTTTAATCCCAAAATTAACAGTAGTTTAATAAAAAGCGAAAAGAGAAAAAATCGATTTGCTCAAAATTGACTTTTACGATTTTGATTAAAATTCGTATCTAGGCGTTGATTAAGATTATAAATAAACTGGCTATTTTCATTTTCCCATGAAAATGATTTTTAGGGTAATTTACATAAGTGGAAATTTCCGTATCTCCGCAATTATTTGAGATACTAAATAACTTATCATAGCAAAATTGTAGTACTTTTAAAAATAAAAAACTTGTATACGAAATATATTTTTATAAAACTAACAGTTTCTGAGATACTAGTAAATATATTGATACAATTTTGTGAGCTTTTGCTGTAAATAGATATTACTTAAGTTTTAACGCAATAATTCTCTAATGCCATCGAGTAGGCAAATAAGTAAGTCTTTCAAGAAGTTGATGTTGTTTTTCCTTTAACTTTTTAGGGAAAATGTTTTACAGCACAGTGGCGAATCCAGGGTTTTCGTGCGGAGGGAGGGACGCGGATGCTTCCATCGTGATCGGTTCGGGAAGGGAAGTGGGAGGCACCTCAAGAAATGTTGACATATAAATACGTCAAAATTTGAGAGTAAATCTATAAGTAATTTTTCAATGGTACTCTAAACTTGAGAATAATCCTCTAATGAAGCGTATAATTCGAAATTTGCGATTAGTATTGAAGTGTATTATAAGCAAATAATAATACTAATAATAATAATAATAATAATAATATCAACAAATAGTGATTATTAAGAGGGAAATAAGTTTAAACATTATAACAATTATTATATAGATAGTTTTTTAGCTATTCAATCAATTTGACAAAATAGATGGAATTATTCAGATTTCGAACAATCGAACTTTAACTCCACTATATAGTATAGCTAGTTATTTCTCATTTTAAATCGAAATTCTACCACAAAGCCATATTAACACTTTATGTATGTGGTATTATTCAAAGATTTTGTTCAAAGCACGTTATTTAAAAAGAAATTATTTTAAAGATCTTTATTTATTATTAATCATTGAAATAGTAATAATAAAAATGATAAAATAAATTAAAACCTAAACAAAGTTTATGCAACAAGGTGAGAGGCACGCAATTTAAATTTGGGTTATTTCATCAATGCTTATTTTCACCACTTTAATACTTAATGTGATTGTCTTAAATCTTAGTATTACCAATAACAATTTAAAAAATTAAATCTGGTTACGTGACAAAACTAGTATTGATTTTAACATTGATTTATTATTATTATTATTATTATTAGCACCGCGTCTTACTACCCGTTCGGGTTATACGCAAACATTGATTTAATTGGTTTAATTTATTGAAGGGGGCGCGTCCCCTCCATGCCCCCTTTCTGGATCCGCCCCTGGTACAACAATGATCTATATCTCTCATTTAATACTCAATAGTCATTAATTATCTATTTCATTGATCAAAATTTATAAAAGAGAAATTTAGTAGCAATGCGATAACCATAATATGTGCCTCCCCTAAAAAAATGCCGAAAATTTTAAACTTAATTCAAAATTTTAATACGAAGTGTTAAGTCATGAGGACCCAATATCGAAATTTTTTATTGGTCCAGATATACAAATGAAGACGTTAATTTTTAAAAATAGCGTTATAAAATTTAAAACCATGAGTCAAAAGATCTTTTACGTATCACACTCTGTTCTCGGATTCACAAGTGTATATTATATTACGAATTTTGAGTAAATATATCCATTTTTAAACAATAGAGCGAGAAAGCCCGTGCGGAGTTCCGTACCATTTTTTTTTTAAATTAGCCCTTTTGTAAAAAAACTATAAATTTAATTGTGGATATAACTTAGAAAAAAAATCATGCTAGAAAATTACTAAGCTTAGCTCCATCTGCAGTGCTTCCCCCTACGGAGTTTAGGGTTCCAGGCTCGATTCCTGGCATGGCCGAGAAATGTATCATTGTTGTAATGTGGGTTTACCCTTTCACAGTGATGAATTGACGGCCGGGGGATGGATTTTGTGTCGGTCTTAGATTTAAGATTATAGTAATTAGTACAAAGTCGTATAACCTGAACGGGTAGTAAGACATGCGGTGCTAATAAAAAGTTTTAAAAACAATAGCACCTACAACCTAAAGTTGCATCCCGTAACATAATTTGAGAGCCACTACTGTATTAGCTAGGTTCAGGTTACAGACATGTCCAGATGGACACTAACAATATGTGCATTTGTGCACAGAATGTCTACATCAATATTCCACCTCCACAATCATAACATAAAGTCTGTTCAGCGTAGGAATGGTTTTCTGAAAGGCCCTTTCCCTTACCAGAAATATATTATATAGTAGGATATTGGTAGGAAAAAAGACCTTTCAGGGAGTAATTCCTACCGTGAATGGAGTATATATATAGGCTTACATCTTCAATCACTCTCTTTTAATGTCCTTTCTCGTCAAATTTTTTCTAATGTATTTTCTCCTCTTTGTTCAGACGTAATGAATTATTTTTATAACAACTATCAAAACATAGTTTGTAGGTCTCAAGTTCAATTCCCGTGTCCAGATGTCATTTTTTTAATTTAAATAATATGTAGATGAGGCTATAACCGTAATTAACAAATACTAATATTCCACATCATGTATAGATAATGCTTTAAATACTTAACATCCGCCCCCTGTTTCCCTCCACTCTATTAGCTCGGCATATCTGTGTATAGCACACTTAGTGTAATTATATTAATATTTTTGTTAATGACATTAGTGTGTTAATAATAAGAAATCTCTAAAACAGAGGGAATCCACATTTTTGTAGAGGGACAAAGGTAAACCATTTAGAAAGATACACCCTTTGTTTACCCATTTGGGATTTGAACCCTAACTACCATTCATCGATAAAACTAACTAAATGAGCTTAGTGTTTTAATCAAGTTAAGGTTAACTTTAAAAATGAACCTATGGTTTAGTTTGTTCCCTGACTTACAGTTTTCATTCATAAGAGCCAGAGAAGATTGTCTACCTGCTAACCCTGCCCCTCCCCCAACTTCCCTACCCACCCCCAAAATTTCATCCCAAGACATTCCAGTCACTCCACCGCTGACAAAGATAGGTTTTTTGGTTCTCATTGGAACGGAATGATAGCATCCACCTTCACCTTTTCCTCAGCGACACAAACGCTATCTTACATATTTTTCTCAACATTAGCTCTGTTCAAACACCGTTAAGATCAAAATTTAATTTGGAGAAATCTTCGGGAATCAGTCGTTTATAGTTTGATGGTGGATATATGGTATACAAGAGGTGGCCATAATGGATAAGTTAGATCTTTGTGCTAGTTTTGTGAATCATGTTAAAGTGCACTAAAGGTTGCTGCAATTTTAGTAGTAGTAGTAGTAGTAGTAGTAGTAGTAGTAGTAGTAGTAGTAGTAGTAGTAGTAGTAGTAGTAGTAGTAGTAGTAGTAGTAGTAGTAGTAGTAGTAGTAGTAG
>CABFWO010000461.1:4922-25277 GCA_902155825.1 Timema genevievae | reverse complement strand
CCCGCGTGCGCTCTGAGAGCACTAAACCATCTTGTGTATATAATGGACGGAGTCTAGTGAATGGACACGCATTTGCACTATGGACTTTAGGAGGTAAGAGCCTTACTATCTCGTGGGCTCGCTACACTATTCAAAATTCCCTTTGGCTATAACTTATTGTCTTTCTAAATTATACGTCTTGGACTCATATTATCTTATCATGCATATTCTTTGGTTCAGCGATTTATTGCAATTATTTATTTTGTCACAGACCGTTATGGCTAAATCAACTTAGAGGGGACCGCTCTGGTTACCCTAGATCATATGTTGCCCGCTTCAAGGGAAGTCTGTCGGATTGTTACATCTTATAGATATTTATGCTAGTTAACTTAGGGGCCGCGAGCCAGTTAGGGCTAGCAGTTTTGTATAACAGGATTGTTGTTAAAGTTACAGTATTTTATATTTTTTATATTGTTACATCTTATAGATATTTATGCTAGTTAACTTAGGGGCCGCGAGCCAGTTAGGGCTACCAGTTTTGTATAACAGGATTGTTGTTGAAGTTAGGCTATTTTATATTTTTAGTTCTTGTAGATATTTATGCTAGTTAACTAAGGGGCTGCGAGCCAGTTGGGGCTACCAGTTTTGTATAGCAGTATAGTTACAAAGGTTATAATATGTTAGTTTTGTCTTGCTATAAACATTTTATGTCTATTAATCTTGGGCCGCGAGCCATATGGGCCCGTGATTCTTGTGTAGGGAAACCATTATTATGGTGAGGATATCTGGGTATTATGCCTTGAGTAATATTCATGCTTGTTTACAAGGGGGCCGCACGCCATTAAACACAAATGTCTGTGTATGTGGCTTTACCACGACATTATTATTTACTTGTGTCCCTCTCCCTCAATGAGGTGTAATATGTTTTTGAAGAATAAATATTTATAAGTCTCTTGTACCTGCCACTGTGTGTTATTTCTACAATAGAGGTGGGGGCAGGTAACAAGAATTGTATTAATTTCTTTGGTCAGAGATTTAATGGAGTGGGTAGCATTTAAATATAAAAAACTCCTCCCTGAACTACACACATCGTATATAATAATAGCTTATTCCACTGCTAATTGTAAAATAGTCATAATTTTTTTTTTATTCGAAGAGTCCACCGTTAAGAAACTCCCATAAAAAATTACAGTGTGCAAACCTTATACTAAGGGGCGACACTCCACACAGTCGTGATAAATTGTATCGCTTAAAAAAGATAGGAGCCAAGTGTTAGTGTAGTAAACATTAGGCTCTTATTCTATATTGGATTTTAATGACACTGAAAGTGAATCCAGTAAAATCGTAACAATTGTTTATTCTTACTCTCGCTCAACCCCTCGTATTATGATCATCAAAAATCGATCTCGAGATTTTGATAGAAAATGTCAACATTTCATAATCCCCTAAACCCGAAAATGTTTTCGTGATGCCGACTGTCTGTGTCTGTATCTCGGCCTGGACACGAAACCATTTAACTGATAGGGCTAAAACATTTTATCTAGGGTTTTCATGAGGTTGCCCTGAGGATTTTTTTTAATTAGATGTATAACCTTAAAATTAAAGGTAGTTTACTAAGGAGGAAAGTCTATTTTCTTGAAATCCACTGAAACGATCTTGATTAAGATTCGTATCTAGGCACTGTTTGACATTACAACAAAAATAAAAGGTAACGCTCACTTTCCCATGAAAATTATTTTGAGGGTACTTTACATCGGCAGAAACATTAAATTTTGATCATATCCCCACAGCTATTTGAGATACGAAATAAATTATCATTGATAAGGTGTTGTGCTATTAAAAATGAAAATATTTAACTTGAAATCTATTTTTATAAAATCAATTATTTTTGAGCTATAATCAAGTATATATATTGTTTATTCTGGTCTTTAAAATCTGGAATTGATTGTTATCCTCTTTGGTGGATAGAGATGTTTATTTTTGCTGAATTTTTCTGTAACACTGTATATTATTTCATTCTCTTTGGTGGAGTGTTTCTGAAACCATTTATGTTGTTTCGTTTTACACATCCTACAAGTTTTAATAAATGTCTATATTTTAAGATCAAAGATTAAGTATCTGCTTAGCACCGTACTATTTATTTAGTAGGTGTGAAGCAAAGTACCTTTTACTAAAAAGCAAACTTTTGAGTCAGTATGCTACTTGAAAAATGGAGTCAAATTTAAAATCTACTATTTTATATTTATTTTCTGTGATCTCTCTTGTATCAATAATTTTACAAACGAGTTTTATGAATTGTCTAAAAGCGTGGCACACAGTTGAAACATTATTGTTTGGTATGAATATATCTACTGAGCCAGCTGTGCGCTCTTCTTTGTGTAATCAATTATATTCATTAGTACTAGGTGTCAGCACCACATTGACCCTTCTCCCTTAATGGCTCTGGGCTCGCTCATCCCGCGCTTTTCTTAGTATAACGGATAAAACTGTGAGTTCAAGGATCTTTTAGCTCTCGGGGTACACACTCATAAAACTCTCTCGTGTAAAATAACTAATAAGTGCTCAATAAACAAGATTTGGGCGCCCCAGCTATCATCTTATCACTCCAAATACCCTGTCACCGTTCGCAAAGATAGGTTCATAGTAAATTAATTGTTTCTCTGTGTTTAATAATTTAAAGCTTGTGTACAAAATATCGCCTATTATCACCGCACATTATTAGAGTAAATTAAAGCTAAACAAATTAATGCTATTTCTTAAAACTCCTCAAAAAATGCCAAATATTTGCTCAAAATATTTTAAAAATAACTCTCTTGTAAATATGCAAGACAATTTTACTGAAATACGAATTCCAATTAAAAAAGGATTTTACGATGAGATATTGTCCAAAAATATAAGACCATTTACATTCAACTCTGGTTTTAGTGAGCTTGGTTGTAGTGAACATTCGGCTACAGTGAACCTAGTTCATTGGTCCCAACCTACATACATTTCAATGTGTGTTAAAAATTCGTTTATAATGAACCCTCAACTTCGGTTTTAGTGAACATAAAAATTGAAATTTTCAGTAAGAAATTTCATTCTAACATCATAACTCTTTAAAAATACAACTTTTTGGTTGTTTAAACCTGAAGACATCGATTCTCTAACCGAGTTATTGTTTAGATATCACAAGGCTTGACTGGAAGCACGGAATGTGGAGGGAGAGGGTTGAGTTTAAACAGTCACTGCACTCATTGACCTGGCTTAAGTTTTAATACATTTGTTTGTGGCAAGTAAAGGAAGAAAGTATTCTGAGTTGTATTAATACGACAGGAGTTACAGGACATTGAATGACAATCTGTGGCCATTTATCAATTGTTTTCACAAATCCCTTTCTTCGATAGTGTATATGGATCTCAAAAAATTAGAAATTTTCAACTCAGTTTAGTTTTTTGAATGCATGGATAGTGTGGAATCAAAAGAAGGATCTGGAAAAAAAATATTAATTAAAACAGTATACAGTAAACAACCGCATATAATATATTTTTTAAGATTAATTAATAGATTTTAATAAAGAGAGATCGTATTTAAACTCTTATTTTATTTGTCACTAGCCTAATATTTTCACATTTAAAAAAAACCGTTTTAGTGAAATTCGGACAGAGTGAACAAAATATCTGAGACAGTAGAGGTTCATTATAACCAGAGTTTACTGTGTTTCAAAGTTCTGCTGCCAGTAGATCCTTCTTACCTGGGAAAATTCCCTTCCGACATAATTGAGAGCGAGGAGATTAATTGGCAACAGTTAACTGAGAGAGAGAGAGCGAATATAAAGCTTTACACCATAGGATCCGCAGTTCCCTCAACAATGCTATTGGGTATAATTAATTTGAAGATGAGGACGAGCTTGAAACTGTCTAAGACAAAGATGTTAATTTCCAACTTTGTATGAAAGAACATTCCAGCCTCCAAAATTCTAAAACTGTTAACGTTGAGCATTTTCTGTTTTACATTAAATATCAGAACGATCCGGATTCTTCACTAATCTGAACACACCCGCTTTCAAATTTGTAATGACTCTGTGTACAAGTAGCTTGTGAGAGGATTTTATCTAAGCTTTAAGTTCTCAAACATAGGCTAAGATATCTCTAAGAAAAATTCTTTTGTCTCCACTCTCGTTAGTCTATTTTGAAAAATACTATTTTCACTATCTCAACAAATATGAAAAAGATATTAAATAGCAGCATCCAATGAAGAGTTTAAGTTATTATTTTGACAAGAAAATGTTATACTTTCTCTAAATGCTGGTTCCCAGAATTGTTGGATGCTATTGTTCAGTGAATATAAATTTTAATTTGGTACTGTTAGTGTTGTTGATTATGTAAATCAACTAAAAAAATTCTGAATGCATTGCTACAGCGCAAAATGTATAACTTCCTACGTTGTTTTAATACATTCTGAAACTGCTTTGAAACATGTTTTGATTTACCCAATTGTATACTATATAATATTATCCAGAGTGATACACTTGATACACATTTTAATGTTTATTAACAAATATAGCTTTGCTATGGTTAAAGGGATGTATGATGTTTTCTTTTTTTCTTTTTACATTCTACTAAGCTGTACGTTTGTATTTATTTTTAACTTCGTTGACTAGAGTTCTTTCTATCAACTGGATAGTTGTATTTAGTTTTAATTTTGGTATTTAAGTTATTTTTAAGCTTAGTTTGTGTAAGTGCATTTAAAAAATTTATTTAATTATATTAGATTGAATATTATTCCCCTGTCAAGAATCCTAATTCTGGTTCGGTGGGGGTGTATCATCATTATTGAAAACAATATAATAAAAATCTCTTGTCTTTGGTAATTTATTTTTATATTTTATAATAAAACTACATTGGATCGATATGGGCTGTTGGGGTCAAGGCCGTAGGCAGACAATAATTTCAGAGGGGGATTGGTGGGCATATCCCCCAACCCCCAAAATCCCCCGCTGACTACGGGCTTTGGGGGGGGGACTGTGAAATATTATCCGAGAGCCTGAAGATGAGCCAGGCCGACGCTGTATGTGTGTTTCTTGACTGTGAATAAAAAAACTTAAAATGCGTGTGCAATGGTTAGGCCTATGCTGTTTTTTTAATCAGAGAACACACATGTAGTCTATCCTAACGTCCGATTATGAGTTGGGTTCGCGTGTATGGAAGTCCTCGTGCATGCAGTAGTCAAATGAACTAATAGGAATACTTATAAAGGTGTCTGGGAACAAAATGTTTTGTAGTGTCCAAAACGTTACATCTGTGACATTTAAATACTATATTAAGGAATTTACAATATGCTTCAGTTTTAAAGATTATATAGATGAGAGTTTTATCTTCATATATCCTTCCAACATCCTTGGTTTGATTCAAAGAGCATACAAGGATTGTAAGGGACCTTGTTTTTGGAAACCTTAAGAGTTTTAACTGAGTTTTAGCGTAAAATTGTATCACATCTATTAGTGAAAATCTAATGGTGGTAAGTTCTGCACAAAATTGTCCCACTGCTGGTCACATTTTTGAGTCAGTAAAATCATTCTATATAAAAATGTACTCTGAGTTTTCATATCACATTATGAATCAATTTGAATTTAAGATTGAATAGAGTGGATTTAAAAATTATTTTCAGTTGAAAAAGACTTTCTGTTGGCTTCATCATCATAACTATACCAGAGATTGTAATTGGTGAAGAAACACTTAAAATATAAAAGGAATTTATCCAACATTTAATTCAAACTCCATAAATGCAAAATACTTGATAAATAAATTAAAAAAGAAATACCAAATGCATCCTGAAACGAACAC
Source organism: Timema genevievae (assembly GCA_902155825.1). NCBI lineage: Eukaryota > Metazoa > Arthropoda > Insecta > Phasmatodea > Timematidae > Timema > Timema genevievae. Next base: position 19,473 of record CABFWO010000461.1, on the reverse strand, counting down.
ACTATTTCCTGAATCACATATGCTGCTGAGATGACCATTGGTGGTCCCAGCTACATCTGCAAATTCTGAAAAGTCATTAGCAATCCTATGCAGGATAAAAACTTACCTGCGATCAACTGAGTTTATGACATAAAAACGTTTTAGTCATTCATGTATGCGTTTCAAAGCTTATCCATAAATAGTTGATAATGTTGAAATAACAAGAACTATGAATGATTTCACCAACACTAATTCTTTCAGATTTCAAATGTTCGGAAAAGTACTAATGATATGTATTCACAATGCAGTAAAACACTGACACTTTCTTTTTGTCTGCTTAATGATGCCTAAATCTGCAAATTGCATTGTTCTATTTTAAATCCTACAGCATAAGTATATTTAATGTATGTTGAAAATATGTACTTAGCTATTTCTCTTTGTTTTGAAATACTTCGGCATGCTGCAAGTTAATAAAATAAGATGTCGTGACCTACCCCCCGTGGGCTTGATTTGTCAGGATAGCTTGCGGGAGGTGTTAGGTCGCAGGCAAGATAATTGTGTGGGTTCGAAATAGTATATATGGTTACGAATTTTGGTTAAATAGAAGTTACAAAAAGATAATGCAAAATGTGATGTTAAATGAAAGATAAAGAAATATGTAGACTGAATGCTCACGCTCGTGGAAGAGCTGGCTTAACTCGTAGAAACTTAGACCGATAGAATTGATTGACACTGTGCGTGAACCCTACCCTGGGCTCGACGGATACCCTCTAAGTCAAGCGCTACTGATGACCCGAATATGTAGTATGATATGGTCTGGCGTCGGGCAGTGTAACTGCCTGTGATATCGATGGAATTGTGACAGCCCCGATGTCAAAAAATAAAAAGCTTTTATAGACCTATATGGACCCTTTCCTTGTCAACTAGATCAAATATTGTTATGAATGGTCAGAATTCTCTTTCATACTTTCTAGTTCATTAGGTCATAGGCCAGCACGTTTTAGCACGTGAGTCCACTCGAATTATGCCAATCAAAACAAACATTCAAACCTTGCTTAGTGGTTATGACATAATCAAATTTAATGCAGCGTTAACATAACTTGTCAAGACAAGGAATAAAAAGAATTTCGTGATTCTCTATCTTTTACTATCACGTATTAAAATTGACAATTGAGAATCCATTCCTTCTATTCCTGCATTGTGCAAAGTTATGTGAATGTATCCTTTTGTGTTTTTACACAACCTAACTTATCCTAGACAAAGCATTATTTTTCCCCCCTCTCTCTCCTGCTTCAAGAAACCACGTTCCAGTGCCCATGGTTTCAAAAACACTCGCATACAAGTTTAACTTATGTGAGCTAGCGTGGAGTGTGGGTCAACCTGCACCGAGTCATTGGGCCACAAATAAAGCAGAACTTTTTCCGACTTAGCCATACGAAGGTCTAACCCTTATCTAGTTTTTAATAGCATAGGTTTAGTACATATACATGCATAAGTAGAATTATTTTACGGTAATCTCATTTTAATTTGTTTGGTAAAATGATTTATAGGTTCTTAACTATAGTGAAATGTAATCTCTGCCCTAATATTTGATTTTGTCCTTATTGCTAAATGGGTAGAGTGGTCAACCAGAAGTATAGCAGATGATAAATAGATTGCTATATTGTGTGTAAACGAATGTATACACGAGTTGTATAAGTGTCCTTGCAATAAATTTAATAATCATATAGGCGCTAAGACTGGAAGCGTAGTGTCTACAAAAAATAGTCTCAATTCATCAGCATTTACTTTTCCAGTGAGTAGAGTTAGAACTAAAATGTTAGGGGCTTCATATATTATGTAAGGTTCATTTTACCCAGACTTAGGGCACTCACAATTTTATCAATATGATTATTTTTGTGTTTTGAGGAAAAGGTGTCATAAAACAATGAGGAATATTTTTCAGCAACAAATTCTAAGCTAATAATTTAAGCTAATAATTATAGTTAAAAATTAATTATTGGGATAAATTTACAGAAGTGTATTTACTGTATAGCAATATATAAACATATATATGCACATATATTTACTTATAAATATATATATATTCATACATATATGTATATATGCATATACGTATACATACACATATGTATATATGTATATAATCATATACATATATACGTATACATACACATATGTATATATGTATATAATCATATACATATGTATATATGTATATAATCATATACATATGTATATATGTATATATACACATATGAATATAATCATATACATACATATATGGATATATGCATATACATATGTATACATATATATACATCACATATGTATATATGCATATACATATATACCTATATATGCTTATATATGTATACATATATATATACATCATATGTATATATGATGTATACATATATATACATCATATGTATATATGCATATACATATGTATACATATATATGCTTATATATGTATACATATATATACTTCTAAATAAGAGAGCGATAGGAGTACAAACACGCAATATAATTCTTTTACAACCTATGTAGCATATATATATACATATAGTGGTTCTCTCTCTATATATATATATTTTTTTCATATATTGTATTTTATTTCCAAACTATTGTTTACTGCTGTCACCATTCAACCAATTCACACAATTCACACAATTCAAACAATATTATGTTTATTTTACTAAGACTATCGAAATTCACATCTGTGGCCCTTGTTCTTTGTGATGGTAAATAAAATGTGGTTGGTATAGTAATTTTGATTCAACAAGCTAATTCAAGTGTAATCGGTCTAGCTTGACCATGTTACTAAGTGGTGGTGAATCACAATTAAAGTTGAGCAATGATCTTATGTGCTAAGAGATATACATACATATTATGTTCATATTAAGTTTGCGCAGAGAAATCTAGTATTCCTCAAATTAATTATTAGTTTAGTATTTGTTTTTAAGCTAACTGTCAAGGTAGATAACAAATATTATTAGCTTCTTGATATCGTTATAATCCTTTAATTAAAAAGATATTAAAATGTCAGAGATCTGTTTTTGAGACTTAGAGATTTTAAAAATATAATACAAGTGTAAAAGATTAAATAAAACTTTTTTTTTTAGCTTACGGAGATCGTCGAGTGAAATAGGAACCTTAAAAAAAATATTTACTTACTTTGACTGGATTTTAATAAACTATCTATGTTAATTAAAGTCTTATGGAGTCTGTATAAGTTATATGTATGCATATACGTCCAAAGAGTTTTTAGTACAGTAATTTTCAATGAGATAGAATGCTGAAATTTGGTTAAATTGTAGAGTTGCTACCCAAGAGTTGTACAAATTTTTCAAACTTTAATAACTTATAATAAATAAACGTTGTGAAAAAATCGTGATTTATTTAATCATTTTGTTCGTCGGCATATTATTTGAATTTCAAAAGCAAGTGGTCAATATGTCATTCTTATATGTTGTCCACCGAACCTATAAAAGTTTGTTCCTATAAACTTTTATGATTGATTTGTACTATCAAGGGGTCCTTTAACAAATTCAAATCGGTTGTAGAGTCGACAATATTTGGCAACTACAGCAAAAACCATAAATCCAAGATGGCCACCCGAAATAGTGTAAATTTAACTATCTTGGTTTGTAATGCACGTAGAAAGTCATTTTGGTTTTAAATCTACTCAGGTTTTCATCGGGCATTTCATTTTACATAATTTACGACCAAAAGAAAACATGGCAGCCATATCACAAGATGGCCACCCTTATAAGTATAATGTACTTGTGAGACATTATTACGAATCATACAAAACACCTATGAACGGCATCTTGAGTTTAAAAAAAATATATTAATTAAAATGTAAATATAAAATCATTCTTTATTCTGAATTATAATAACACAAAAGAAGTATTTGTTACAGTAAATAATAATAATGCATTTACTGCCACTCATCATACAAGTTATCAGATTCATCAAATTCATCCTGATTGCAATCCTAATGATAATCATCATCCTCAGGAGAATCAACATCGTCATCCTGGTCCATATCTTCAGAATTGTCTTGATCAACCCACCTGCTGAACAACCTTCGTTTGTTGCTAAACTCTGTTAGGGAATGGATTTAAACATCCTTCCTTGCTGGAGCAATGGCAATATGATGTGTTTAAAATACGTTCTTTGTGTCATCCGCAAGCCTCACTGCCACACATCTTGTATTTTGTCTTACTCTGACACTAAATGTATCAATGAGCTCTGACGGAGTTTTGTCACCAGTATCAGTACCAGGAATTGGGATTCCATCCTTTAAATCCCACCTGAATTGAGTTGTATCGCCGGAGTCATCTGGGGCCACATGCCAGTTGTAAGCTTTCCACATCACCTGAATATGGGCCCGAAGAATATGCAGCAACATGTTGGGGTATATTGGAGAGTTCGAATCTAGCAGACTCCAGCGATGTCCCTGGAGATTGTCCATATAAGGTGGTGAAGTAGGCTTTAGCAGCCTCCATTAGAACCTCCAATGTAGCGCCAACTTCTCCCAGCTCATTAGCTAACCCGTTAAATTCCCCTGCAAGCAACGTTTTCAGTGCAGCTGTCTTGCCTTTACCGAATGGATACGAGGGCGTGTCACAGCTGTTGAGGGCATGCATGCCAGGTAACTACGGACATTTTGGTACAAGTTTAGCACATGCGCCATTGATATCTAGTACCGTTCCACCCCACCACTCCATCTGCACTCTGGGATCCAGATGTTCCCGATATACCCAATTGACAAGTAGAACTAATACATCTGTGTCGTCACTCAAAACACGGATAACACCTTTATCACGGCTTTCAGCATTAAGGATAAACGATATGATAGATAAATCCACTTCAGCATGACTAAAGGTAGCATCATCATGAGTCTCAACCTTGACATTTTCTCCAAGACTGAATGAACCCAACACACTTACTAGTCTTTTTTTTTTTTTCCACTTCCTCTTCATTATTGCATTCCTTTTTGGAAAAGGACTGGTGACGGCGAGATTATAATCGATTATAATTTCATCAGATCAGCTTATTCTTTCATGGTCCTTGGCCGATACATCTGTGTATTTGTCGAAGACGATGAGTTTCTTGGTATCAGGATAGCGACTCAAACGACCCTTGATCGAGGCGATGAGATCGGATGGAGTGATATGATGCGGTCAAACAATATGGTAGAACAATTGTGAAATGTCAACAATGACAATATCAGGGGCTTCGGGTGAAATTTCCATTACACCAAGTCGTTTGACCAATGACGATTCATTGCCTTTCCTGAGACGACCCTGTGCATCAATGAGTGAAGGAGCTACTGAACAAAGTTCATAAGCAAAGAGTGATTGAAGGTCCATGTTTCGTCTTTGACCAATCATCAGTAGCCAAATAAAAATGTTTTCCAGATCGACGGCTGGTACCTTGCAGCATTTTGCCTTCTTCTTCTTCTTCTTCAGGTCCATTGACTTGATGGGACTACTTATAGGGGAATGAAACCCATTAGGAAGGCTATCGATGTAGGTATTAGTTATCTATTCTCCTATTTTCAATTAATCCGCCACATTCACCTCAGTGCTGGCAACTTCTCTTGTGACTAGATTGTACAAATGAGTTCGGTTATCTTCCAATGGATGATGGTACTTGTTGACCTCTGCAGCAATACGATCACGATTCATTCATCCAAGACACGCCTGTGTTTCAGTTCTTTAGTGTGTTGCTTCTGTACAATTTTATGTGATGGATCAGCACAATAGATATTGTCCATACGGTCTGCAAGGTGCACGATTATAAGTAAAGCATCAATTCTCTCAGTTACGAATTCAGCAGACAGGGTCAAGCCTTTTAAAGCTCCCTTGCCTAGTTTTATGACAGTTTTCTCGTAAAACTGGTCAACCGATACAGCATTCAAATATCCATCGTAATGACGGTAGACAAATGCACCGGAGCTGCTGTGGGTAGTACACGTATCTCAGGTAGGTATTGAGATTAGTAATGTGCATACTGCACATGACCAGCAATGAAGAAATACTTGAGCGTGCACTCCAGAGTCAGTAGCTTCGGATGGAAGTCACCCTCTCTTTACGCTCTCTAAAATTGGTGAACAAGTAGCGTTGGCTGAAGAAAGTGGTGGGATGTTGACGTGCTGTTTTCAGATAATGTTGTATTCCCTCAAATGTCTTCCGTCCAGTTGATAGCAACATAGCCACTGATACGCCATTAATGATTTACAAGTAGCCTAGCGGTGGCCATCTTGTTATATGGCTGTCATGTTTTATTTTGTTCGTAAATGATGTAAAATGAAATGCCTGATGAAAACCTGAATAGACTTAAAACAAAAATGACCTTTTTAGGTGCATTACACAAGATAATTAAATTTACACTATTTTGGGCGGCCATCTTAAATTTATAGATTTTGCTGTGGTTGCCCAATTTTAATTTGTTCAAGGACCCCTTGGGAGTACAAATCAATCATACAATTTTATAGTATAAAACATTTATGGGTTTGCTGTCCACCAAATTGACTATAGGATAACCTATAATATAGATTCTAATCGCTTGCCTTTATAGTTTGGTTGATTTGTATTCAAATTATTTAGTAAATATTGTTTCTTTGGTTAGTGAAAATTTTACATGTAACGTTTATCATATTTATTTAATTTTATCATAGCCTAGATAATGTAGTCATACAAACTGATCTACTACTTTAGTTAAAAAAAAGTTAACACTGCAAAGTAACAAATTATATAATCTTATAAATAAAACTAATGATTGATTGTTAGTTTGTGTGTGTATAGTACTAAACAGGGTCCATGCAATGGAACCCGCATAGCAGTGACAAAATTGGATGCAAATCTAATTAATCTACGCAACAATCTTAACGAGTTCGGCTCAATTTAATGTAGCTCATACCAACAATATATTTGGCCCCTGTATACCTTGACATCCCTTTTATTTTGAGACGGGAGCAGTTCCTACTTAAACTAATGTTCTCAATCAATATTAATAATTCACAGGATCAAACCTTGGATAAGGTTAGTGTTAATCTGTCCAAGCGAGTTTTCAGCCATGGCCAATTATTTTACAGTACGTGACTTTTTCCAGGCTGCGAAAGTTGTTGAAGGATCAAATTAGGGGACACTGATACCGAAACCCGACAGTATTCAAAAAAATCATAGTAGGCCTACCTATATAGGGATTATTTTTATTTTATTTACCAAAAATATAAAATTAATTTAGTTAATTCCCAACTAAGTCACTCTTTCTTAATATACTTAAGTGACAGAAATATAATTTTATAACAAGCTAGCCCAACCTAACTAAACCTAACCTTTCATCATCTACAAATTGAAGGTTTGGTTTTGTTGGGTTGGTAGTATTTACATCAGCCTGTCATAGACAAGCTTAAAAACCAGAGCATTTCAGAAATATGTATTTGAAAATTACATTTACATTCTCAAATCAAGAGAAAATATTGCAATCATGAAAAAAAACTATCTTGAGATTGTGATTAATCTTTAAGCTTTATGTGAACGAACCCAAACCCAAAAATAGTGTATTTTACAATTATGTCTGTCTGTCTGTTTGTTTGTCTCTGGCCACGGATCCAAAACGGTTTGATGGATTTTTTCAAACTTGAGATTANTTTTTTGACCCTAGCACTCAAATTAAGGGTAGCTTAGTGATCAGTGATTTTTTTTTAGGTACAAATGTTTTGAGAATGCCTCTGAGAATTTTATTCAAAGTGCATATTTAGGATTTGTTTAGCATTATAAATAACATTGTATTATTGGTTTTTGAGAAAAAATTCGTTGAAGGTTAATTTACATTAATGGGAAATTTTTTAATTATAAATATTTCTAAAATAGCTCTAATGATTTTGTTTAAAATGTATAACTGTCTATTGTGCGGTATGACAAATAACATTTTATACTTGTTTTGGGGGTAAAAACTAATGTATGGGTAGTTTACTTATGACTGTTTTTCAAAAACCTGAAATATTTCTAAAATAAAACATAACGATTTGGTTCCAAATGGGTATTTTTGGTGTGTTTGGCATAACGAATAACACTGTATACTCGTATTTTGGTTAAAAACTAGTTTATGGGTAGTTTCCAGATGACTGATTTTTCCAAAAGTTGAATTACTTTGAAAAAATGGCTCAAACGATTTGGTTCTAAATGGGTATTTTGAGAGTGTGTGACATGACAAATAACATTGTATATTTGTTAATGGGGTGGAATCTAACTTATGTGTAGTTTACTGAAGATTGATTTTTCAAAAACTGTAAATATTTTGATAAAAGCCCTAACCATTTGGTTCCAAATGGGTATCTAGAAAGTGTTTGTCATGGTAAATTACACTGTTTAGTTATTTTTTTAGTGAATTCGTTTGGGTAGTTAACAAAATACTTTTTTTCTTTTAATTTGAAATATTTTTTAAATGACCAATGATTTGGTTAAAAATATGTATTGGAGGTGTTTGATATGAAAAATACTACTGTAGGCCTATACTGGTTTTTGGGGTAAAAATTTGTTTAAGGGTGGTTTATTGATGAATAATTTTTTAATAGTGGTTCTCAAGATTTTGTTCATAATTTTATATCTAGTGAGCTGTTGATCTCTCAAATAAGACTATGACATTGTTTTTAGGTACAAATTCGTTTACTGATGAGTGATTTTTGAAAGTAAGAAATATTTTGATATTGGATCTAACAAGTTAGTTTAAACTTTATATCTGGGGAGGCTTTACATGCCAAATAAAACTGTATACTTGTTTTTTGGGGTAAAACTCGTTTAAGGGTTGTTTAATGATGACGTTTTTAATTTGAATATTTTAAAAATTTAGTTCGAAAAAGTTCTCTCTTAAGTATATTAAATAGTAAATAATTAGATAGTTATGTTTATTTTACTTAAAAAAATTATTGAATATTGATTTTTTAAATTTTGAATATTTTTGAAAGATTCTTCGCGGATTTTTTTTTTAAATTGGCATCTGGGGAATATTTTATATGATAATGAGTAAGGTATATTTATTTTTCCAAAATAAATTAAATTACAGGTAGTTTACTTTGCATAAATTATGGACAAAATGACATTTTTCGAAATTGACCTCAAAGATTAGGTTCTTAATGGATATCTGTCAATAGTTTTTCATAATGATTTAGAATAAGTTTTTATTTTTACAAATTACAAATGATTTTAGGGTAGCTTACAAATAACTTATTTTTGAAGAGGTAAAATTTGTTAAAAAAATATTTGAATAATTTGGTTTCAAATTTATAAATAAAGAGATTGTATTGTTTTTTTATTGTAATATGTTTGTTTTATGAGTATAACTTAATTAATAGTAATTTACCGAAAACACATTTTTGACCATTTTCTTCGAAATTTAATACACAAAATGAGAAAGTTAATGCGATTGTGTAGTATCATTTATTTTAAAGATGACTCTTTTATACAGAATAATGAAGTTTAATGTTTGACTTCCCTCTTCAACGGGAAAGTAAGCCTTACTCTACTCCGTTTACCCTGAAGGGTAGCAAGCTTACCTCGACGGATTATACTATGGTGTAGCTTATAAGCTAAGGCTGAAGTGTAAATACTGAAAATGTTTCTATGTATCATTCGGAGTTATGCGTATCTGTTATTTTATACATGTGTATGCTAAACGGAGTCCAAAATGTCTGTGCTTAATAACTACATGGCATTAGGAACTCAAAAGTTCACTACCGCACGCCATCCATCCCTATCTTTAACTAGCTTTATCCATTATGTATTATTAGTTAATTTACAAGCATGGGGAATGTTTTACAACGTAATTTTCATTAATTTATAAACACAATTTTCAATCTTATGGCTCTCTACAAATCCAGCTACACTTAGAAATATTGTAAAATGTATCAATATGTCACAAAACAAAATTATATTTGAACCCAATTTGTATAAAGTTGATATGAAATAGGAGAAATTAAAAAAAAAGCTATAGATTAGGACGAAACTTAATATAGACTACACATATACCTTATATATTAAGTAAAATGATAGAGCCTTTTTAAATTAATTAAATTTATATTGATAAAATAATCCAAACAATAAATTAATTTTAATTAGTGACCCTCGCCGAACTACTTGTAGGTAAAAATGTAGTCCGCTGCCATGCAGCTGCTAATGAGTCAGCTAGTTTGTGATTGCAAAACGATGTTAGGTATCTGACAGTTACAAAGTGTTACAATGGTTGACATACATCGGAGATATGTTCCGAAGCTATCATTGTTGGTAGATAGTATCAATCCAATATAATAGTAGTATTAATAATAATAAAGTTACATGTGTCAATCTTAACGGTAAAATATTATTTGTATTTGTTATAACCAACAAACTCGCCACACCACAGGTCACATAAGTTATTACACAATTAATGGTGAATGGTATCGAGAAGATCACCGTAGATATCTAGTCATAAATGTAACGTCCTTTAAAACCTTACTATTAACAATTACTAATAAAGATGACACAATCATATCCTAAGACAAGGGAATCCTAGTCCTATTCCAGACGGAACTTAGAATTATGTAAACAAGGTAATTTAATAGTAAAATTAGTAAGTATTAAGCCATAGATGTGGGTATGTAACATTAGGCATACATTCCTAGGTTGATTTAGTTTGTAGCTCACTTGATAATAAATCTATACTCTGTGGCTCTGTGCCTTTATAAATTACACGTTAAATACTCGAATTAAGTAAACAAGGGCTATCAATGACATGATCTTATGGGTTGGGATAGGAAAGGGGATTAAAAATAGATTAAACATTTGGGGAAGGGTGTAAAACTAAGGTAAAAATGTAATGTCAAATTCAGGAGTGCTAGCCACTGCATCCAGCCAGCCGATCTTTTGACATAAGCATATGGTCTTAACCCCAACGAGATGTTTTGTTGCTAAAAAAGTGTGGGAAACATATTTATCACTGACCAATTACTACAAGAACAAAATCTAGGGTTGGATTGTGCTACTTTTACCTCATCTAAAAAATTACGATTTTATCGTACACCCAAAAAATTTAACTTATTTAAATGTTTTTAATAAAAGCCAAACATTTGTCCTAATTTTAGCTATAAAAAATACTAAATTATTACAAACATATTTTAATCCTATTATAAAAACAGACGTAAATTTTAAAAACCATTGAGAGACAACACATCCATAGATCCCTCTATAATCACTGATAAACCCTAAAGTAACTATTGTTACATTATCTGCAATGAACGGTTCAAATCAGGAAAATATTGTAAAATAAACATTTTATTTTATTCTAATACACGTGACCTCTTTTTGCTGTTTCTTGGTGCTACAAAATGAACATATCATCATACTTTGTTGACATTCTAACCACTAGTGATATTCCAGTCATAATTATTGGTAGAATAATAAAGCTGTTCAAATTTTTATTTTTAGGAAGTAAAACACCATCAAGTAAACACTTTAATTTTAATTAAACTTAATTTACTCATAAACAGTAAAAATTAATATAAAAATAATAATATTCTATGACACACAGGTAATACAAAATACAGTGAAAAAATTGATTAGCCCCAAAAGTCTTGAAAATAAGAATAAGCTTCTCTAGTAATACCCCAAGCTTATCTTGTAAGCAACTCTACCAAAAAATACATTCACTTACTGTTTCAAGACCTTACTAGGTTTGGTAGTTTTTTTTCATCCTACTCCTATGTACTAATTTATTATTATAGGTCTATATCTGTTACTAGTGAATGGACAATTCTAAAATAGGTGCTTGGAACGGTCTATGAATGGTTTTGATAGTTTGTCCATCTGTACAGTTGTTGTAGTTCATAAAAAAAATACTCCTAACTTAGGTTGATTGTTCGCAACTTTCTTAATATCGTTTATATTCAAGATCGAAAGTGTGTTTTGAGTCTGGGAAATGAATTCCGGTGAATTATAACTCTTTCAGATATTTGTTAAACACAATAGTTTAAACTATATAAGTACAAGAGTTCTTGGCTATATTTTGGAATGTTAGAAAATGTACCGTAATCTATATTTTAAAGATAGTTTTTATTTGGTTATTCATTTGGATGTATAGCCTCAAAGTTATAAGAATTGTTTACATTGTCTATTTTGTTGATATTATCTTCCGGAACTTGGCCAACTACTAGTACTTGCAGCATTGTTAGTATTGCGGGCACGTGAGTAGAGAGTAATCATCCAAAATGTTTATGTTGGTAATAATGACAAGGCCACGAAAACTTGAGTGGGTGTACAAGAGAGTTCAGAGAGGACAGCGCACTCACTGGGGACTAGAGAATGAATTATGAAAAATAAAATAAAGGATTAAAAAAAAAAGGTTGGAAGCGTGTAGGCGTGTGGGTGGCACAGGGCACGTTCCCGACACCGCAGTGCTCGCACGCGATCATCTCGCCCACATCACTAACTCTTCAATGAAAGCCTGTTCTTGTTCCTGTCGCTTACCTTGGTTTGACTCCACTACGTTTTTCTTATTACATTCGCTCTTTTTTTTAATCTTAACTCTTATTTTATTATTCCAGTATTGGTTCTATCTTTCTCTTGCACCACCATCTTTCTTGCAGGTGCGGCTTCCGGCTGTCTGACGTCACAAAGCCCCCTGCCCTCCACCCTTTTGTGTCAGTGTAGAGTTGTTGTTAGAGTCTGCTTCATATACCCCAAGTCAAGAACAAGACAGTCAATGAGGGCTGTGCCTCTTTTCGACCCCTTGGGGGGTCACATAACCACAATGAGCTTCACCACAAATGAACCAAGACGAACAACTACAACAAACCATTTAGGCTACAAAGTTGGGGTCACATATACAGTGACTGTTGTAAGAGGTTGTTTCTTTTTTTTTTTATTGTTCTATTAACTATGTTGCTATGAACAATATAATTTCATATAAATAAATAAATGTATTTAGGAGGAATGTAAATTGGAATTCAATCGTTTACACTTTTGTTGGTGGTTTGTAAATGTACTGTACATTAAATTGTTCATCACATTATCACAATAAAACACACTTACTTTCTAAAATGAATATATGTTAATAAATTATTCAACAATGTAATAAGAAATTATTTAGTAACCAAACTATATGTTATTAAAAGCATATATCAATAAACCAATGGAGGTACAATACATACTATGAATGTAAAACCATTTGGGGGAAATTATTATAAGTAAACTTTTCAGATAAATGTAGCAAAAGGAAAACATTTGAAGTGTATCAATGAATGCAATTATTTTTAGACAAACTAACTACCGGTTAAATTTTAATTTGTAAATAGGAGTGTTGGGTATTAAATTTAAATTTAACTAATTAATCCAAAGTAAAATTTGTAAATGTCATGTTAATATCATTTTTTACTTATGTGTGTCTTTGTTTAATTTCACAAGCCTTTTACCTTTTCAAAGAAATATCTATTGTTTTCTATTATTTTTTTAATAAGTATTTTTACCGAAGGAGTTGTATTTTATGAGTCAACCTCAAAATGTATATTAAAAACTAATTATTACATAGTACATTAATTATATGACACATTTTGGTTGTCGAATGGCCAAAGGCGTCACACTCAAAATATATTGAACTGTCGATGACAGAAAGATCGGAGTTCGTTACCCTGTCGGGTTTACTAAGGCTGTTTTAAAGGATGTTTTACCCTAAACTGTTTTTCACTCTTTCGCTCTCTCGCTCTCTCTTCTCTTTCTCTCTCTTTCTCTCTCTTTCTCTCTCTTTCTCTCTCTTTCTCTCTCTTTCTCTCTCTTTCTCTCTCTTTCTCTCTCTTTTTCTCTCTTTTTCTCTCTTTTTCTCTCTTTTTCTCTCTTTTTCTCTCTTTTTCTCTCTTTCTCTCTCTTTTTCTCTCTTTTCTCTCTTTTCTCTCTTTTTCTCTCTTTTTCTCTCTTTTTCTCTCTTTTTCTCTCTTTTTCTCTCTTTTCTCTCTTTTCTCTCTTTCTCTCTATCTCTCTCTCCACAACAATTATGGTACACTGCCATTAAACCCTAACACACAATAATAATGAGTACAAATAAGTTTAGCCAGAACTTTAATGAGACATGATAGTATCAAGTGTGAATAATTAGAAGCTTATTACATTTGACTGTAATTTATTGGACTTAAACTCTTTGGTACTAATGAAATTAATGTCATATGCTATATTTCTACAGGGAATAGAAAATAGATACCTATGTGTTGTACTGTGTAAAATTATCGTTCTAATGCCTAAGCATCTTCTGGGTTTGGGTTGGATTCCTTTAGGATTTGTTAGGTTTTGGTTAGAATTTTTAATGAATGCTGAGTTGAATAATTAAGTTAAATCAAACATAGTTAGCTTAGGTTAGGTAAATACTAGTGGTGTTAGTTTATACCTATTTTAGTTGATGATGTTGAGGTGTTTAGGTCCAATGCGGAATATAAGTAGGTTAATTGAGTAATTTTCTCGGTTTTCCGAAATGTTGACTACCGTAGCCAGTGGCGCAGGAACGCGGAGGTACGGGGGTAACTTTTACCCCCCCC
>CABFWO010000460.1:290835-315978 GCA_902155825.1 Timema genevievae | reverse complement strand
ACAATTCAGGATTTTCACAAAAGCAGTTTATTACAAAACTATCGGAATGGATACCATTCCGAATGGATACAATTCCGCTCCCCCTCGCCTATCAATGACGTATTTTTCTAATATTGTTGTTTGTTTGTTAATTATAGCCATTTTGAATTTCTACCCAGACTGTTTATATTTGCATTAACTCTTTTCTCGATTATTTAGTCTTTGTATTTTAGCTTATAGCTTTGAAATGTTATAACTTAACATCCATAAAGTGATGCCTTAGTCTGTAGGCCTATACATTATGTATTTAGTCAGTCCATTGCGTTAAATAAACTACAAAGATACCGGTGTTTTGAACACGTGAACTTACTTAGGTAATATTGTTTTTTTATTTTTCTGTTTGATAATTGAAATAGTAGACTTTATTCTGTAATATCGCTTTGTTTTTCTGTTTAATAAATACACTTTTTGGTATGCGATAAACATTTTGTGACAATTGCAGAAGTGTTGGAACAAAGAAACTAAACAGATTGAATTGTTCAGGTTCTTTTGGTTTTTTATTTATTAGTTATACTACCGCTATAAAATTGTCAGTCCTCATTAGTGCTTACTGACAAATGCTTTAATCCTCTTTGAAAATCAATACATCCTAGCTTAGCAAAAAAGGATAGAATACAATATCTCAAAATTAAATTAAAGAAAGAAGGGCATAAAATGTAATTATATAAATATTTAGAACATTTGAGAACCAATAACCTTTATGTACCTAAAAATATAGATTGATTCCGGTTCAACTCCCTTATCTTAAATCTATAACAGACACAACATCCATCCCAAGCTTTTATTTAATAACTGTGAAAAGGGGAAATCTATATTTCACCAATGATATTTTTTTTTCTGTCATGACGAGAATCGAACCAGACTCTTAGATGAGTAGGTGGACGTGCTACCAGCTGAGCTAAGGTGTCGGACTCCTATTTTATGATTTAGATCAGTTAATTGTGTAGGTAGATATGAAGATGCAAGCAAGATTGTATTTGTAAATTTTTGGCTGAAGTATTTATTTAAATACGCAACTATTAATCTCTTAAAGTTATTGCTTGATTTGATTTAAAAAACAATGTTAGTGTCAATTTTCTCAAATATAGTGTGTGTCTTCTTTTATTCTGCTAAATTTAATTGAATTGAAAATACCGAGAAGTACGTAACATTTGAAAACGCCCACCAGAACGTTTGTTAGTTAGGGAAACCACCGCTTAGCACCACTAGCGCTGATATGGTTCTGAAAAACACAGCAGAGAGCGCCTTCTATAGTATTCCCTTTTCTATGGCTGGGTCCAGGAAAAAGCAAACAAAACTACTTTTTCCCATTCCCGGAGACGGCGCCCGGGCACGATCCTGACACGTGACGGTGATGTGTGCACAGATGCATTCATTTTGGTTGTACTAATCGTGAACCGGGCGAAGTAAGTCAGAATGGTCAGAAAGTCAGAATACCCCCTTGTGAACAGTGAGGGAAGGGGGTTCAGGGGATTATTCACCCGGGAAAATGATAAAATTTAAGTTGATATTTTGGTCTTTGAATCAAGGTTTTAGTCAACAATATTTTTAAGTTAGCGTATTTGTTAACGATGGATTTTTCAAGGTAGAAGTGATATTTGTTTTGACATTCACCAATCACAATTATTGATTTATCAAGTAGATAATCAATTCAAAACATTACCTAACCTTATTAAGGCTAATAATGTTTATTAGTAGTAGCCTTAAAAGTTAAAACTAGTAGGCAGTAACAACGGTGTGGTGCTACTAGCAGGCTTAATGAACTAATCTCTCTATACAATCTGCTACAGAAGAAGGTATCTCCTTTCAATGTCTGATGAGCTATGAATTTGGCGGCTTTTGATTAGTAAGGATTGACAGTTGGGAAATTTAAAATTTGTCTGCACAAGTTTGCGGTAAAGAACCTTCATAATTGAAAGTGTTGTGGTACAGAGTAATTCTAGAATTTTCCAACTCAAGATCTCAACTCCACACAAAATTTTCAACTGTCTAGCTTTTCCCAACATTGGGGCTAGGGAGTAGAGATATCCCAACCTCTCCCCCACCCTCCCCCCAGCGTGATGCCACAGCATATACTACGTTGATTTAACTACACTTTATATGGGCCCATATATTTATGTTGGTATTGTCTTGATTCATATAACCAATCAAAATAAACACGAAGATATTTGCATTCTTCATTACAATTTTGATTTTGTGAAAACCCTAGTTTTGGCATCACCAGCCGCCACTGCAAATAACTGCGATTGTAAAAATAGAAAAGGAAGGGGAAATATTACATTTGAGATTGCTCTAATATTCATAATAATCAAATAGTAAAATTAAATTTAATAGTACATACACCATTTAAATCTATTAGAACAAAGAGGTTAGGCCAACTTATGAAATATAAAAATAAAATCAATTTGAGTAATGCTTTTTAAACGTCCTGTATAATTATATAATACACTTGTATTTTTATTATGAATTGTGCACGCTATGCACTATTCTCTATTATTTATATATTATTCATGAATATAACTTATATAATACAGACTTAGTAAATTAATCATGTGCTTAGTCATGCTAGTTTGTATATCTACCAAAAGATGCGCTACTTTATGGACCATTTTAATTCTACATGAAAGAATTATTTTTATGTGGCTGTTGGCAATCACGAATGTAAAAAATAAAGTCAACTTGTTTGTAAACAACTGTTCAGTCTGACTGCCACAAAGTGTCACGAGAAGTTTCAAACTATTAAAATATATATATATTACTATTTTACAAGGACTTGAAGATTAACGCTAAAAACTGTAGATTATTTAAAAACTACTAATTTATATCATGCCGCTGAAAGAGGAGATTATTGAGCATGACTTAGCCTCCACAAACAAACAAATATTTGAAATAAAGAAGAAGATTCAGTTATCAGGTTAGATCTCTTTATTCTTGCAGATCTAATGAAGAACTTAATATTTTTGTAACTGTAAAAATTATTTAAGTTTTATCAAAATGGGAATTTCGCCTAGTCTGGATGAATTTACTTTTAGGCTGGTATCAACTCTATTAAAGTATTGATACAAATTTACAGATATTATACTACTCTATAATGTCAACATTTTCACTTAGACTTTTTAAGTATTACAGGTACAGTTTTATATCCATTACTCTTTTCAGCCTGTGGCTTGGGTAAGTATTTTTTATTCAAGCTTTATAATTTTACTACCTTACTAGCTAGGTCTGTCGTAGCTTCATAGGCCTTATAATCTAACTTAAGACTATGACAGGCACAACATCCAGTCCCCGGCCGTTAATTCATCAATGATAAATTTTTCGGCCATGCTGGGAATTGAACTGGGGACCTTTAGCTCCCACATGCATCCGAATGAGCTATGGGCAGGTACAGTGACACTTTCAATAATAAGTTATTGCAAGCAAAAATTATAAAAAACCACTTAGGCCTAATAGTTACACACATCATTATTGCTATCCAACTATTTTATTTTCATTAGAACCTAAACAAAGTAACAAATATGACCTAATAACTCATGGTTTTTGAGAAATGTTTTATTAACTTCAAATTTTGAAATACCAATATACAATATTTTCTAATAGGTGTCTCTTTGTTTAAAATTGTGCACCAAAATATTATTAACTTATGTTAAGAAATTATTTACAGTAAGTAGGCCTACATGATAACACACTGCAGGGCTGTATCCAGGAATGTATTGGGCGTTAGGGGAGTGGTCTCTAACCTTGGTGAAGTCCCCCAATAGGAGATGTCATGAATTTATCTAACATTAAATCCCCCCTTGAAGTGTTTTAAAACTTAAGTGGGGTCATAGATGCTATGAGTTTTAAATTACCAGTATTCCATCCATTAGGTATTGAGGAGGGACAAAAAAGTATTGTTAATATGATTATTTTAATCTAGACATAACACTAAAAAAATCCTCAACAGATTAAATACTTAACTGTTACAACTTCTCCAAACAATTGCCAGAGCACCAGAACCACTTTAATATTTAGCTTATTTAATAACTATAAGGGAAACTCAAGGAAGAACTACAGTCTGCAAAACCTAATGAGAAAGCTTTATTGATTAAATTCACTCTGGAAGATCTCATTCTTTAGGTCCTTACATCACATTAAATAAAGGCTTTGATAAGTTTAGCAAAGCACTTTATGTTCCTTTTTTGGTTCTAAACATGCCCATAACTGTTAATTCTCTTGAACTTTCGGCACCCTTGGTCCTGAAGTCATGGGCCGAAGGAAGACCAAAAACCAAGCTGGAAGATATCCTCAATACATACACACCCACACATCCATCCACACACGTACACGCAAATTATAGTGATTGTTTTTCTTTACACACACAGACACATTCTAAAATTGAACTGTACTGTTTTTATTTTTCAGAGGGTCAAAGAAAGGCATATTTTGAAGAATGTGATTTAGAGAAGAAGAAAAACACTGAGAAACTGCGTAACTTGAAGAAGGAAATCAAGCAGCTTTATTCACAACTTGGTAGCTTCTCAAAGGTAATATTACCAATCAGTAAGGCTATTTGTGTTAGTTTTTATAGATAGGCCTACTCAAAAAATAAAACACAACTTGTGATGTGTTTACTCAGTGGAGGAATGTGTACATTGACACAACACATCATAATAATGTGATTTAATTGTCTATTCTTGTAAACTGCTAGTTTAAAAAAAGTTAATTGTAAAGTAGGCCCTTCTTTCATAATTATTGTAATATTTTAATTGTGGTGTTCACACACAAACAATAATTCTGAGGTTTTTTTAATAGGCATATTTGCTCATGTATTAATTAGTGATGACTGATGAGCCAATTCCAGAATTTTGCTGGTTCCATTATTTTGGCTGTTCACAAACTCCACTTTATCACTCATATTAATCTAAAGCCATTTGAGCTATATTCTTTTCATATTTTTGTTATGTGGATGGCTACAAAATTTGTCAAAACAGTCATTTTCACACGATTTGTGTTATACATAAAAGAAGAGTGTATACAAAATAAATAAGATCTATTTTTATGTCAACTATATAATAAATTAGGATTATTGGGATTTTTAAAAATCCAAGAACCAAGGAACCTTGAAATAACTTTTTTTAAATCTAAACTTGTCTGTGTAGGACTGAGGTACAAAACAAAACTGAACTGACTCATCCCTAGAATTATTGTATTTGATCAATTAAAACACATCAGATTAATTTAAGAATAAAATTTAATCACAGAATAATAATTAATAGAAATCTGAAAAAAAAAACAATCAAACTAATACCTACACCAAAATATTAGAATTATAAATTATTGTTTGCTCCTATAGGCCTGCAATATTATATCTATAAGAAAAGATATGTTAACTCATGTCATTAGGTACCATACTCATAATGTTTATTAGTTCATGCTAATTTATTACACTATTAGTATTATAAACAAATAGTTTGTCTTGTTTTCATATACCTCTCATTTGCTTCCTAGGCTATATAACTTTCACATAATAGCATTCTAAAGTCCAAAAGAAATACTACTGGATGTTGCACTTTATTGTAAAGCACTGTTACAACACTGCACCAACACTTAGTAGGATAGTCCACACACACCTGCATAACTGGTTGGGTGGCATCACACTATACTTTCATTGCGCGTGAAATTTTAATATCAACCAATTGCACCAGAGGCGATTTTCATGATGAATTTCTTGTAATTTAACTCTCCACATTCCACACCATAAATTAAGTTAATAAGCATTGTGTTGAACATAATAATTACCATAAAAACAACTAGCTCGTATACGATAAAGACTATTTTATACCAGCTGATACAACACTCCACCAACCTCATAATACATGTTGACATGTAAGCTAGACCAACCCCAGGAACAGTAGCTTACACATCAGTCACAACACAAACTACCAAGAAGTTAGTAGGACAATCTCTGCCTTTATTTAATCCCGATTGTTTCTTTAAATAATAGTGTTTACCAAACTAAGGTAGAGTTATAAGTTCATTTAGCTGGGACACAGATGGTAGAGAGGAAGGAAAGTGTGTTGATCCAAAGCTGGTTTTGACAAGATTACCATCGACTTGTTACACTATTTCATTTTATAAAGTCAATTTACTTTAGTGTCAGTAATAATTAATAATGGTTGAAGTTTTTTTTTTCTCCCCTAGCTTGACGAAGATGTGTTTAAAGTCACAAGAAGGCCAATCAAAGATATAATGGCCTTTAAAAACAAGACTGGAGATGAAGTTGCGACTGTTCTTGACTGTAAAGTGATTGATATGCAAAAGAAGCTTGATCTTGTTCGACATCAATCAAAACTGGTATGTTTGCTTGTACAGTTTGGCATTGAAAGCTAACATTTTACCCCTTTTATGTTTTATCAAGTTTGCAAGACAACCAAAACTGCACAATGATACTTACACATGAAAAGTAATCTAACTTGAAATGAAACATCGGTTAGTGTGAGTTAAATAGTGTGTATGGATTTGTCAAAGAACACTTTAATTATGATTTTAAAAAAATTTGACATTATTTAATACTTTGAGTTATGTCTATGTGAAATTATAAGCTTAAATCAAAGTTCATTCACTTTTAGGACCCTACTCAGTACATTCTCAATTGATATATAACGTTACTGTTCTTCCGTGTACTGACTGGAAGGGTGTCCAAAGTTGAATTATAAGATAATACACTTTGTGCTCAAAAAGTAGCTAAGCGTTTTGCTCAAAATTATCATAGGCCTTCTTCTAAAATAAGCATTAAATTAAAAAAAAGGTCGGTATTGAAGTGGTTATTTAATAGAGTTTAAAACAAGTCAACCATTAAAATAAAATCAATTTACACACATAGGCCTACATAATTTACTGTTTACATTTCAGAAGAAAAAACTTGTTTAAAATACCATTTGATAGAGGTATTTCTCATGAAAACCCAAACCAAACATATATCACATTTTCTAGTGGTCCGTAACGCAGTGCCTGTGGGTGCCAGGTTGACCATCGAGTTATTTGTGTGTGCCTGTATGGTAGAGTTATGGAAGAGAGGACAAATAAAAAATTCATTTAAGTTAAAAAGGATACCTAAGCTGCACAAGATAACCCAGAACATTTGGCTTTGCGTGGCAATGCTCTACCGCTGAGCCATTCTGCTTTGTCTGATATTCTGGGTCACAGTTCACTCACTAGTTGTTTACTACATATCACTTTGTGACACAAGGTACAGTGAACGTGGATAGAAACATTTAAAATTTGATTATGTTATCAAGACAACCATCTCATATCAGTTTGGTACATATTTATCAAATGCTGTACAAATCTTTTTGTTTTTAGGTCAACATTAAAAATATTTTACTACATGACTTGCCTTAGGAATATATAAAAATAGTTTTAAAGTTTTGAACCGGTAAGTTTCTGTTGTTCCTACCAGAATTATTCTACTATTCATACAGTAGCATTATTTGCACTTTATTTATAAACATAACTATAGAGCAGCAGAATTTTAATTATCTTTTTGGCATTGTATTTATTTTTAAAAATTGCAGTTACTAGAGATAAGTACTGTAAATTTATGCTCACAATTTTAACTGGAAATTATATTTATCAATGTTATGTTCATGTTTAGAAATGTAAAATTCTAATTAATTTGTTTTTACATTAGATCTTTCTAGCTTTGACAATGTGCTTTATGTTACTTTTATAACCACACATTTTAAAAAATTTGGTTATAAACATATGTACATATTACTAGATATGCCTAGCGAGCACTTCTAATGGCACACGGTCATATCCGTCCTGGCATCCTTGGTTCAGATCCTGACTGTGTTAGTATATGACCTGAACACCCTGGATTCACATGCATCAGTTTATATCTCAATGCTAGATTTAAATATTCACGTATATTATTTTCGGGCGCAAGGTAGTTTCACGTTCCCTAACAATGTTTAGATTGGGTTTGATATAAATTAAAGATCATATATTATTACTTAGGTTTAGTTTAGTACACCCTTTTTCTCTTCATAAAAGATTGAAACTGAGAGTGTAACACACATCCACTTTGTAGGTGTTATCGTGAGTGTTTTCCAATGGCTGCTGCGAGCGAGGGCTTTTTGCAGCCCTCATTGCATCCCATTGGGCGATTTCCCTTCCAACGTAACTTAAATAATTGCACTTTGGTTCAGGGAAATCTATACAATTCGTCCTATTCTTGACTGTTAATTTTTAAGAATTGTAAATACTAAAAAAACATAATATGTATTGTGGCCTTATTTTAGAAAGTGGGACCAATAAACACTTCAATATGTCCTTCACTAAAAATCATAGATCCTGCTGAAGTTAACATGAAATATTATGTTATGCTTCACACTTTGTTAATAAAGTTTAGTTAAAATCTGTCCGTTAGTTCTAAAGATTTAGGGGTGGATGCACTTTTTAGTAAATCAAATTTTTGATAAATGATTTAATCAAGTATTTAAATGATAACAATGGTTTTTTTTATTTTAGTGCCAAAGGCGAATGAAACAGCTGGCTGATGAGTATCACAAGTTGCTACAAAAAAATGTCCAAAAGCAGACAGTTCGTAAAACACAAACTCCAGAGACTCGGGTAAATCAAATTTTTGTACTGATAATAAAAAGCTAATTTTTAGATTATAGTTAAAGTTTTCCGATACTCCACTGTCTAAGACCGTGCTCAGAGGGCAAAGTTTTGGGGTCTTGGGGTGGCTTGTGGTGAAGGTCCTCAATAAGAAATAATTTTAATATTATATTTTTCTTGAAGCAGCTAGTAAGTTTTTTTACCTTATCAATAGGGTTGTTAGTGTTATTAGCTTTTTTAAAACTATAATATAGTGAAATATCTATATAACGGATTCCTTCCTGTGTAAAAAAAAGTCCGTTACTAAGAAGTGTCAGTTATTTAGATTTTTTATTGATTTTTTTCCAAATAAAAGTGCATGAACACAGTTTAATCTATATACTGGGGATACTTGCTTAAAGAATTTAAATTTAATAAACTTCCACTAGAGGGGGAAGGATAGACTGCTCACACTTTGCGCAAGACAAAGGCATTCCTACAGTAAAATGCTGTATCTGAATGGGTGTTTTCAATTTTGGTTCTCTCTGTAGAGATTTATATGCGTCTATAGCATTTTTCCGCGTATGTGGTTGAAAAATTCAGTTTTTTGGGAAGTTATTTCACTGTAAGAGCTAATGTTATTTTGCCGGGGAAATTTAAACTATCGGTTATAAAGCATAATCTGAAATTCAAGGGTGTCTGCTTAAAGATAGTTCACTGTACCTATGTACTAACCAAGACATTGAGGATAAATACAAAAATGCTTGACTAATAATACTTTTAGGGGAGGCGGGGGGTGGGGGTAGCAGGGAAATTAGTTAGGATACTGCCACTATCAACAAGCATTTTTTCAAGTTTAATCTCCTTGTTGCAGATGAATTGTGATTATTTAACCAGCCATGTTTGTTCTAGCAAGTGACTTCTCTGGAGAACCAGATTCACCGTGTAGATATGAACATGATGGAAGCCGAACATGTGAAGAAGAAATACAGAGCGATACGAAACAGTTTACTGGATGACAGTGTCTCTTTTGAGAGTTCCTTAAAGAAGTTGGAAAAGAGCATACAGAAGCAAGAGATGGAGATTAAACACCTCCAGGTTTGATTTTAAAGTGGTTTTTCTTGACAGGTTCTAAACACCATTAGGATACAACTAATGTGAACTGCAAATAACTTGTATCATACCTGTTTTCACACCATACCACCACACCAGGCTTTAAACCAAAGTCTCGCAAAGCTGGTTGTGCATTGTTTAAAGTATTTCAATTCATTTATAATTCCTGCCCATTATTTGTCATAAATAATCTCTGCATTACTCTAAACTTATTAAAATAATAATTGTTAGCTGTTGTGTTTTTACAACTTTTTTTTTACCAATTATATTTGTAGAAAATAAATAAAGAAGCCTTGGATCTACGAGACACTACTAGGAATATGCTGTCCAAACAAGAGATGAATGCCCTAAATGCAGGCAAGGCAAGAGACCGCCAATTGCAGGACTTCAGGCTAGTTGTTCTTTCAAGCACAGTAGAAGCAGAGTAGAATATGTTTTCATTGTAAAGTCCAAATTGTGTTTGCACCTATAATTTTTTTTGTACCTATTATTTGCTTCTAGCCCATCTTCCATGCTTCTTCTTCTTATTATTATTATTTTTTTTTTTCCAGTTGTACACTTGTGCTAAGGATGCAAGTGAAGTGTTAAATTAAGGGAATAAGTGTGATGAACTTTCCAAGGGCCATTCTCACCACTTTGATCTATCACCAGACTTAGGAAAAAAAAGCTCAAACTAGATGTCACATTGTGGTGCAGTTTTCTGTATTATATTTTATAAAACAGTGGCATTGAGACAGATGAAACTGTTTTACCACATTAGGAAATATAACAAAATTGATAAGTAATAATTTGAAAACAAAATCTTCCTTAAGTGATCCCAATTTTGTTGTCTTACAAGTAAAGAATGCAGAAAACCGAACTCACAATGTTTTCTGGCACGCGCTAACTCACATGTCTAATCAACAGTTGATTTTTTATTATTATTTAAATATAAGGATAATATTTTCATCGGTACATGTCAAAAAATTTAATATACTTTTAGATTTTTTACTTATAAAACCTCAAAACTACAATATACCTGTTAAAATTTATTTATAGCACAGTAAAAATATCAAGGAAAGTCCTAAACATGATTTATTTCAAAACTAAAAACAGTCAGTACAAAAAGCACAATAATTTTAGGTGTTGGATGGTGCTATTCATAAATGAATTGGGTATGTTACAGAAAATTAAAAGCTAAAAAGAAAAGTATTGATGTATTTACAGGTTACATCCTCACAGCCTCGAGGAAATGTTTGACTGTTTTTGATATTCATGAATATCAATATGCTAGGACCATCACATCAAATAAGATTGTGTGCTAGTTACTGTATGCATACACGCACAAAATAAACTTTGAGATAAATAGGCATAAGGATCAAGTCAATGAACGATCTTTAAAGAAAAAAAAATAAGTAGTTCATATTAAGGTTGATAAAACATTGAAACCTTCTACTGAACATTTGCTCGATCACAATGAAATATACATTTATTCATATTCAATGCTCCTTAAAATCTCCGCCTATGATACCAGATGTGATTAGAGTACAGGCATTAGAGATGAAGTTTTTAAGGAGCATTGAGCAAAAAAGAAAAAAATACAGGATTAGATATGAAGTGATAAGAGAACACATTGGTTATTGGGGCAGCTCAAGATACAATTGAGACGGCCAGGCGAGAATAGTTTGGCCGTGTAAAAAGGATGGAAACAGTAAGAATCCCTAGGAATGCACTCAGACTGAAAATGAGCGGGATTAGAATCAGAGGGAAACCAAGAACACGATGGATGGACCAAGTGGAGGAGGATGTATCAAAAAGATGAGACTGAAACGAGATATGAAGGCAGGAGGAATGGAGGGACTCAATGAGATGGAGAGGATTTTGTTTGCAGCTGACACAACAGGATGTCGGAAACGGCTCGTGATGATGAATGTCACTAGTTTGATATATAGCACAGTAGAAATTGAGTGACTGGATGTATTATGTGTTTATGTCTAGTTACTATATTTATACATGGTGTGTGAAACTTAACAGGTATCGAGTAGAAGATCGTAGGCAAGAGTTGGAGAGGTTGGAGCGGCGAATCTTCCCTACAGGGCGACCAATGTTGCATCATGATTCTATCAGCTCTGCCAATGGTTCTCGTCCAGGTACCGAGCAAGCCACTAGACTCACAGATGATCTGGAGTCTGCATTCATGATGCTTAAAGAAGCTACAGGTACTACAATCTAACGTCTATATTAAAAACTTAAAGATACACTGTCTATGGATATTAAATAAATATAATCTGATTTTTATAGCACTTTCAGGGACAAAAAAATGGGATTGAACTTATTTTACTTTTTGTTTTTAGCACCGCTTCCTACTTCTCGTTTGGGCGATACCCTGTTATTTTACTAACAAAGATATGTTTTTATCATTTTTATATATTATGGTTGAATAAGATACTTAGTCTGAAATCCTAGCTCAATTGGTAGAGAGAGTGCCCATTTAGCTAAAGGTCCTGGGTTCAATCTTAATATGATCGAAAAATATATTATTGGTTAAAGGTGGGGTTTCCCTTTCACATAGATGAATTAATTGCTGGAGGCTGGTTGTTTTGTCTGTTTTAGAATTAAGTTAGTTTATAAGTTGTGTGCTGATTTAATCAGTCGATACAGAACGTGCACATTAAACACCTCAGATAAATTAAATAAACATCATTCTCATACATTGCCACCCACAGATAATTCTTATCCCCTTATTGATACACTTATGTTTTCATCCCAATCAGCATTAAGCCTAATTCAAATTGTAAACATACTTTTTGGGTATCTATAGTGTACTCCATTTACAGGGAAAGCTTACATTCTTATCTTGGCAGGCTCCACTATGGGCTTCTCTTGTCAGCTTTGCCATAGTGGAAACAAGCCAAGTAGGCTTTCTACCTTTTAGTGAAAATGAAGTGGACATATACACCTATTTCCATGGCCTTTTTTGCATGCTCCCAGAGAGGTTTATACCAATCATTTTAATGAATAATCCAGATGTTTTAAGGAAAGAATAAGGATGGAGGTATTTTAATAAACTGACCCGATCACAGGCTGGAAACAGTTGATTATGATTATGATGAGTCTAGATAGTCTTAGCTGTGGTTGATTCCAAATAATTTCTTCAATACACAAATTAATATTTGAATTGCAAAACAACTTGATGAATTGTTAAGAATATACACATTTTGTTGCACTGCTGAACCTTGGAATACGTTTTCTTTATCAATACAGTTGGGATAGTTTCCACAAGTGCTTAGTGATAACCCCAACAGTTTTCTTGTGATTGTCACACAGTCAGGTTTAGTTTTTAAGTGCTAGAGCATCTATGACTAATATCTGAGCCTCAGGGCTTGGTGCGTAATAATATTAGGTGTATGGTACTGTTTTATGTTAAGTCAGTTTGTAAGTTGTTTACTATTATCAATTATTATTCAAAGTGTGATGTCTATGAATAATTACCAACAATAGTGATGTTTTCTTTATTCAAAAACATGTACACATTTTGTTATGGATATTTGCCTGACAATGGAAATTAATCCCATATAAGATTTAGTGTACAGTCCAACTTTTGTAGGAAGGGTTTTATTTGACAGCTAGAAAAGCAACTTTCACATATTCGTAAGTTAAGTCATGTTATCTGCAGCTGTCACTTTTGATAATATCTATAAAATCGCTAATAAATAGTAAATTGTTTTAACTGTTGACCATGTCGCTACCTGCTTTCCACCCTATGGGCATTTAGACAGGATGGTCTTTGTGCAGGGAGGAAATGTCCGATAGAAATTAGTCAAATCTGGAGGTACACTGAATTTGATTATAAACTATAGTACATTATGTAATGTCATTTATAACTGAAAAGAAAATAGTTGTCAGCCCAAGTCAGTCATTCTACCATCTACCATTCTACCATCTACCAGTCATTCTACCTTCTGTACGTTTACATTGGTGATCTAACTCTACCTCGAACTGGGGACAAGAGCGAACTCTAGTCCTGTCATGACAACCCTCCCCATCCTCCCCCAGCTGCTAGTGTTCTAGTTTCAACCATTATTATACTTTAAAAGTGTGTCTTTGTTTAAACTTTTTTGCATAGTTCCATAACACTGATGTGTAACTATACACAAATTAAGCTGAACTGTTTGCATTTGACTGGCTGACTCAGGCTTACAACAAAAACAAGGAGCACTTGTCTCTTAGGTAACATTAATATTGCCTAAATGTTACTAGACACAAACAGACACAAAATAATATGTTTAATGATATAATATTAGGAAAATGGTAGAGCACAAATAAAAGTAAAAACACTGACACATATTTACACACACTTCAATATTTCGATGGTATTATAGCATCTTCCTCAGGAAGTAGTAGTAATTTGACTAAAGAGGATGTTGTCTTCATTGATGCCAACTTTATTGGTAAGGATGAAAACTTCTCTGGTGGATTGTATTTATATTCATTTTATCTTTAGTAAGGAGAAATTGATTGAGAATATTATGTAAGGAACGAGCTTTATGAGAATATTTCCCAAGTTGAAAGTAGGTTAATATCTTAAGGAGTAGTTTTGATTATACGTTGTTTACTGAAATATTAATTCCTTGACAATTCTAATATCTTAACTCCCATTTGCTCCACTAACCTACTTTCAACTTGGAAAATATTCTCATAAAGCTCGTTCCTTACATAATATTCTCTTCTCTGGTGGAGTTGAAATTCCCTGAATGATTCTCTATTACTCTATGGAATGTAGGTGGTGCTGGTGTAGTTTCTGGGTTGAGATTAGCAAATATTTAGGTTAGATGGTTTTCTAGACTTTGTGATCCATTGATGTGAACTGTATCAATGGATTACAAAGTCTAGAAAATCACCTAACCTAAATATTCGCTAATTTCAACTCCACCAGAGAAGTTTTCATCCTTACCAATCAAGTTGGCATCACTGAAGACAACATCCTGTTCAGTCTAATTACTACTACTTCCTGAGGAAGATGCTATAATACCATCGAAATATTGAAGTGTGTGTAAATTTGTGCTCTACCATTTTCCTAATATTCTATCATTTTATTTATTACTAAATGTTTTTGCTCAATGCACTTTTTTCATACATAAAATAATATGTTAGTATTTTCTAAAAGACCCTTTCTAATAAAATTGAATTGTAATTGTCTATGTTTAGGCGAGACAGAAACTGAACAAGTTCTGCAAAGGTTCATATTACAGAGGCAAACCCAAACTCGACTTTCGTACCTCAAGAACATTACAGAGGAGGAAAAGATGGAGTTAGAGAAGAGAAAAGAATACATGATGGCTGACCTTGAAGCCTTCAAGTTTGCAGAGGTCAAAGATAAGGAACAGTAAGTGAACAAAATAGAAACAACTTATCCAAATTTGAGAGCCTAAAATTAAAGCTTACTAATACCTTTTATTTCATCTGAAGATTGCAAACTATTTGTAGTTTACTTTTTCTTTACTACTTTATTACGGTGTTTCCCAATTTTTTGTAAGTCGTTCACGCCCTACTTCCCTTGCAATTCAAGTAAGCTAAGGTAAGAGCCACATTTTGTTATTTTTATTGCTAAGCCCACAAATTGATTTAGTACATGCATTTTTTGTATCACTTTCGTCCGCCTCTCCCCCCAAATATTTTTAACTATTTAAAATAACAAACCCAAGAAAGGACAAGTGAGAGCTTCCAATTAAATTATGGGCCATCTGACCCCCAATATACGAGGGGGGACCCAAAAGAAACCGGATTGAAAGCACGTGGCCGTTCCTAGGTGTAGTAGAGAGTTCTCCCGCTAGGTAGGTCTACTAGAGACCTTCCCAAATCAGTTGCCCAAGCGGTGTCTGCATAGAAGGTTATGTTTGATTGTAGTGTTGTTTTTATCAACTGTTCTCGTTTTCTGCCTGCGAAATTGTTATGGCAAATTTAAAGGAACAAAGAGTGTGTTTGAAATTTTGCTTCCTGCTTGAAAAATCGGCAACGGAAGCTTACCAAATGCTTTCAAGAAGGATTATATGAGCCGCACACAAGTTTTCGAGTGGTCTGGGCGCTTTAAACGTGGTGAGATGAGTGTTGAAGATCATGCTCATTCTGGGCGCCCTTCATCATCTCAAAACGACGAAAACATTGAAAAAATTCACCAAAAAATCTATGAAAATCATCATTTCACGAGCGACGAAATTTCAAAACAGACAGGAGTGAGTTGGAGCTCGTGCCAGAGAATTTTGACTGAGGATTTGCAAATGAGACGTGTTGGCACTAAGTTTGTTCCTCGCCTACTCACACAGAATCAAAAAACCATTTGTTTGAATTTGAGCCAGGACTTGAAAAATCAGATTGAAAGTGACCCAAACTTTTTGACCAAGGTCATTACAGGTGATGAGAGTTGGTGTTATGGATTATGACCCCGAAACCAAGCAAGGGTCTAGCCAGTGGAAGACCCCCAACTCCTCCCGAGCAAAAAAAGCAAGACAAGTGAGGTTGAATGTTAAGACAATGACTTTTTTTTTTTGATGTTCGTGGAATTGTGCACCGGGAATTTGTCCCCCCTTGTCAGACTGTTAATCAGCACTTTTATTTGGAAGTTTTAAGACGTTTGAGGCAGGATGTGCAAAGGAAACGCCCGGAACTCTGGCGATCAGGTGACTGGTTCCTTCACCATGACAACGCCCCCGCGCACACGGCCTTGTCTGTGAACCGCTATTTGGGCTCTCAGGGGTGGGCTATCGTTCCCCACCCTCCGTATTCGCCAGACCTAGCCCCGTGCGACTTTTTTTTGTTCCCGAGAATGAAAAAAATGATGATGTGGAGGCTGTAAAAACAGCTTCGCAGAGGGTACTGGACGATATCAAAGTTGAAGAGTCCCAGAGGTGCTTCAAACAGTGGGAAAAAAGACTGGACAAGTGTATCGAATCTAATGAAGAGTACTTTGAAGGAGACTGAAAGAATTTGGTAAAAAAACTTAATAAATTAATTTTTTAGAGCAAAAATCCAGTTTATTTTGGGTCCCCCCTCGTATTGTCACCTCATTGCTTCCCTTTGTCCAGAATTGACCACACGCCACTGGTATGTTTACCACAGTTTGGAAAACACTCCTCTATAAGATGACACTTTTTATTTTATTTAGGAATGTTGAAGAGATGGAGAGATTAAAACAAGAAATTGAAGAGGAAAAAAAGAGAAAAACAACAATCGACACAATAATACACAAGATTACAGAACAGCTGTGTGAGATTAGAATCATACTTTACTCATTCTGCAAAAAGTTACAGGTATATTAAAAGTTCTTGTTTAACTTAGTTTGTTTTCAATTTAGTCAAAGATACCTGCATATAGAAATTGAACCAGGTGCCTTTTATTTATTAAGAGCACCAACACATGCGTCAAAATGATAATTTCCTTCCCTAATGTCAAAATATTGAGATTTGTTATGCTGGTTTCATTTGGAACACAATAAATGTAATAAATCTGATAGCTTAAAATTTTTAATTTGAAATATACATGTCTGACACCTTAGCTCACTCGGTAGCGTGTCCGTCTACTGAGTTAAGGGTCCCGGGTTTGATTCCCGGCATGGCCAAAAATGTATCATTGATGAATACATGCGTTCACCCTTTCACATTGATAAATTAACCGCTGGGGACTGGATGTTGTGCCTATCTTAGTCTTAAGATAGATTATAAGGCATATTAAGCTATGACAGGCCTAGCAAGCTGGTAAATATATGGCTTGGCTGGAAACAGTAATGGCTGTAAGTTATTTGATGTATACATATTTATACGATTTGAATTTTAAAAAGCGTTGTTTTGATCATAGATACATACTGCTTTCCCTAAAAAAAATCATGCATACAGTGTACATACAACAAAACAATTGACAAAAAAATAATCCCATTTCTCATAAAAGTAACGAATTCTACATAGAAATAGTTTGGCAACAAAATAGTGTTTTGTATAAATATAACTAGTCTATACAAGAGAGTTTTGTATAAAATGTAGCTCTCCCTAAAAAAAAGCAACAAAAGTGATAT
This sequence comes from Timema genevievae, assembly GCA_902155825.1. Classification (NCBI taxonomy): domain Eukaryota; kingdom Metazoa; phylum Arthropoda; class Insecta; order Phasmatodea; family Timematidae; genus Timema; species Timema genevievae. The sequence goes on along the minus strand of CABFWO010000460.1, from coordinate 298,199 downwards.
GCATTTTAAGTTTTTCCAAGTATTTTAATGTTACTGTGATAGAATGGTAAAACAAAAGTTAGTAGTTAGTTCATGAAGAAAATAAATTGTATTTCTGTCTGTTTGTGTCTATCTCTCTGAGTGGCTGTCACATTTTCTACAAAATCTTTGCCTTCTGATCCTTACTATATTTATTGTTACCAAGGAAATTGATGCTACACCCTTGCCACCAGAATCAACTGACATCAGTACCATACACGAAGTTGTGGAGTTTTTAGAGAGCAAGATTCGAAGTGCTCTAGACCGCATTGGAGCAGATGTTAACTTAGATGAGCAAATTGCCTTATTGAAAGAAGAGAAGGTTAGTAAATCTCCAACTATGTGATCATTGGTAGTGTTGACCTCAGTTGTCTTGAGGACCTGATTTTCGTGGGTTCATACCCAACCGGAGTCGACGAATTTTTCTTGGTCGATAAAATCCGTAGCACAACTTCCTTCAGAGGGGAAGTAAAACTGTCGGTCTCATGTCGATTGTGGCATGTAAAAGAACCCTGGAAGGTATGTGAAAAATTTGTAAAATTGGTAGAATCTTTAGCTCTTGCTCATAAAAAATGTATGTGCTGATTTAATCAGTTGGTTCAGAAAGTGCACCGTTAAATACCTAAAATAAATAAAAAATAACCGTAGCTAGTGATGAATGTTTGATAGTTACAGTTTTATTAACTTTAGTAACATGTACTTTCTACCAGTTTTTATTTATTTAAGTGATTGCCACGTAGAATATTTAAACTGAAATAATTTTATACTTTTTTTCACATAAACTTTTATGATTTACATTTAAGGGTTTGGAACCTGGCCAAGTGTACTTTAATTGGTTGGTTGGTTTTATTGATCTTGATCGAACCCTGTTAGTGTGCGATGTTAGTGTCTAGATTAGTGTGTTGGGTCAAATCTGTTGAAAGTATATGTAAGGGGTGAAAAATGTTCATGTCAGAAATCTAGATATTCCCAAGTGTTGGTCCAAATTATTAAAGTAAGATTAATAAATCTGAACCAACAAAGGGGTGAATTTGAGAGAATGTTCCTTAATTGTCTGCTACAACAGCTTTCTTATTTGAGGAATTTAACATGCACTTTTCGAACCAACCGTTTGTATTAGCACATGAGAATTTATATGAGCAAGAGCGAAAGAGCCTACCAATTTTATCAGGAAAGGTATTTTCACACACCTTCCAGGGTTCTTTTAAATGCCACAATCCGACATGGGACGGACGACTTTACTTCCCCTCAGAAGGAAGTTGTGCTATGGATTTTTATTGCTCAAGAAAATTCTGTCGACTCCAGCTGGGTTTGAATGCATCAACATCGGGTCTTGAAGAGAGCACTTCCCAAGACCACTGAGGGCTGACTTCTACAACAGTTTCCTATGTTGGATAGTTTTCATTCATACCTTCAGCCAATCATTGTGAACACTATTTCTGCCATCTGATGATGAGTCCTTCAATGCGTGTTGATATACAAGTAGTTAAACTTGGCAATATATCCCTTTACACTTGTATATGGTCATCTTCAAAAGCTTGTGCAGCATATACAGATTTGTGATCTATCTACAAGTTTTTCAACCATTCACATTAGCTCTAATGTTACAAAACTTTTTTTTTGTTAGTGGTTAGCTTATTAGTTTTTTTTTAGTTAAAGTATATATATAAATCAACAATAGCAAAACCTCCCCCATGTTCTCATGTTCTAAGACATTACTCTCACATAATACATACTTGGTTAAAATCAAGAGGGAGCGCTAGTGCACTTACCTTAGTGATACTGGAATACAAATTGTTTAGATACCTGCTTCGGTGGCCACATGGTCTCGGGCATCTCTCTCATGTTAGACTAGACTTTCATTGACATGAAGATAGGTGTTAAAATTCCAGTCGGGTGTCCTAAGGGTGGTTTTTACAAAATGACTTTCTACTTTTCCCTTAAGCAATGCAGGTACACTTCCCCTAAATTCAACCTTTCTCATCCCTAACTCAGAAATGTAATTAGTACACATGTGTATAACCTGAACAAGTAGTAATATGCTGTGCTAAAAAAACACATCTTTAAGGACAAGCTTTCAATGTCACAGACAACTTCATCAGGTCAAGTGAGTATTTTCTGATCACAGAGAATTCGGGGTTCCAATCTTAGCTGGTTTTTCCTAAACAATTTTCCACTCAACTTCCTCACATGTATAGCTGCATAGTCTCTAAATTCCACCTTACTTATACCTGCACTCTAATACTTTGATACTTACAGCATGAAATTAATTTCCCAAAGTTGTGGCAGTAAACAATAATATTATGGAGATTGTAAGTTATTGAATCATTGTGAGAAGTTGTTTTTAACTAAAGTAATTTCAATCAAAGATGATTTAACAAACATCGAAAGAAAGATAGAAGGGCAAGGTCTAAACACTTGACCATACACATGTAGGCCTCATAGTTCACAACTAAAACAAAACACATTACAGAAGAATTAAAGCAAGTAAAACATTTCTCTTGAAGAAAGGGCCTGATATGCCCCGAAAATTACTGTAATGTGTTTTGTTGTATTTTAATTGTGAGCTTTTGAGGCCTCCATATATGTGTGAAGGACTCGCCATGCTATTCTACTTTAAATGTCTATTAAATACAGCCTTTTGGCGCCATTTTTTCTTTGTTTACATAAAAATTGTTTATGATTAGAAAAACTTTATCAATGGCAGTTCCACATATTCATATGTCTTACCAATACTATGCTCGACTATTTAGAACAGGACAAAATGTTTTCCCTCTAATGAACTTTGATGGACCGGAAGTCAACACATCTACTTGTTGGTCTAACTACATTTTGCCGGCCTGTGCCGAGCTGCGGGCTCAGAGATTTGTGATCGGCTTGGTTTATTTGTCTTGCAGCCCATAATATGATAAGTTAATCTCACTATACCGATCAGAAGGATTTATTCATAATGTTTAATAACTATTACAAAGCGCCATGCGGAAGAACTTGACGATTTTCAAAAACTTTGTCTTAGCAGTTGTTCACAAAATAATGCATTTCAGCTCTTGGGTATTTACTCAAGACTGACTTTATAATAATAATAAGTTATAAAAATTTCCAAACTTTCTCTCACAAGTCTTAAAATATGAGGGTAGATCTAGCATTGAATAAATAAATCTGGAAAATAATTTCTATACAAGGGTTGATTTTTATATTATTATTATTATTATTATTATTATTATTAGCACCGCGTCTTACTACCCGTCCGGGTTATACGCACTTACGCTAATGTGTAATGGTAGGGTGATTGTGAGATAAAATGGAGGACCTACAGTTTAACGTGGAATCCGAACCACGGTGGAGGCCTGGCATTCCTCACATTCACAAGATGTGATTAATACATGTCTTGTCAGAGGTGAAGGAAGGGTTTGGCAATCAGATAAATCTGTGCCGGGACCGAGGATTGAACCCCGGACCCTCTAGCACAGGAGTCTGACACCTTACCCCTAGACCACCAGGTCACCTTTGATTTTTATAATAAGAGTGGAGGTTAGGGGGGTAAAAACAACATAATTGCAACATCATATGTGTAAATGTGTATAGCCTGGAAGAGTAGTAAGGCTTTAAGCAAGCAGATCCACATATTTACAAGTCAAACTAATTTTAAACATGCTTGTTTTCAGTTTGAAGGGTTGCTGCCACCATTAAAAGTGCTGGCAGAGGATGCTTGGATGTTCCCTTCAGCGTTCCTTCACAAAGCAACAGAACAAAGACCCACTGGCATCTTGCCAACATCAGAAACAGATGATGAGGATGATGTGCCTACAAGGGGTTTCCTTAAGAGGCAAGCACAGATAATTGTGGATGCCAAGAGTCGCCGGAAACAGTTCCCGCACATGATCAGAAGCAGAATGAGGAGATAAGACTGTGTTTTATTTTATAATACTGGAAACTTGTTCAATATTATGTTTTGTAAGATTTTTAAAATTTGTATTGTTTAGTTATCAAGCTGTTCTATTAATTTTAATAATAATTTTGACAAGCACTTAGTACAGCTGGGTTATTGGCATGTATCACTTCCTGAATATAGAAGATTCAAAACTAGTATGGCTCTAACGTAAGTGTCCCTGTGTTGTCACTTATTCCGTTATTGACCATACTTGAAGCAGGCTAACTTGGGTGTGTTATAAAAACCTGTGTTTCCTATTTTGACCATGGGTTGTAAACCACCAAATAGTGTTAATACACAAGGCCATATTGAGTTCCTAATTTAATCATTAACTCATCCTTCTAAATACATAAAACCTTGATAATAATAGTCCAAGTTTACTTGGTGGATTTATTCTGTTTCTTTCTTGTTACTTTATTTATATGTGTTATTACTAATAAAATTTGACAATAATCATAAATGGCTTATATTATTTTATATACAAAAGGTTGTTTGTGGAGTTATTGGGTTGACTTATATGGAGGGTTAACCCACTGAAATAAAGAAGTGATTGTGATTTAGAGTTGATTTGAGCTTAACAGTACTTAGGCTGGATGCACACTGCATCGAGCATTGTGTGTTAACACATGAGCGAACAAAACAATAACTCATTTACCCAAATCAACCTTCTTCCTCACTCCTATGTTTCATTGCACATACATCACCATCTTGTTTACTATAAATATTAGGAAATGTAGATTGTTAAGCTGGAGTGTGTTGATTAAATTTGAGGTTAGTTTGTTGTTGATGTTAGTTTTGATAGTTTTTTGTTTTGTAGTAACATGTCTGTTCTAAAGAAGAAGGGAAATAATGTAGAAATACCTACTTCCCAATTGTATTTTATTCAGAAGAAGGTATAGGAAAGGTGAATAGAAGCATACGAAACAAACACAATATGGCTTTTACAATGAAAAGAAGAACACATTTCACACTTTACATTGCTGCCATTGGACAAAGAGGTAATAGTTGCCTCTAAAGAAAATTGATTGTCACTGTCCAATCCCCCGACCTGGTTTCATTCTATCGGAACTCATCAGGGAGGAGTGTGAAGCGTGCAACTCAACCTTCTAATAGAGGAAACCAAAAAAACACAGAAGGGAGAAAATGAAAAATTGTAAAGAATGATAGGACACACAGATAGAAACATGTAAAATGTATAACATTAAGGATATACTACTTCCCAATAAGACATAGAAATACCTATAGTATTTGTGCCGTAAAGGCCTGCATTATATAATTTTAATTTTAAAGGACTATCATCACAAAGTTTTCATTAATCCAATTTTTTAAATATTGGGTGAACCCAGATACTTCTCTTGCATTCTTATTCATGCAGCATCACCACCCACTTTCAAAACAACAAAGCTACCTCATCACTTTTCTCACCTTGACAAGTATAGAAAGTATGAAAGAAGAAAATATTTTATTGTGTTTTGTTACATCATGTTCTATGATCAAAACTAACTTCACACAAATTTGTTCCATGACACAAAAATGCTTTTGTTTCATTGTGTGTTAACACAGAATGTTAGCTGCAACGTGCACCCAGGCTTAGTGTACATACTTTAATTTTTTAAATAAATAAATCCCTTGAAATATTTTTTTCTTAACTCTACCAAGAGTTTTGCTAGAAGTGCTTTGTCCTATAATCATCCTATTATTTTGAAGTATTTCACTATTAGGCAAGTGCAGGTTTCAAAATCCAAAATTCCTCTAAAGTTTTGAAANAACTCAAACTTGTATTTTTAAGATATAATTTTGGCCTTTTTTTTTAAAGCTTTGTTGTTCCTGGCATCTAATTGGAGACCTAAGATAAGGTAGAAAATAGTTATCATTGGAAGTGTTGTGTTTGTATAGATGGGTAAAAAGCTTTCAAAGGATTTAATATTAATTATTGATGATACCCTGGCTATCTATAAATACCTCTTTTAAAGAAAAAACAAACTAATAAGTGTGAATTTTATGAAGAGAGCCCACCTAGGTAAAGAGTAAATAATGTGGGAAGAATCCAATGCACAAATGTGACATCTTCCTTTCTTCTGTCTTATATAATAATAGTGTATGTGTGTGAGAGAGAGAGAGATAAAGGGACACACACACACACACACACACACAACAGTGTGGTACCACATCAGAACCTTGTGCTAAATGGAACCTTTCACATGGGGCGGGCCACCAATTGTTGTGAGCTACCACTGAGACAAAAATCAATTGTTCTGCACAATTAGAATATCTGTTTGGGCTAACTAACTGCAGTTGTATTACAGCATTTACTCCAGTCAAAGTGAAGTTAATTACTAGTATTATATTCAAGTGTTTATAAACATGTGTTTTTGATTTTGCTCTATTTTGTTACAAATTTACCATATTTAATTAATGATATATCTAGAGAGTTAAAAAAAGTTGACATCTTCATTATATATATGTGATATGAGTATTGCCAATATCACATTATTTACATAAAATATTGGATTTTTGATTAATTTTTAAGATTGATGACATTATAAAAAAAAAATCATTTTGTACTGCTTTTGAATAAATTCTTAAGTTGTAATTCATTGTTGTATTTTTGAACTTTCCCACCGTCTAACAACAAAATAAATTATATGTTGAAAAATGACACCCGTAAATTGAACTGGAACTTTTACCACCCAAAATGACACTGGTACTTTTACCCACATCTGTGGTTACATGATCTAATGCAGAGTTTCTCAATTAAATTTAGTCACATCACCCTTTTATATTGTTTACAACACAACGGAAATCATTAACAGGGTGTCTACCTGACTATAGTTTTAAAATTCCAGTATATATTTTTTAAGAAATCCAGTATATATGAAAGGTACTCGGAGACATACAATCCCTATTTCAAAATCATAAAATGATAGAAAGTTAAGGTAGGCCTAGGTCTGTCATAGTTAACCATTTTTACATCAAGAATCAAGTGTATTGACGCATAGTCTAGTATATACTAAGGATAGGACCCTAGAACCTACAAGGAATATTCATGGATTCAAGACTCAAATCATAATAATTTTCTTAAAACAGGTACTAAGTTTGAGTTATTTTTTAAAGGCATTAAAATAGTTAAATAGTTTCTTGTGATTAAAACCAAAACAATGATAGGGAAAACCTAACAACCAAACCCCAGATCATTAATTTACTATTTAATGTAAACAAAATCAGAAGTGAAGGAAAAATCCTAGTTATTGGGAAAGTTAAACACTTTTAAATTCAAATTTTAATTAGGGATTTGACGACAAAATGAAGTTTCAGATTTGAAAAAAGGTGGATCCGACCCATCTTTAATACACGTGCGCGCGCACACACACACATAACATTTTCTGGATGACCTATAACACCGTCGACCTCGGTG
>CABFWO010000460.1:254751-290753 GCA_902155825.1 Timema genevievae | reverse complement strand
GTGGTCTTGGGGTAAAGTGCTCACCTCAGGACCCGATGTTAGTGGGTTCGAATCCAACAGAGGCCAAAGGTTTTTTCTTGAGCGAGAAAAAATCATAGCTCAACATCCTTCGGAGGGGAAGTAAAGCCGTCGGTTCCATGTGGCATGTAAAAGAACCCTGGAAGGTATGTGAAAATACCTCTCCTGGCAGAATTGGTCATTTTACCTCAATTGTAGAACTTTAGAGGTACAAGTAATCAGCCTTAGTGGTGCAACTTCAAATAATGATTACAGCCAGGGAGTTTACTCTACCAAAAAAACTAACTATTATCCCCAGCACCCCTTGACAGTCGATACTTTCCACAAGTTATATTTTTGATAGTGAGTTTGTTTAATAAATATATAGTAATAAAGATACAGAATCTTCAATGAAAAATAACCAACAAATATTATGTTTATAAAAAACAAACTATTTTTTTAGAATGTAGTCAAAAGTTATAATTCATTCAACCACACAACTTTTTTCAATTTTTGCATTTCATGTTCTAACACTTCTGCCTCTTCCTTTGCTTTCTGCAAAACTGTTCTTCTTTTCACTTCTAATTTTCCTATTTCTTCAGATGCTGTTTTTCTTTTTTGACTTAAGTCTACTTCAATCTTTTTATACTTTTCAAGCACTTCTTTCCTTATTCCTGGTGCATTCCTCACAGTATAAATCATCTTTTTTGAAATTGTCATATTTAGAAGTCCCCCGACTGCAGTGACTGCATCATCAGTCACACGTTGTGCAATAAGGCTGTCCTCATGTAGGTTTTCAACCAGAGATTCTTTATTCACAGAAAAACTTTGCTCAACGGCTGCATTGCTATGGAAGAGAAAAAGAATTTTTTAGTTAAATATTGTAGTTCCTAGGATGCATTTACTCTATAAAAAATATTCATGAAGAACTTATCAAGCTGGTCACCACTCTAAGTGAATTGTTTAAGGTAGTCAATAACTTCTTGCTTTGATACAAAGTCCAAGTAGTCTCTTTTTACAACATCAGCTTGCAAGCTAGATGGTTGTTTCTTGTCTAGTAGGAATTCTAATGCAGAAGTTATCCTATAGGTCCTAACAGATGGATTGAGCTTGACTGAGGGAGAGAGACAACTAGCACCCTTGAATATTTTGTAGGAGAGAGGACACTTATGTAAAAGTTTGTTGCAGAGATCAACCAGAAATTTTTGACAATCTCCTCTGAATTGAAGTATCTTGATGTCTTTAATTCATTTCAAAGCTGCTGATGCTGTGAATCCAATATCTACAGCAGGGAGTGATTTCATGTTGGATTGTTTCTTTAAATTAACGGCTGACAATTTTTTGAAAGTATTTGCTAAATTCATTACATCACATTTTACAATTCTGTTCATCAAGTGCTCAAGTAGTTTATTTAGATCTGCAAACATAAATGGCAATAGAGGTTGATTGCTCTGATATTCGGTGAGAAATTACTCCAACTGAAGTGAAACTGACAGCATGAATCCCAACTTTGATGTCAGAAGTTCATCCTTTACAAAATTGCTTAATGTTTGAAAATTATCAGATTTTGGAGGATGCTTGTTAGAATAAAAATTTTGTTTAAAGTACAGCAGCATTGACATTGCTCTCTCTAACACACATGAGTTTTCTCTCCATCTAATAGAACAAAACTTCACCGAGAAAAGAGATGATCCTGTTATTCTTTGATAGTCTGCATGTCTTGTTGGACAATCTTTAAATAAATAATATAGTGAGTGCAAAAACTGGTTAATAGTCCAACTAGAGTTAGCATGTGCTGTTTTGTAAGCACCATGGACAATGTATAAAGAACAAGTTCCAAATTCCAGTAAATCAGGATCTTGTGGAGAATCTTCCCTCAAGTAACTTTTGAGATCACTTAAAAATTTGAGGTTTACATTTGGTCCATCCATGGAAACTTGAAGCATTTTTTTAAAAATGCAAGCCGTCGTCTTTTAGTGCAGATATAAAGTTCATTAATATATCTTGAGCTATTGCATGACCTAAAAAGCAAGATGTTAAATATCTTGTATGAATTTCATTTTCATTCCAGAAGCGAACATCAAACTGGGTTTTCTGAGTCACTGTATTTATACGCTCATCAAATGAAATACAATAAAATGAGCAGCGCTTAACCATATTCGCAAGTTCGCTTTTTAAAAAAAGGACCTATTACATACACGATGACATATCCAAGTTTATTTTTATACATTTGAAATTTCTGGGCAATATCACTATCGAAAAACATTACTTTAAAAATATCACCACAAGCAGAAAAACTTTTAGCAGGAAGAATGTGTCATTACTTGATTAATAGCCCACAATATTTCAGCATAAACTTCATCTTTGACAAGGAAGCTCTAAATAGAACAACTAGGTCTAGCTTCAGGTTTCAAAACTACTTCATGGTCATCAGCACTAAAATGTACATCTTCATGTAGGCCTACAGATGACACTGCAATTTTGGCCGTAAGGACCAAGTCCAATATTTTTTTGCTCCCACTAGCAGCTTTCACTCTGTCAACATGCTTCTTTCCCTTGGCATGAGATTGAATTGAAGATATTCCCATGTTACTTGCATCAAAGTTAGTTTGACACAAAGAACAATGGCCTTTACTTTTATCATAATCCACTTTTTGTAGCCACAGTCAATCTTTTAAACATTGTACTGTCCAACCAGTCATCTTTAAAAGAGGTTTTTCCTCAGAGTTTATTCATTTCTTTTTAAACACAAAGGTCACAAGATAAACCAGTGGGATCTGCAGAATACTCACACCAGGCCAAGATTAGTAATGGTAGTTTTTATTTTGGGCGGAAAAAGGGGGGGGGAGGAGTGAAGAACACAACAAATACTGTACTGTGCCATTGGAATGTCAAGGTCAGGCAGGTACACCAATAGTTTGAAGTGGTGTTTGAACTTGATCAGTTACTAGTAACTCATCACTCAAAATGGTTACTGCTGGAAAAAAGTTTGGTGGTGGTGGTGAGGTTGGCTGCTAGTGTAGTCAAAACAGTTATTTGTTTCTTTCTCTAGTTTGTAAGGGGGAGGGGAGAAGGAGGGCTTAGTGTAGAGACTGAGGATAGAAAGGTCAGCAAGTGAGGCAAACATCCCCACTGCAAGGTCATCTAATCGTGTGGCAAACAAGATAGACCAGAGGGGGAGGGAGTATTTGAGGGGTGGTCAAAATAGAACTATCAATAGTCCAGTCCTCTTTCATGTCCTATAAATAAATAAATGAACTGATCTTAATATGTGCTTGTCATGGAAATATAAGATTATCTTAGTTATCATTTTATATATAAGAGTAAAAACTTATTTTTGTCCATGACAAGCACATATTCAGAACAGTTAATTTATTCAGATTGATTGTTTATTATTATTAGTTTGTGTATAAAAAATACAAAAAAAAAAAGACCAACAGGACATTTTAATGAGCAGTGTGTATTTTTTTTAATTTTTTTAGAAAATTCTACTTATACATGATTTAATTGTCGCTATTTGTATTCACATGTCTGGAGTCGCATCAAGTCAGTCTCAATACTTCATTTTGGTTCTAGAGTATAGCGATAATACAATTTTGTACAGTCCGTGGTGGCGAATGGCAACAGTACTTTGATTCCTGGCTGCGAAAACTCTGGGTAGGGATGGGATGGGCTAAGTCACTGGGTATGGCGTGTCTGAAGTGGGGTGGGGTTGCGTGTCTTCACGCTCCAAGGCGTCTAGCTTGAGGATCTCCGCTAAGTCCCATGTTAGATGTTCACAGTGGATGGAGGTGGAGAGGAATTGTATAGGGTCTGAGGAGTGGCTGGAGGCATAGAGGGAGGGTTGGGTGTACTAAGAGAGTGAGCAGGTTGAGGTAATGGGTGGAGGAGGGAAGAGGGCGTTGGATGATGTGTATCCAGCGTCCGTGGCTTTCTCGTTCTTCTTTCCTCCCCTCCTCCCTCTCCCCATAGTGATTCTTGGGGAGTTTTGCGATGGAGCGTGAGAGGCAGCTGACCAAAGGTGCTACCTCAGAGGTATAGATCTGAGGCAGCTGGCCAGGGGCACCACCTCAGAGGTCAAACAAAAGGCTTTTAACTTGTGAAGTTTTGCTTTAATGATTGATAATTATGACTTTGAGTCTATCAATCCTTTCCCCTTCTACTTTTCTTTTTACGTTTATGTAGGGGACTCTCAACAAGATCCTAGCTAAGTACACAAATTACATAAAATAAACAGTAAACACATGCACTGATTATATCTTAAATTACCTGTTGAGACACTATACATATAATTAAATGTAAGGGTATTCCTCCAGACACTCTTAGAATAAACACAAATATTTGAATAAGTAGAGTCCAAACTCACGGTAACACTATCTAGTGCTGGGTCTCGGAATCTGTGTTCGGTAGCTCACCCGAGAAGGGTGTCCTTGGTTGGTCACCCCCAGATGACACGTAACAATCTGTTATTCCCACAGCTTTTGAGGAAAACAACATTAAAGTTAGGGAAGAGTTATGTAGCAGCACTGTGCCTGAAATTTCATAGTCATCGATGACTAGACATACACAGAAATGAGAGGTCAGTATTGTGTTAGCAGCAATGAACTACACCAACGTAGAATGATAGGATATGGTAATGACCATGGGACCATCTGACAGTCAAACCGAACCTGTGGCATGGCTGTACACTGATCGTTTCCCCAGAAGACATTAATGTTTGTTGGTGATGTGAATGTGGACCCTGTTTGAGACCAGATCATTTGTATTCCCGTTGATATCTGTTCGTTGACACAGTTTTACCTGGATTGCTGGAGGACTTATCACTGCTTGTGTGACATAGGATGTGGTATCAGTGTGACGGTGCCTTGGCACACTATGAGGCACAAGTGCAGTGACTTCTTAATTAAGTCCACCCCAACCAGTGGATCAGGCATGGCGGGCCGTTGGAATGACCACCAAGGACAATAAAACCTCACACCCTTCAATTTTTTCTTGAAGAGTCATCTCAAAGTTCTGGTGTAAACCACCTAAAGACCCAATGCAGTCTCCCGAGAACAATGTGGCATGAATCCATGTAGCTGTTACATAATTCCATATGCCGTTTGGAGCAATGCATAGCCATGCGAAGATCAACCTTCAAACACCTACTGTGAACTAACATTTACACTTGATGATTATACTTGCCTTTCAGGCTGCAAAACAATACAGCTCGCTAGCAAAGGGTAGATTGCAACACTCAGAAAAACAGTTAAGTGCTCACTGAACTCTTGCTTTGAAACAACATAAAGCCAACTGTTACATTTTGAGTGAGTATATGATCTGGGGTCTTATAGTAATAGTGTTGCAGACAGTGGGCTGGTCAGAAATGCCTCGCGGGCAGGATGCGGCCCACTAGTTTGTGAACCCTATCTTGGACCGTTTGGCCACAAACACGTGGGCAGATTTATACAAATTATTTAAAAACTCTTTTGGGCATCTGTCCGCATACAAAAATACAGGCAAATGTCTGCCTACATTTGTATTCCGTTGAGGATGGAAAACACATTTTCTTGCATATATGCCAGTGTGTATAGCTGTGACAGGCAGAAGAGTGCTGCCCACCGTATCTAATTAGTTTTGCTTGAGAAGGTTGAGTGACCTAGTCGATGTTGACTAATCACAGCCACTGACCACCTCGTCTTACCTCCGGCCAAGATGCTATAAAATCAAAAGATCTGACCTAGTTTCAAATGCATCATTAGAGAATTTTCTTAATGTAAAATTATAAAAATAAATAGGATGAAATAAAAAATAATTACTGAATCTTCTTTCAGTGAATAAATGTATTGTCTTTTTATAGTTTTTAAACCAAGTTTCTGTAGTGATATATTTTTATTTATTTTCATCAGCACTATTTATATAATTAGATTTTTCATTTATTTGGGTTCAAACTTTTTTTTGGGGGCAATCTTTTGCTTCACTGGATTTTCACTTAATCTGAATGAGCTCTCCCCCAATTGATCTGGATTAGGCTACACCTACAATAGCACTGACTGCTCGACCCGACCGTGAGTCACTCAGACATCAGCCGAATTCCAACATATTTGTGTTTCCTGCTCATTTCGTTTAGACTATGCAGTTTCTCTCCAAACTCGATACACATTCGAAAGTTACTCATCTTTTTTCAGATCTCCTTAAATCACTCCTAAAATAAAGTGATAGGTTTCTATGGTCATCCTATGATAGTCTTTAAAATGTTTCCGGATATTTCCACAACAGTCAAGACATAGTGAAATACTCACTTTTACTCCTCTCCATTTTTAATTCATACACCCAAGTTCTTTTAAGCTTATTAACCATTTTAAAATATATTTTTTTTAGTGTCCTACTACCCATTCAGGTTATACATCTAATAAATTATCACACTAACCGAGGTTAAGTATAAGTAATCAATAGACTCCAGCAGCTACCTCCGAGACATTTCAACTCACTATGTTTTTTAAGTGTGGACATTGCAGCCATGATTGTCCATGATTTTGTTTACGGCTCTCACAAACACGAGTTACCCAGTGCATTTGTTTGCAGACTTTTGTATCTGGGCAGTGTAAATACATTTTTAATAGATGTAAAGGAAAGGAAAAATATTTTTAAAGTTGGTAAAGTGATAAAATATAGGACAGATGAAGATTTTACTTCATTTTCACTTACAATCAATTTTATTGAATCAAACCACATATTCGATGAATTCATTTGCAGTGTGCTGTACTGGTTGGTACAACCTTATTACATTTTGCTGGCAGTGATACAACAATTTTTGAAAATGCAATGGTATGATATATTGCATCTCATTGTCAACTTACATATTCACATGAAATTTCATTTGTGTTCAATAATATTTGTGTGAAATCCTTAAGTGGGTTAGTTTAATTTACAATCAGTAGTTGTAACAATATATATATATATATATATTTTTAAAACAAAATAATGCTTGTATTAAATCTTTTGAGATTTAATATTTTTCAAAATTCCACCGCAACTTTTGAGATATATTAATAAACCTAATCCAAAAATAAAAACTCCTTGGTTACATATAATTTAATGCTTGACCAAGCCCAAATCCTGTTTTTTTAAAGGTTTTCTTAAAATAAATTAAAAATATGGTAGTAAAATGCTGGCAATATTTTGAAAATGTATAACTTTGCTAGGAAAAAACCTAATTATATTTCTTCTATTATAAATCCCTGATTAAATTGATCACTGCATTTATTATTGAAACAAACCGTTAAAACATAGTTTTCAGCCAAACATTAATACATAGCAAACACGTTTGTTTCACGCACACTTTGACCTAGTCTACATACTCCTTTTCCTTAAGGTCCTTAATATGTACTTTGTAAGAGGTTACCTCTTCGTTAACATATTGTTGTGTGTACAGCCCTGATTTGTAGCTATGTGTATGGATATGTTGCTTATTTATACTTTTTAAGGATTACTATTACAAAGAACTAGTCAAAGGTAAACCAACGAATGAATAAAATTAAAGCACTAATGGCAGCAAAATACTTTTGCAATTTTATAACATATCCTATTTTCATTTAAAGAAATAAAATAGATAATTATATTTTAAACAAATTTATTATGACTAATGAATTTTCGGTTTTATTTCAATCAAATTGATTAATGATGTGGAATGTGACTGTGAAGGAAATTAAAATGGGCACTAGGATATAAATTTACTGAGTATGTAGACAAGGCTTCACTTATTTAATATGTGTTTGAAGGGTTTTCTAGGAATCTTGCACATTTGAAATAGAGAAAGAGAAACACTAGAAATGTATTAATGGTTTCTTAATATTATTATTGAGTCTTTGCTATCAGTTCATAAGGACAACCAAAGGCTGCCCCAGTAAGTTTACAGGAACACAGTACTGCGATACCAGAGACCGAGATCATACTTCCAAGTCCATTTCCAAACACTTAAAAGTAATGTGCTTCTTTGAGACTTTATAATTATCTCACTGACTAAAGTGAGGAAGCAAAAGTAGAACAGTATTTTGGATTGAGTAAATTTCCAAAAATATAGGGTAACTTACACCACATTCAAAGTATCAGTGTGTGATGTTTATTATCTTTTACTAAAAATATTTACCTTCTCAGGTATAGTAAACTTCTACAAAAGTATAGTATTTAAATTAGGGCTGTCAAAATCTTGATACCCTCGATTTTTACTGGTATCGAAAGAATTGATCTTAATATTACGATTCTCACTTCTTCGATTCTTACCTCTCAATAAAACTGGTAACTAAACAAAACAGCAACATCCAAAATGGGTAATAATAGATTATCTCTCATATTAGTTTAGTTTCCTTTTCCCTTAAATGCTGGCAAATTGTAAATCTACTGTAAAGACCCAAATGTAATACTACCCTAACATTTTGAGGTGTTCTACATGAAAAATAAATGGTCTCAAATATAATACGACCTGAAATTATGACAGTAGTAAGAGAACTCAACAACTTTGACACACTTTTTTAAAAAAAAAGTAAAAGGTGAGACTGTCAGAATATATTGATTATAAACTAACAATCGATATATAATATGTACGTAGACTAGTGATGGTAATTTTCCATAATATATCAATACATCTATCATTATCAAATTAAAATAGCCGCTCTCCTGTTATTATATTACTTGTCACTTTACAATTTTTAATATTGTATTTAGCCATTTGAATAAAATAAGTTCAATAAAAATAAGGCAAAAATCAACGTAGTTAATAAAAATAGAGCCAAAAAAGTTGTATTTATTTAATTCAATAGATTATAGATATAACGTTGGCAAAACTTCATCACCAAGTTCTGGCAAGCTAAGGTCCGTTGGTTCAGTTACGGCAGACGACTTGATTTTTTTCTAACATTTGACGTGTTCTTAGCGTTATAAAATCCGCAATTTATTGTATTAATTTTGAGTTTATTTGAATTTATTGTTTTGAGGACTTTTAGTGTGTTCAATAAAATGTTAATTAATATCTATATAATTGTGAGACTAAAGTTTCAAAAGACCATGTGTAATGGTCGAGTCCAAGTTTCGCATTGAGGGGGGGAGTAGGGTATCAGGCACGTTAGATTTTCTACACAATAATGCTTGGAAAAATAATGAAAAAGGAAATGTTCAAGAATCGGAATCGAGATTGAACTCAAGAATAGGAATCGAGTAAAACAGGTATTGTGACATCTCTAATTTAAATGTAACTTTAATGTGAAATATAATTTTAAAAATAAACCCTGACCCCTTTGTATATATATTCACTTGTTGGGCTAGACGAGATAAAGGAAGTTTTTGAAAATATAGATGAAAGACCAAAATAAATATAATTGTTTTCAAAATAAATTTATGTTCCAAGTGATGGAAATTGACTGGTCAATATTTAAAAAAAAAAGCGGTAAGGGAGAGAAATTTGTTACATAACAGGTCAATAAACTCATTCATATCAAAATTAAACCAATTGTGACAGGTTAATTCAATTTGTTTGTATGTATGTATTAGCATGATAGCTCGACACTGCCACAAATTGCTGTGCATACCAGAAAATTATAAAAGGTTTAAGCCTATATGTACTTTAGACAATTGCAGACTAAAATTTTCTCAAGACTGGGTGGCCTTTATTTTAGATTGGCGTGGTAAGGACACCGATATAAACTAAGATAGCAATGAGCTTCAGCAGATAAGAGTGAAATGTCGGGAGTCTGGGGCCTTAGTTCAGATGGTAGCGCATCTGCCAACTGAGCCAAGGGTCCTGACATTGGTTTCTGGATAAACTAATAATTTATCACTGGTGAAATTGAGCAGAGGTCTGTTCTAAAATTTAATTTGTTTGAAAGTCATACTAATAGAATCACTTTTTTTTTAAAAGTGCAGTGAGTAGGGGAATCTTGGTTAGTTTTAACTTTGTTGTAAAAAACAAAGAACTTTTTTTTAAGGAGAGCATTTGAATTTTGATTTGAAGAGACAAACTCAAATAGATAGTGGTTCAATTATAGATCTAACAAAGTATTTATGTGACTTACATTCATTCATAAATTATTATAACAATGAAAGTACAGTTCACCAGGTTAATCCATTAAAAAGACTCTTAAATGAAACGTCTATTGAACGAAAGAGTTATTAAAAGTATTAATACGTTCCAAGAAGTCTATAGCATTTAAACACTCATTTTATACAAATATATATGATATGGGTAATGATGGAGGAAAAGGAGAGAATACCAAAGAGAATGATGGAGATGAACTATGTGTGAAAAATACCGCAAGAGAGACTAAGAAAGAAATGGGAGGAGCAGAAAACAGCAAGCGTATGCCTGAAAGGAGAATAACGGACCAGATTAAAGGAGGGAAGAATGGTGGAAGGAGTTGATAATATATAAGATCATTTTAAATGTTACCTGTTTCTTAAATTTTTCAATAATTTTAAAGTTAATTAATTTATAGCTATTCTTTTCATTATATGCACTCACATTAGGGTCCATGAAAAAAAAGTCTAAAATCACTGAATCTGCATAAACATACTAGAATAAAGCATGTAAATATGTAAAAATGCTCATAAATAGGTATCAATGATTGGTTGAGATGTGTGCAGCCCACTTACAAGTGCCCGGATTGACCAAATCTGGTGACAGTGTACACAATGTTAACAAAACATTTGGTGATAATCTAATAGTTAAAACCACGAGGTTCTATGAAAAGTGAAATATTATCCAAAAAAAGTTGGTAATATTGGTATAACAATTCCTACTGTACAGGTTTAACTGAATGTTTGTAGCACAAGTTTGAGGCTCTAGATTTATTTTAAGAGTCAATCGAAAGATTTATCATGTTTTTTTTGTTTTATTGTATATTTATTTGTCTTTCGAGAATAATTGGAAAGATATGTTAACTTCAATGTTTATTTTTACCAGAGGTATTTAATGTGCACATTCAAAACTTATTATAATGACAATACAAAGAGACACATCCCTGTGCAGTCAATTCATTACTATGAATGAGGAAACCACAATTTCACAAGTGGTATGTTCTTTGGTAGTACCAAGAACCAATCCCAGAGCCATTATCCAGTTGACACATATGCTATAAAATAAACTAAGGTGTGAGAATAAACCCTCAATGTTACCTGTAATAAATAACGGATAACATATCTTATTATATTCTTGATATTTTGACAGCAAAATTTAAGATAAATGCTGAAAATATTAAGCAATCACTAAGCAACGACAATGTATGTAATAATTAAGTCAAGATTTGTTAGTTTTTTAACAAATAAGACTTATTTATTTAGTTCATTTTCATTGTCATTTTTAACATTCTAACTAAATTTAGAGGTCATAACATCAAGAATAAAATTAAATGTTTTCTAAAATGGTAATATAATATTTTTCAAGATGTAGAAACCAGAATTTCTACTAAAAAAAATGCTACAAAATATTTGTCACAAATATGTATTGCAATCATATTGCTTAGTACTTTGTTATTTTAGTACATTTTTAATAACATAATAAACATGTGTAGTATACATCGTCAATAGTGAATACAATAAAACCAATCCAAACCAAAATATAATTTTTAACAAAGTGTAGGTATGCACTATAGGTTACCTTTTTCCATTCTTATGGTGCATATGTTCAGAAAAAGAATGAAAACTGTGTAGCTATCCAAAGTGAAACATGTTTAATCACTTAATTTTCAAACATAAATTAGTCTAATAAAAACGAATAGCAACAAAACTATAATAACATATAATATATTACCAAGAATAATACACATTTTGAAAATGTGTAACTTTACAATAGATTCCCTCAGAATTGATTTCAATTCTTAAAATAAAATGATTACATTATCACCTTGTACACAAATACTGACTAAACACACACATGCATACCACAGCAAAAACTGGACTACTTTTGTATGAAAATACTTTATTACAACTTGTGTGGAGTCTTATGTTTAGGGCAGTGATTATAGCTTAAAAAAACAACACTTTAAGTGTAAGCCTATGATCTTATAATTCAGCAACAATAAAAATAAAATTTCCGATTATCGGCCATCCTTTTGGACTCTTTAAGAATGCTTCCTTTAACTAAATCATGCATTCTGTTTAATACACAAACAAACAAAAAACAGCCATGTGCGAAATTTCTCACAAAAAGGCTAATAAAATAATATATCATGTTGACATATTTGATAAAATACATAAAAAATACTCACATCTATACAAGGATAATAAACTGTACAATGCAATAGTACACAACAAACCGCAAAAGTGGATTAGGGTAGGGATGTGGTATCAAAAGAAAAGTATCGATAATGTACTCATTAAAATTATCGATGAGAGTCAGTATCGGTACCGAAAGTTTAATCTGGAGTTTTTTTTAATAGAGCAATAATAATTTCAACTTTTGCATCATAATTATATTTTTATATTTATTTTTAAACAATGAAAATTATAATGATTTAACCATATTATAGTATATTTAGGCCTATCGTGTCTATATTGTGTGTTGGAGCTTTGAAGGAATGATATATAGTATGTATGATTATATGTATGGAGGTGCAATATTTTAACTACATTCGTCGTTTATGTATTATATCAAGATAAACTATTCACTATTGACAAACAGAAGAATGGATGCCTTGCCATGCTTCATCTGCTTAAATAGCACATATAAACTTTTCTGCTTCGTCTGCTTGAGCTGACTGAGTTAAGTGAGCTCTACAAAAGCTTATTTTGTCTAGTTTGTGATGACTGTGCTCATTGATAAAAGGAGGGGTAATAAGTAGACTGGTCCCCACTCAGGCATCAGGATATATTGATAAGCAAAGATGAAATAACAGCTATGAATTATGATGAGCGAAAAGAGATTGAATGTTAGAGTTTCTTCTTGCTTGTCATGAAAAAAAAATGATTGAGAATTGAGAACTAGTGTCAGTTGTTCTTCCTCCACACTCCACCCTAATAAACATTTAATCCCAGCATGAGTGAAGATAACAAAAAAGTTGTTTCTTTCGATATCGATATGATACTGGAGTTTGAGTCCTAATATCAGTAAAAGCACCAGGAAAAAAATAAGGAGTAAAAAAATACTAGTATTGAAAGGAAAATATCGATATTAATTGAGTATCAATACTTTTTTCACATCCCTAGGTTAGGGTGGACCGAAGGAGAAACTTTGATTGGAGAAGATGTTAGGGATATTATTAACCATTGTCAAGTAAACTTGATTTATGGTAAATTACTTATGGAAAAGGCTATACAAATCTTTTTAGACAAATAAAGTATGCAGAATACATCCATACATAGTTTACAAACATTGTACATAAATACACAAAAATCAAAGAATTAACAAATAAATATTTACAAACTAAATAATTACATCATGATTATGTCTTACATTAATAAAATATCACTTTACAAATTTGTGCAAATAATTATTTCATAAACATTCATACAAAATAAACTTTTTTAATAATGACAAAATATGTTAATAGTCGTGGTTTCAATAAGTGTTAGTACTATTTTTATATGTGATCCACACAAAGATTAGTAACGCCCTTATTCAAACCAATATTGCCAAAACAAAACTCGGTATCAGTCAGTTGGTCAGGCAGGCCATGTGTTTTATTAAATTTAGAAAAAGGTCAAAGTATACTAATGTAATTTTTTTTTAATGTTAGGACCTTTAGATGCTGTGTCAATTTTTAAAACGCTTTATTTAACAACAAATGATGGTAATTAGAAACTTTTGAAACAGTGTCAATAAAAAATATATACATAAAAAACCTAAGACAGAAGCAAATTAAGAGCATGCATCAAATACCAATCAATTCTATGATACAGTCGGCTAGAAATTGTAAATTTACACGAACATTATTGCACGTGAATAATTTCTGATTAAACATCAATGGAGATAAAGAGTTAATAGAAGTTCCTAATACTGAACATTGTTGGGATATTAAATGATATTTGGATGGAAACTCTATTGAAAAGGCCATTTTTGATCATTTTAGAATAACTTCACAGATAATCACTGTGCACAAATCTTCATTCTGTCATAATAGGGACATATTGTAGTTATTAACAAGAAACTTTGTCCCCCACCGTCATTGTGGAAAATCTTTGAGTAATCATTCAAATACAAATGCACTGCACACATTTCTGGTATATTGTATGTCTTTAATTTCCCCATTTACTCCCATACCCCAAACAAGCGAAGAGCTGAGTTGGGCCTGCTATGATGTATGCTATTAAGAGAAAATCAAGCTTTTCTAATAAATAAATAGCTCAAATGTGTTACTTTCTTAATGTAATTAGATTTTCCAATGCTATTCTAAAAGCTATTCCTTGTTATGGTGAGGTTATTTCCTGGAAATGAGCTATATCCTAAGTTTTGAATTTAAATTTGTAAAAAATATATCATAATAATGCATCCTTAAGGAATAATTTGTTTCAAATAAAAAGTTCATGAAAATCTGGAACTACAAAACAAACAAGATTATATTTTGCACTGCGTCTTTGTACCCATATAAATTATACAAATGGGATAAGGATGAAGAAGGTAGATTTTAGAGCAAGTTTAGCCACATTTGCATAGAAGGAGAAATACAAATAATTTGGAGAAAATCACGATTAATAGACTTGATCAGAATTAAAACCACAACTTTCCCGAGATTGGCAAACCAGACTAGACAAGTTTGACTTTTAGTTCATGTGCCCAATGTGGGAAATTAAATGTTATTTTTTTGTATATAAAGGGAGGTAGAATAAACAGTGATAAAAAATAAAAAATGATCAACACACGTTGGCTTTCACGGTGAAATGAGGTACCTTGTTCACGGTGTTGCTTCTAAAAGAAAACGGCACATCAGTGTTCAAACACTTGAACTATATTATGTTCAGTAATAATACAACAGTTCTTGACAAGCTTTTGGAATGTTCTTTCACAGTTATTTTGTCAAGTCAAACTACTGCGGACTTTATGTCAATAAAATATATGCGCCTCCTTCCAAATATAATACAAATGCCTCATAAAGCAATGGGTTTCAAGTGTCCTATCATTCTTTACAAATTTCCTTTTTCTCCCTTTTGTATTTTGTTGGTTTCCTCTTTTAGTAAGTTGCGTTACGTGTTTCACACTTCCTCCTATTGAGAGTTCCGATAGAATGAAACCTAGGTCGGGGGGGATTGGGTAGTAACAATCAATTTTCTTAAAGACAATGACAAAATGTAAAGTGTGAAATGTGTTCTTTTCATTGCAAAAGCCATATTGTGTTTGTTCCTTTTATGTGCCTTCTTTCAAATATAATATTAGAGCAATTTAAAAATCAATCAAGTAAATTATTTATGTATGTGTGCTTGTAGTCGGGTATGTTTATCATGCTTTCTAAGATATATTGATAAAATGAAGAATGAGATTAAATTTTTTTGTTATTGTGTGTGTGTGTGCGCATGCACGGATGTTACAATCAAGTATCACAAATATCAATATGAAATATTAAATGAAAAAATGATGTCAACAAATTAATATAAATATAAAAGCACTATACTTGCTTATAAAACAATCAATCATATTTTAGCAATTGAAAACAAATGTGTGAGAATTCATGATATATTATGTCAAACTAATTTAAGTCTAATGAGAGGAAAAGATACATAGCTCATCTACGGTGGGAGTGTAAACAACAACTAGCAGAAGGCTCTTTATTGAAAACACTGGCCGAAAGTCAATGATGTCAACCAATAGTAAAAATAACAATAATGTCTCCAGCTACTGGTTGAGTCAGTTTTGAACATAAGTCTCTCCAATGTCTCCTTTATCCCCACACCACCTCACCTCTCTCTTCAACTACTTGCCCCCCCTCCCCTTCCATATCAACATCTTCTTTGGTATCTTCTCCTCGCATGGCCGTACCACCCTAGTCGTGACTTCTCTATCCTGTCCTGAACAGACTAGATCCTCCTTATTCCTCTCATTTATCATCCTATCCACTCCTGTCACTCTTACAGTATTCTTCAGTAAATTTATCTCACAGTCTTGAATTCTACTTTCAAACGGTTCCTTCAATAACCAAATTTCTCCTGTGTATTTCAATATTGGTATATAGTATAGCTTGTAGCTCACTCTTTTACAGCTCCTCAGTTAAGTCAACCTATTCGGAAATAATTATTATTTGCTTCGTTATACTATATTATCAATAAAAAGTTATATCAACCAATTATAATACTTCCAGCCATGGTTCGCAATAGAGAACCTTAGGCTGGCTGTCATTTACATACACTCCCATCGTAGATGAGCTATAGCTTTGTTTATTGTGCATAACATAAGTAGGTTCTGAAACAAGTTAATTGAATGTTTTTTACCAATAGCATCAAGTTTGTATATAAAAGGATAAATTCATAAAATTGCCTATTTGATAAGCTTACAAACAAGGCTTGTTTATTGAGATTTTTTTACTTTAATCTATTTGGGGTATTTAAAGTGGAATTTCTGAACAGAGTGATTACATCAACACATGAGAACTTCTATGAGCGAGAGCGAAAAGGCCTACCAATTTTGCTGGGAAAGGTATTTTCACTTACTTTCCAGGTTTCTTTTACATGCCACAATCGACATAGGACCAATGGTTTAAGTTCTCCTTCGAAGTAAGTTGTGCTATGGATTTTTATCGCTCAAGAAAAATTTATTGACCCTAGCTGGCTTTGAACTAAAGAACATCAGGTCTTAAAGTGAGCACTTTACCCCAAAACCACAAAAGTTGATTTAAGAAATATTTATCTATCTTTAAATAATAATTAAGTGTTGTACCTAATTTTTATTTTTAAAAATTGTCTATGATCAAATAAGTCAAAGTAATCCTACAAAATAATATAAGGATTGATTATATTTATATGTATACCTAATTTCAAAGCAAGAGTCTTATATTGTTAATCTGAACAGTTTTAATCTGTCAAGAAAAGAGGATGAAGCCTAGTTAAAATCTGACTTAGCATTGATTCTCACTACAATAGTACATCCAAAGAAGAAATGTGGCAAGGGGTCAGAGCACAAAAACGAGAGGTGTAATTGAAAGTTGAGTGAACAAAGCTGAGCATTTGAAAAAAAACCTAAAGAAAACTGCAAAGGATTTTTTTTAGAGAAAATGTAATCCATTCTTTATATAGATTTTAGATGATTTTAGTTGTACTGTTTATCAAATTGTCTGTTAGCCAGGTTGCCAAATGAACTAAGTTTAGAAACAACGAACTACATATATTTTAAATGATTTTAGTTACATGGTTTATCAAATTGTCTGTAAGACAGGTTGCCGAATGAACTAAGTTTAAAAACAACAAACTACATACATTTTAGATGATTTTAGTTACATGGTTTATCAAATTGTCTCTCAGCCAGGTTGCCGAATGAACTAAGTTTAAAAACAACGAACTACATACATTTTAGATGATTTTAGTTATACTGTTTATCAAATTGTCTATTTTCTGTTAGCCATGTTGCCGAATTAATTAGATCTAAAAAAAAAACTACATACATTTTAGATGATTTTAGTTGTACAATTTATCAAATTGTCTGTTAGCCAGGTTGCCAAATGAACTAAGTTTAGAAACAACGAACTACATATATTTTAAATGATTTTAGTTATATGGTTTATCAAACTGACTCTCAGCCAGGTTGCCGAATGAACTAAGTTTAAAAACAACAAACTACATACATTTTAGATGATTTTAGTTGTACAATTTATTAAATTGTCTGTTAACCAGGTTGTTGAATGACTAAATTTAAAAACAATGAACTATATATATTTTAGATGATTTTAGTTGTACGATTTATCAAAATGTCTCTTAGCCAGGTTGTCGAATGAACTAGATTTAAAAAACAACGAACTACATATATTTTAGATGATTTTAGTTGTACGGTTTATCAAATTATCTGTTAGCCAGGTTGTCCTCAAATAAAAAATGTTTACTAAAAAACAGTTATAACTTACTCACACTTCCAAGTGATATATTAGATATCAGTATTGATTGACCATAGAAATATGAAAAAAATATAAACATACTTGGCTATATAGTAAAAAAAATATGACAAAGTCCCAGATTTATTGACAGTGAACAACAGTTTATATCATTAAATAGTTTTGATATAAAATAAATCGGAAGCTTTCAGCAATAAATTAACGAATTTGCTAAGTATATCTTTAGAATATTTACAAAACATTTAATAGAGAAATTAAAAAGAAAATACAAAAATTAGCTTCTACTTTAACAAGTGAAATCCCCATACATTACTACTAAGTCATAAAATATTTGGCTTTGTGCTTTAATTATATAAAAAAAAAACTTTATACAGTATACTAGGGGTGTGCAAAGCTTCAAACTTTTGACTTGGCTTCGAAACAAATCAGTTTTGACTGTTTCAAATAATATTCCGGCTTCAGCATATTTTTTAAACATAAAACCACAAACAAACAAAAAATTCAAACTTCGATTTGGCTTTGAGAATTTTAGTTCGCTTCAAATTGAAAAAGTGGACTTTGCACACTCATAACATTTTGTTTGTATAACCAAAGTGGCAATATTAACCTTTAAAAGTATAAAATTGAAATAGCTAGGTTCAAGCTTAAGTTTGGAATATTATAAGCAGGGCCCGGATTTTGATGACCTAAATATTGTAAAAAAATGAGCTTAAAATATTAAAAAAAAGTCATAATAAATGCACACGACTAAATCAAACATGCACTTTATAAGTGGAGACTAGAACATTTCCTTTATCAAATAAACTCTTGCATTCTGCTGAATATAATATTTATTTACAAATAATATCTGGTTGAGAAGTAATAGCTACCCCCTCCCAACGCAACCCTCTCCAGCCTTGTTGCAGTCTCACCAGGAATGTGTTGTTTACAACCAAAGAGGATACAAAGTTCATTGCCTACATTATCTTCTCATTCCGACAACTTTGTGATGAAAGAATTATGCATTTATAAAATACCGACTGTACAAAAAAATATACTTAACATTAATGCCTTAAAATGGCTCAAAAATGCCTAGAAATGACTCAAAAATTCCTATAAATACCTAAAAATGAATTTTAAGTTTGAAAACCTATAAAATATGACATAAAAATTGCAAAATTACTAAGAATGACCTATAAAATATATACTTATAAAACAAGGGGATCATGAACAGAGTTTATGTACTTATGAGCAGTGTATGTGATGAAACAATAAAAAAGATAGCCTGTCATTAAAATCCAGGACCTGATTATAAGTAGAGATGGGGGCCTTCAAATCTTAAGCGATATTTCAGATTTAAAAAAAGATAATTTCTTCTTCAAATTTTAAATTGAATTGTTTTTTTGAGTTTCTTTTACTGCTTATGGCCATTTTCCCCAACAAAATTATAGTAAAAACCTAAAACCAATAATGAAGATTTGGACTTGTAAATAGTGGATTCAACCCATCTCTAAGGATCTGCAAGTATCCATATTTTCGAGCCGAGCCCGAAATAAATACTTGAGCTCAGGATTAACAGATTTTTGGGCTCGCAATTTCGAGCTTCTTTGCAATGTATTGTGTGTTTGGTGATGGATGATGATTATAAAAATAAAAAATATGGAAATCATCTTTCTGTAGGGCTGTTCAAACACAAATAAGCTTAGTGCTGGTAGGTCCAGCACTAAGCCGTGCTCCAAACAGGCAAGGAATTAAAAGGGGGATGGGAGAAATATGTTAACATAATGTTAAATCTGCACATCAAAACATATGTTCACAATTTATGCCTTTTTTAAAGCTCTACCTAAGAATGTTCCCTTTACTGTTGAACAGTATATTACTACATATTTGTAAATCAAATTTGTCTTGTATTTGACCAAAATACAAGCAGGAATTTAAAATATAGCAGAATTTGGTTTATACTAGGGGTGTGTGAGGTCCATTTTTTCAATTCGAAGCGAACTCGAATTGAATATATGAACTAGTCTCGAAGCAGAATTTTTTTAAAAGTTGTTTTCTGAATGAAAAATATTATACTGTAATAATTTATATCACTTGCACTAAAATTAATTGGAAAAGGTTTTATTGCACAATAATTTTTAATACTTCATTTTAATCAGATAAATTAAGTTACTATCACAACCTGCAATTCAATTACTTAAAAAGATTTTTTCCCATATAAATATTAATTTGTAATGTCCAAACACCCCAAAGTGGAAATGACTGAACTTAAATTGAGTATTTTAGCTATCAATATTTTAAATGGCGAAGCTTCAAAGCCAGAGTTTGTTTTGAATTGAAGTCGAGGTTGATGTTAATTTTAAAGCTTTGCACACACCTAGTCTAAACAATATTTAAGAAAATGAAATAGGTTCTTGAATTCTTGCAATAAAGTCTTGAGAAAATGAACTTATATTTCACTTGAAGATAAGCTTCATTATAAGAAAAATATGTTGCATATTATATTAATAAGATAAATAGTAAATTTGTTTGAATTTATTTGGAATAGAGCAAGACGCTAACTCAACCTTGCAGTCCAACTAATTGAATCAGTCTACTCTCTTGACCGGAAGAAGTTGTTTGTGACAGTGAAAGTTTGTCCATAAAAAATGTGTAATTTTTAGTGTACTAGCTAAACAATTTCTACTCCATTATCACTAAGCTAAGTGTGAGGGCTATCCCTCTTAATTTAAAACATATAATCTTGTTTAAAACCACTTTCCCTTATTAAGTGAAATAACCAAACAAAATAATAATAATCAAAGCTCTAATATAATAAAATGAAGTTGACATAGTTATGATAGCCATTTTATAATTCACAAGGCTTACTCAGCAAAAGTTATGATGAAAATGATGATATTTGCAGAGGATGAAATAAATTTAATTATAAATACCAAAATTAAACTGTACTGAAAAAAACCATCACACAAAAATACAATTTGTAATAATTATTGTTAAAACTTTAAGTAATATAAATAGAGTTAAAAACTTTTTATTATAATTTTGTAACAATACAGTTAAACTTGGCTAAAACAACACCTTGGCTATAGCGTCTAATATTGATGATACTTAGCACCGCGTATTAATACCAGCTAGGATTATACGCTTAAGTACTAATGATACTAATGGGTTAGGAATTGGGAAGGTTGAATATAGAGGTAGTGAATCCACATTTGCGTGGAAGGAGAATGGAAAACCATTTAGAAAAAAACCACCCCCAGCTCGCCAGTGAGATTCGAACCTTGATCGCCTCGTTCTTGGCGGTACGAGACTAGCGCGTTAGCTAACTATGCCACATATGCGGGTCAGTGTCTAATATTAAAATGCACTAATTAAATCCAAGAAATATGCTTTTGAGGCCTCTCTTACGACATTATATGGAATGAATTAAATAGCCAAGCTATTATGGTTGTTAATTATGGTTCCTGGATAGTTCAAAGGAAAAAGTATTGGTTTACTAAGCCAAAGGTCCCGAATTCAGTTCCCGTGTCCAGGCGTCATTTTTAAATTTAAAGATTATAATATTTAGATGCGACTATAACTGCACTTTACAACTATAATAGCTTGGCTATTTAATCCATAATATACGTACAATTGTCATTGTACTATTGGCAGTATAAAGGCTCCTCTAGTGAAAGATTATCCAAAAGATCGCGATTTTAATTGATTGCTAATATGAAGCTGACGATTTCTGCATGTCCATCACAGATTGCATTAAAATATGAGTGAATTATGACCCTGCGCAGGGGACAACTTCAGGATACCGAGGTGTATCTTTATAAAAAAAATTAATACAACCAGAACCATTAAATACCGTATTGGCCTGAAAATAAGCAGCAATTTTTTCCAAGAAATAGCTCTCATAAAACTCCAATGTGGCCTATAACCGCGCTCTTAGATAATACACATTCAATTTTGTACCTATAGGATACGCATGTCGCTAAATCGATATATATTGGAGTTAATAGCAATCGCTTTTTAAAGAGAGATGAACCTTGATAGTTGGCAAAATTATAAAAATAGATGAACCATGACAAAGTTATTTAAAAATAGATGAAGAATGACTATCTTATTTGTGTGTACAATATTTGAGCCATAATGGCTGCCAAAATAAAATTGGTTTCTTCAGGGCATTCTATCATAAATATATTCTTTTGGTAAAGGGAGCTTAAATATTTCAAGTTAAATTTGGTTTCAGTATGTTGGTCAACATTTATTCTTTTGTGAGAACAATAATTTAGTGTGTGTATTAAATGGTCGACATTTATTCTATTGTAAGAGCAATAATTTAGTGCATGTATTAAATTCGGAACTGTAACATGACGGATCATGTCAAGGAAAAAGCGTGTTTTAGCCAAGGAATTAGACGAAGTTATGATGCCAATTTTAAATTAGCAGTGATAAACTAGGCAGAAACTACGAGTAATAAAGAAACGGGAAGAAAATACGGAATTGATGAGAAAAACATATGTTGCTGGATTTTAGAAAAAAATAAACTTAACAATGCCATCTCAGCGCGAAAAGCCTTTTGAGGACCCAAGCATGGCCGTAATCCCGAAATTGATGCGCGTGTTCTGTCTTTTGTAAAGGAAAAGAGACGTGATGGATATTCAATAAGTCGTGACGTAATCAGATTGGATGCACAAGAAATCGCAATAGAGCTACAAGTGCCACAAAGGAAATTCAAGGCAAGCCTTGGGTGGTGCAGAAGATTCATGCGCAGAAGTGAGCTGTCACTAAGACGAACTTCTTTAGCGCAAAAGTTGCCCACTGACTACGCAGATAACTTGTTGAAATATCAACGGTATGTAAATGGTCTCCGTGGACAGAATCACTTTCTTCTTAGACAGAATGGAAACGCCGATGAAACACCCGTGTATTTCGACATGCCAAGTAATACTTGCGTGGATGAAAAGGAATCCAAATCCATTATTGTGAAGACCACTGGCAATGAAAAATTGCGCATTAAACCTATGTTAGCTGTAACTGCTTATGGTAGGAAGCTAATCCTGTATGTAATTTTAAGAAGAAAAACCTTCCCGAAAGAAACCCTGCCCAGTGAAATCATTGTCAGGTGTCAAGAAAAGGGGTGGATGACAGCAGAAATAATGTGTGATTGGCTAGCAGTCGTGTGGAATATAAGGCCTGGAGCTCTTCTAAAAAAAAACGGGCAATGCTAGTGCTTGATGCATTCAAAGGGCATCTTACTTCAGATATGAAAAATAAAGTCAAGGTAACAAATTCTGATCTTGTTGTTATTCCAGGAGCTAAGACTTCACAACTACAAGTCCTTGATGTGGTTGTGAATAAACCCTTCAAGGACAACCTCCGAAGGGAGTATTCAGACTGGCTTTTGTCAGATCATCCCCTAGCCCCCAGTGGCAAAATTAAGAAGCCTTCGTTGAACCTGATATTTTGTGGGAGGACCGTGCAGAAGAGACCAATGAGAGTGAAGAAAGTGACACTGATTAGAGCAGTGATGAATAATTTTTCGTTCCTCTCAAAGTGTCTCATTGTTAGCCTATTTTTTTCAATGATCACATTTTAAGTGCATCATTATTTTTTAATTTCCAAGTGATCTCATTTTTTATATGAATAACTTACCTTTTTTTCCAAGCAATTTAATTGTGAGTAGGAATAACTTATTTTTTTTATTTCCAAGTGACATCATTTTAAGTGTAAATAGTGTGGGTTTTTTTCTCTCTGAAAGTGATTTTATATATTTAAGTAACCTAATTTTAAGTGTAGGCACCTACCAGTAAATAATTTTTCTTTTCAAATGATTTAATACACACTGATCATATTTAAGTGGGAATATTGTTTTTTCTATGAAAGTGGTTAAAAATTTAGGGTGTGGCCTGTATTCGGGTCAATACAGTAAGTGGTTCCAAAGTTTATAGTAGATTTTATATATATAAACAATCTTTTATCCAGTATATTTGGAAGAGCATTAGGCTAAATCGTGGTTAAAATTAGGAGGGATAGCCTATTCAGTATGATTGAATACTAAATAAAGGTTAAGATGTAACTATTGCTAGAGAACTATACACTCAAAATTATTTATAATTATTTACTGAGGATAAGCAACAATAGCTAAATATGATTACTTTTAAGGGTGTGCAAGAGGCATTTTTCACTTCAAGTCAAGTTAGAATCGAGTTTGAATGAAAAGAGGGTGTTTTTTTTAAAGTTCAATTAATATAAAGCAATATTTATACTAGAAATATTTTAAGTTGAATTTAGAGATATATGGATTTATGCACAAATCATAAGTACAAACATAGTTCTTAATTTAAAAAAAATTAATCACACAAATTCAAATTTGTAAATATGTTTAATATAATTGTACATTTTTTAACTAGACAAAAGGAAATACTGAGGGACTTCTTTATTTGTTATGAAATAGAAGCTTTAAATTGAATAAAATTAATTAAGCTCAGAATAAGAAATAATAATAAATTCTGAGTACTCTTCAATTTTTAAAAAAATATTAAGAGTCGAGTCCGAGCAACTACTAAAGCTCGACTCGAACTCGAATATTCGAGTACTCATACACCATTAGTTATTTCATACATCTCATTAGAAAAAATTTTATAATAATATATAGATGTAAAAATGGAGGCATTCTTAGTACAAAATGTCATAGGGCTTGCCAATATGGTAAAATCTTTTGTGTTAGGTAACTATGAACCAATTATATTTTGTGGCAGTAGCAATGAGCTAGTTATAGTTAACATTAAGATGACAATTAGATTCAAGCGTCAATAACCGATTGGTTAAACATGTCTGTGTGCTTAAAAAAAAACAGCACTGAAACTTGAAAAAGACAGCATTTATCAAAATATTAACTTTCAGTTATAAGTTTGGAGTGTATGAGATCATTTCATATTGTTTGAAAGCAGATTCATTCTTCAGAATGAGTTATTACATCAAGTCTTTTAATAGAATTTGTGGAAATGTGAAAACAATAGTCAAGTCCTGCCCAACTTTTTCACATTTTTTTAAAACCAAAACTACCAACAAGCAAAAATAGTAGTAAACAAGCACTCAATATTTTAATACTACCATCTATTATTTTACTAAGTGAGCTAGACAAATAAGGATGAGAGCTCCGAATCTTTGACTCTTTAAGGATATTAGAGATTCAAGAAAATATCAAATTAAAAAAAAAGTAATCTGATTTTAAGAGCTTATTTTGAGCTTATTGAATGTTCAGCACAACTTAATTAATAAACCAGATATTAGACCACTCAAATGACTGTATGAAAGTTATAATGAACACATTATAATGAAAAATGTTAACATTAGAGGTGTGTGAAGGCTACTTTTTAAATGCGAAGCGAAGCTTGAAACTTTCGAAGAAAGGTCGAAGTCGAAGCTACCTAGAATTTTTGTTGTTGTCACTTAACGCTACTTTTAATTTTTAAATCATTTTTTTTTCTAGATCTTGTCAGTAACAAGGACCAGGAAAATTTCCTTATTTGTTACCTAAGGCCTATATTAATAATTAATGCACACAGGCAATAAAGTTTTAATTTTTACTTACATCATGAAGTTTAACAGGGTGGCTACAAAACATATTTTACAAAATTCCCTGACTTTTCCAGGTTTCCAGGCAACATTTTTCAATTTTCCCTGACTACTTTTTTCCAGTTTTAATGGTGGATGATGACTTGTTTTATTTATTATTGATCACATATTAAAAAAATTTGTATCTACTAAACATAAACAGTTTTATCAGTTATTTTAAACATTAAAATGTTATTTTATTTAGGTATTATTAACTTTTGTTTTAGTGTTTAGTTGCAAAATTAATGGGATTTTTAGACATATTTTTTAATTCCCTGACTTTTACTTATTTTTAGTTAAATTCCCTGACATTTCCTTGTTTTCCCTGTCATTCAAAAATTCCTTGACTTTTCCAGGTTTTCCCTGTTTTCCCTGTCTGTAGCCACCATGTTTAAGATATTATTTTGCAAACTTTACATATACATGTCTTTTCATCTGCATTTCTCTGATAATAATTATAAATTATATTCTGTTTTCGTTTCCCACTTTCCATATCAGCCATTTTGAATAATAAAGAAAATGCAAAGAAGCTATGAAAAACTTATTTGTCAAAATGCACTTGTAAATTTATCACAGATAATTCCAAAGAGATAGAATATTAAGGACTAAACATTAGATGTGAGCTGGGATGATAGCACAACTAAAGCGCTTTCTCTGCTTCATAACAGAGACAATGGTGTTATTATTTTCTTTGAAGGTATTTTTATTTTTTACAAAATTATGTTGGTAATAGTGAATATAATATATTAACATTTACCTACCCGCTTTTGATCTATGCTAACATTGCGGTAGTTAAATAACTAGTCGGTGTTAAAATTCTGTTTAGTAACGCTTTTAAAATTATCAAATATTGAATATATAAAATTAAATCGTTTGATAATTTATCAAAGTTTTTATCCTTCCTTCAAAATATTTAAAATATGCAAAGGTTATTGTAAATGTCGAAGTTGAAGCCAAAGGAGATTTGATCGATAGTTAACATTTAGCTAATATTAAAATTTCCTAGATCAACATAAGAATTGATTTAGTAAAATAAACCTCTTAATATAAAGTAAATTGAAAAATTACAGGGATCAAAACCCAGGACCTTTGACTTAGTATGCCCATGCTCTAACCACTGAGCTATCCAGGAGCTGTCTCATGCCCAGGGTTATTCTTCAATCATATGTAGATGACGATATCTGCACGCCCATGACAGAATTTGCCTTAAAATATGTGTGAAGAATGAAACTGGACATGTGGCAACTCCTGGCTAGCATACTGGTTAGAGCATCGACAAACTAAGCTAAAGATCCCAGGTTCAATTCTCATGTCCAGATGTCATTTTTCAATTTATAGAATATTATATTTAGATGCGGCTATATCCGTTACTAACAAATATAATTGCATGGCTAGCTAAGCCATCATAAATCTCTTTATGTTTACCATGTTTTCTAAAATTCAGTTTCAGAATTTGTATATAAAATGATTCAAATTAATAGGATAAAGGATTCAGCCCCTCTACAAATAAGTTTAGCTATTTAAGATACACACACTTATTTACATTAAATGTGTATATGTATGTGGCTTGCTGGAATGCACAAAAGCTAGGATTTGCTTTCATATATTTGTTTATATACCAGCCATGATCAGTGTATGTTTAAATTAGGTATTTTGTTTATTTGAAAATATATTACATTGATATAACAAAAAGCAGAAAGCAGTTCACACTTTAAATTGCCGGAAATGGGCAAAGAGGTAATGTGTGTACGTTTTACTTTAAAGACCATAATGTATTCAGTGGTTTTGTTTGTTCTTATCCATTTTTCTGTACCTTCAATATAAAAGCATATAGGTTATAGTTGATAAAGTAAATGTATAGTGTTGGTAAAAATATGATTCACAACAGTTTGGAATGTGAAATTACTAGAGATGGGACACTCAAATACAAATTCCTCGAACCCCATGATATTTGAGATTAGTAAATATTAGGAGTGTGTGAAGCTTTGAAACTTCACCGTTGCTTCAGAACAAATATTATCTTTGTCTTTGCTCAGAAAAAAATTCTGGCTTTGACAGTTTCGAATCTTCACCAATAAAAATATTGACAGCTAAAGTACTAAATTTATGGTCAATTATTGCCATTTTGAGGTGTTAACAAAATTAAAATACATAAAAACATTCTGAAGCAATTGAATTTAAAGTTGTGATAATAACTGGATTTATCAAAATAAAGCCAAATATTACAAAAAATTAAGCAATAAAACATTTTCTAGGTAATTTTAGGGCATAAAGATGTATGTAAATAATAATTTAATATTTTTCAAAGCATAAAACAAGTAGCAAAACATATTCTAACTTCAATTTTGCTTAAAAA
The DNA here is from genome assembly GCA_902155825.1 of Timema genevievae. Classification (NCBI taxonomy): domain Eukaryota; kingdom Metazoa; phylum Arthropoda; class Insecta; order Phasmatodea; family Timematidae; genus Timema; species Timema genevievae. The sequence continues at coordinate 262,817 of CABFWO010000460.1, read as the reverse complement.
ATGACATCATACATTTGATTCTACTTCGCTTCAGATTAAAAAAGCGGATTTTGCACACCCATAGTAAAAAGTATCTTAATACAATTATAAAGTTCTTGACTTCAAATAACCATTTTAAGCAATTTATTGGTAAGAGAAATTATATAAACTGGTTTAGTTGGAAGAATAACAAAATCACAAAAAAGTACAAAATTGTAAATATATATATAGGCGGGACAAATAAAATAAAATTAGTCAGTAACACCAAGTCTTAATCAACTGTTTTTACATTAAATTTTTTCACTTTAAAAGTAAAATCGTACATTTTTAAAGATTCAAGGATTCTAATTTGGATTCGAGATTTGAAAGAAAATTTGAGATTCAGATTCGACCCACCTCTAAAACTGATATAAAATTATTGTAGACTTTGCACCTATATGTTTTGCTGCCCAAACATTCAAAGGATTTTCAAATTAACTATAGATAGAACTGGTCACTAGTAATAAATAGTATGAGAAAATTCTTATATTTAAAAATATTTAAGAAAAACATTTCTACTTCACTTGTTTGCTACTACAAAAGCTGTTTGGTTTTTCCCTCTCATTATTTTGCCATTTAATTACATTCAGCCAGCTATTGAGCAATAGTTAACTTCTATAAATAGCACAGTTTACGTATACATAAATGAAAATAGCTTTTCACACAATATTACAGTTTAATCTACACACATACATACGATAAATGTTGCCTTCTTTCAAAATTTTCAACTCTACATAATTGCTCTGTACAAATATTACACAAACTTGTGATTACTGACGTTACGTTGGAGGTCCCTCCCACTCAATTAGATACTGAACTTTGCCATCTGGTAAGGTCCTCTTGGCTTTCATAGAAAACTTCTCTCCTGCGGCAATCCTGTTGGCCGCACCAAAAAACAAGTTCACTGAGGACTTAAGATCAACAAGGGAGATTTCCACCGGGCTTTGTTTCATGGGAGAGGATTTGACTGAAACAGGCGGGGGAGGGGGTGTTGATTTCTTATCATTAGCTTTCATTTCTAACCTGGGAGCTGCCCTTAACCGTCGTCCATTCAAAACATATTCTCCCTGATTGTTTGTGCAACCAGATGTGGACGGCGCAGCACCAGTATTGTACATGCTTCTAAGAGTTCGTACAGATGTGGAAGCACCAGTCCATGTTTCATCAGGCCGAGCAGGAACAAATGTAGCAGTTTTACTAGCACTGCCAGAAGTAGTGAGTCCACCAGAAGAACTGGCTCGTGTGCGTCTTTGTCTTCGGCGCTTCACATCCCCATTCCTGTCAATGCGAATGTCCTTTTCGCTTAACTGTCGTTTGGCTGGTCTTGTTGGAGGAGGGAGGGGGAGTACAGGCGTTAGGGGGAGGGGAGTACTTGCAGGACTCGGGTTAGCGGCAGAAGATGTTGGGACAGTGTTGAATAATGTTGCTGTTACATTGAGTCCATTTGGCGATTGTAAAAGGTCTGGCAAACTTCGGAATGGGTTATTTTTCCCCTCAAAGTCCTTTGGCGGAGGTATGTAAGAATCTAGAGTTCCGCGAGAGGATGTCTCATCCCCACTAGTGTCACCAGGAGTAGTGGGAGTGGTGGCGGGAGTAGCAGGAGTGAAAGACACCGAGCTGACAGAAGGTGGTGCAGAGTGTGAGCTACCAGTAGCCGGGGGAAGGGTGGGTGTCGGTGTACGAGTAGGTGTGCTAATTGGAGTTATGGGGGTTGCTGGAGAGTTATTAGTATTTATTACGAGAGGTAAAGAATTGTCCTGTTCCAAACAGAGAAAGGGTGTAGGAGTCTGCTTAAGTTTTTTCTTCTTTTGCTGTAAAAACAACAGAACATGTTTAAACAAATTAATTAGGTGCTACAATAAATTTGACACAGTAGAAAAAAAGTTGATATATTTGCATGGCAATTCTATCTTAGTGTACAAAACTCCCTGCCTTCCAAATAGTAATTTTCTGGAAGAACGATAATATTATCCTTGAATTATTCATAAATCCTATAGAAAAATATTGTTGACACATTAAGGGGGGGAAAATACAATCTTTTACAGCCCCATAGTACTTTTATAATTTTTAATTTGAAAAAATTTAGTTTAAAAATCTTAATGTGTTCTTGAAAATTGTAGTTGGTGTACTATGGAACTAAGGATGTTTACAAATTAATGAAATTTCACCATACATTTACTGTAACATTAAAATTCTATGTAAACACTTTAATTTTATATTTGTATTAAGCTAAAATAAACATAATGAACACTATTCTAAAGCAAAGTGAACATTTCCATTTAAAATTTAACTCAAGTCGGACAATTTTTTTAAAAGAACAGAGATAGAGCAATGGATACAAAGATGGCACCTTCTTATGCCAATCTGTTCATGGGTAAACTTGAAACTACATTTCTGGACTGCTAAATCAACAAACAAATCTGCTGGTTTCATTTCATTTATGACATATTTGTGCTAGCCATGACAACCTAAGGTATTTTTTTTAACAACCTCAACCCCTTTTCGGCTCTGAAATTTACTTTAAATAAATCCAATGCGCAGGTGACATTCCTTGATGTGGACAAGATTATTAGATGCCATAAAAACTTCAGAACATCTAAAGCCCCCACAGTGACCTGGCGGTCTAAAGGTAAGGCGGCAGACTTCTGTGCTGGGGGTCCGAGGCTCAATCCTTGGTCCCGGCACAGATTTATCTGATTGCCGAACTCTTCCTTCACCTCTGACAAGACGTGTATTAATCACAGCTTGTGAATGTGAGGAATGCCAGGCCTCCACCGTGGTTTGGATCCCACGTTAAACTGTAGGTCCTCCATTTCATCTCACAATCACTCTACCATTACACATTAGCGTAAGTGCGAATAACCTGAACGATTAGTAAGACGTGGTGCTAATTAATAATAATAATAAAAACCACAAACAAAAATATCTAAACTTTGATACACACCAAGCTATCTATTCAATATAACCTTGCCATTTTCCTTATTGCTTCTGTTCAGACACAAAAAGACTCTATAGCCATCTAGAAAGACACTTTTACAAAGAGAGAACACTCAAAATCTCTAGTTAATAAATAACCTTCTTCGACTAGTGGAAACACCACACATTCTTAAATCTGAAAAACTAAACAACACTACCTCTAATAACTTAAGTACTACACTGCCTTACCAACTTTTAAATAAAAGTTAGAACCAGGTTTTTCCATATTAGAAGCATCCAACTGAACCAACAATATTCTGAAAAAATCAGCAGTCTTTGTGTACAAGCAGCCTCCATTACTTAGAAATGTTCTTATTCACCCTAAGCTCAAAGCTGAGAATGGGCTAACTTTCACAAAATCATAACCAGGTTCTTGACCTGGCAAAACCTGCAAAATATATTGGCCAGCACACCAGCTTCTCTAGTATTGAAACTAACTCTATTAATCCAATTTACCAATTAATGTGCCATCAATGTACTGTACATGCACAATACATTGGCCTCAAATCAATAAAACTCCCCGTAAATGCATGAACAGACACCACTTGACACCAAGATCAAGAACACAAACAAATCAGTCTCGGCACATGCCTCCTCTAATAACCGCAACTTCAAGGACTGTTAAGTAAGGGAAGGTCTTAAAATCCTTCAACAGAAACTAATGTGATATGTTACATCAAAGAAGATAGTAAGACAGTGTCAAAACACTGTACAATGATGTAAGTAATTGATAGTGTGTATCGTGAATGTGTGAAGTGTAATTTATTTATTTATCCTTACATACCTGTTGTCCTGATACCTAGTATGTAGCTCAGGACCTATTTCTACTTACATTGTTTTGTCTACTTCAATTTATTTGTCTAATTTAACAATATGTAAGGAAATTAACAATTAAGCTAATTGTTCTAAATTCCTACTTTATAATTTTCTATCCAGCTTGTTGGTCCGCCCCTGGTACCCTGGCCCACCACCCTCTGGATTTAATAGTCCCCAGATCAGCGGAAGCCCCAGTGGGGGCGAGCATCCCCCTATCCGCCACCTGGGGAGGCACCCTATCGGAGATTTCGCTCCGCCTACTTCCTACTACTGTGTGAAGTGTAATAGTCCGATAGTTTAGGAAGAGAAGAAATGAAGAAAAAGTGTGTTAAGTCTAACCTAACTATCCTTTCAGGTTGGCTTCCTTCACTATCAATTACTTTACATTATTGTACAGTGTTTTTACACTGTCTTACTATACATTTCCAAGCCATTAGACACCAATTCATTTTATTATCAAAGAAGATAGGAAATGGCACACCAATGGAGTGAAAACCACCCAACCTAGATATTTGTTACTATTCCATGCTTAATCCTTGCTGCGCCACTACTACCACATGGCATCCACATCATTTTCTAAAATTATATCATGTTTATCTAATGACATATTATAACATGTGTAATGCCCTTTGTTTAGTTATGGTAATCAAATTGGTAAAAATTAGTTTTGTAAATGTACTAAAAATAACGAAAATCGAGTTTTTCCTTTGAATTGACAAGTCATAAACAAGTGTAGTGATATGAAATATCTACCTTTGTTAGTGCCTTTTTAAGTAAATTCTTTGAAATCCTCTTGCGTGTCATTGAATCCTTCATCCGCTTCCAAAGTTTAAATCGTTTCAGGATCTTTTCACTTCTTTGTTTCAAATTTCTTTTTCTAAGCGATGTATACTTTATTGCAAGACGATTGGTTGAAGGGAATGGAGTGGATTTCTTCACAAAGCCACCACCACAATAATCAAAACTTTTGATACAGACCTGTAGACAGATATGTTTGGTAGCGAGCAGAACGTGAATTAAAAATCTCCCTATCATTCTTATGTGATATATACCACAAGGATTGAAGCTGCTGATGGAATAAGCCAGCGGCATCAGTATTGCATGTGGGAAGTTCTACATTATTGTAACTAATACATCTTTTTTAAAAGAATGGTAGGATTAGGCATAGATATAAACAAGCCACTCCATTTCTTATGACAACCCACGCCCATCAATATCACTATTTTTCATAATTTTTAAGAGATCTCAAACTTGATTCTGTGATACCGCGACACTTACTGGTATCAAAAGAACCGATCTTAATATTACAATTCTCAATACTTCGATTCTTAGCTCTCAATGAAAAAACTGGCAACTTTTGAATGGAGGATTTGGAATGAAGTTAACCGGAAAAGAGGAGGGGTACATGGATTACATGAGCTAGAAGAGGAAGCAAGGCTAAGGTGGTATGGACATGTAATGAGGACGAAGGAGAGAATATCAAAGAGAACGATGGAGATGAAGAATGTAAGAAAAAGATTGCAAGGGATACCAAGAAAGAGATGGGGGAAAGGATAACTTAAAATGTGCTATGAGAGGAGAGGATTGTAAGTGTTCAAAGGAGGAAGAATGGTGAAAGAAAAAGGATAGAGGAAGATGGAGGCATCCTATTAAACTGACCCGGGCACAAACTGAAAACAGTTGATGATGACTGTAAGGCTCCTTTCACACGTTCTGACTTTCGGTCGGCCGATATCAGCCGACAGCAAATCGTTGTGACAATTTAGGCAAAGATAATTATCCGATTTTACGCCTATTCTTACCGGACGGCAAGTATTTTAGTATAAGCTAGTGCACTTAACTTACCTAATTCCCCTCCTCTACGCCTAATACATTTTATCATTCTCCCCAAGCAAGTTCTTACTCTCAAAACCTAATAATCAAATCACTAGATAAATTAAATTTTCTGGATAAATAAGACGGAATAATTTCTTTTAGATGTATATAAACTTCTCTTCATGTATATTTTGTCTTGTTCCTGTCCTTAAAACTTTCTAAAGTTTTGTCCCAGCCGTGATTCAAATCAGTTATTCAGTATCTACATCAATATCACTCATTTTCATATGCAATTCTTCCGCCACCTGCACAGCACTTGTGTTTGCTCTAGAGGGTGTCAGAAAACTAAATACCGGCCTGTGTAAACATGCCTATTTAAAACAATGAGTGACTGCCCTGTGGCGCCCGGCCGATATTGGACAGCAGTCGAGGTTCAATCCGTCTGCTACCCGTTCGCTGGCCGACTATTTCCCGGCTGATCGCAAAATCGGAACATGTGAAAGGAGCCATATCTCTCAATATGCATATGCATGCCCGATTATGGTCGGCTGATATAGGATGCCTGAAAATCGGAATGTGTGAAAGGAGCCTAACATTTTGCTATTATTAAAAAGCTCTGTTCAAATACATCTAAAAAAAAATTATTTGAAGTATCTGATGTGTACTATTTGATCCAAATGATTATATCAGCACACACTTATAAGCTAACTTAGTTACAGAACACAACACCCAGCTCCCTGCCGTTATTTCATCAATGGGATAGGGGAAACCCACATTTCACCAATTATAAATTTTTCGGCCATGCCAGAAATTGAACCTAGAACCCTTAGCTCAGTAGACAGACGTGCTTTCAATTGAGCTAAGGTGTCAGACTCTGTATAGATAAGTCCAATATTTAACAATAGTGAGACACAAACAAAGCTATTTTTTCCTCTTTCAAGACCCATTAGAATAACCACTAGGCTAAATATTTTATATGTTTATAGACTAATAAAGGTTTTTCTTTCTATGTTTGTAGACTATTAAATGTTTTTTCTATGTTTGTAGACTATTAAATGTTTTTTCTATGTTTGTAGACTAATAAATGTTTTTAACAGAGTTCAGAAATGTCATTTAAAAGTTTTAGGTCCTTTCAAATTTAGACCGGAAAACAAAAATAAAATCTAAATACTTAATATAGATTTATACACAAAAATGCTGTTAGTAATTTCTGGAAAATTTATCAAGATAAATTAGTGCACCCCCTCCCCCCTCCCAAAAGTTCATAAATATATTAACATAAGTTATTTCTAGGGATTGGACCTTCAAATCCTTAAGGGAAATATGTTTTATTAGAGATTAATACTGCTTATTGATGGGTCAGAACCAGTTATAATTCTAGGATGAACCTAAGAACCAGAATCCAAACCAGCAATTTAATACATAACAGAATGTTATAGATAGGGCCGGTCTTATGACTACCGGATAAATATTGATACTGGGAGGTTAAAGTTATCTACCAGATAAAAGTTATCAGTCACTTTAATGTTTTATGCATCTTATCAACTGAATTTATCTGCTAGACGTTGGATAAATATATTTTATTCAGAACACGCAAGGTTGGTACTGTTTTTACTGGTGCGCGCATGCGTATAAGCCCAGCTGATAGCGCTACAACATAAAGAGTGGTGAGAACACTCAACATTTGTTAAATGGCGGCTAAACGAGTGCGAGGAAACAGATGGCGTCTCGTGGGCGCAGAAGCTAAGATGTCTTGCAAGTACTAATTTCGGTGTATGCTAAAATGTGGTCAATAGTTGGGTACAACGTTAGCAAAATTTCATTTATTGTACTGACATTTTAATAATTAGTTCTTATATAAATATAACTCTACATAAAAACAGATTCTGATAGGCGAAATTGCATTTAAAAAAAACGCGTCACTATGGCAATAACCATTTTAACTTCCAGATAAAAGTTACCAGGTACTTAAACCTCCCGATAAAAATGTGATGGATAAATACATTTAATCTGGCAGTCATAAGATGCACTTTTAACTTATCCACCAGATAGAAATATTTATCTACCAGATTAATATCCATCCAGGAGTCATAAGACTGGCCCTTAATGGATTATTTTAAAGAATGTTAACATTTAGTCCGTATTTCACTACATAATTGTCACATATTTTATGTCTAGTTTTGTGTGTAGAGGGGGGGATGTGGGTGTGAGCATTATGAGAAGGTTTAAAAAAAAATTGTATTACTTAATTCCATTCCATGGAGTAATCCAGTGTTTGTGTCAAGTGTATTCCCTCTTCTCTCTTTGCGTTTGATAAAGGCAAAAATGCCAAAATATTACTCTGTGTGTTTAAATGTGTGTGTGACTACTTCTACTATAGAAACAGAAGGAAGAAGATGTAACCTTTGTGCATTGGATTCTTCCCACATTTTCCCTCTTTC
>CABFWO010000460.1:232337-254639 GCA_902155825.1 Timema genevievae | reverse complement strand
CCCTCTTTCCCTAGGTGGGATTTCTTCATTAAATTTACTCTTATTAGTTTTTCCTTTTTCTTTATTTCTACCGATTTCCATTGTTAAGTCTTATAGGTCATGGAAAGGTTGCTTCGCATAAACTACCACCACGAGTCCCAGGTCCCTCCAACCCTTTAGTTGTACTTGTACATGTAATCCACGAGGAACTTGTATCCCCTTAAGGGTTGTTTTCCTCTTCAAAATTATGTAAGCCAGAAATCCGATTAATTTTCTTTCATCAGCTGTAACGGCAAGCATTACCGTGCACTGTGATTTCTTATTACCAGCGGTTTTCATAGCAACACTAAATCAGCTGGCAACTTTTGGCATATTCTATTTCTCCTTCACACCGACAGATGCGTCTTCGCGAAAAAAGAAAAGAAAAAAAAAAAAGACAGATTTGCATGTTAATTTATACCTAGCAGATGATCGATCACTAGTTTAGCTTGCGGGGAAGATTTGTTTTTTATTATATTATGTGATTTACGCTTGGTGGCTTTGCCTGTACATCCACTCCCCTTGATACAAACCACAAAGTTCAGCTTTCAGAAATGCACCTGACAATGTGCATGTGCTGAGAATTTTAGGCTTGCACTTTATTCGACATGACCAACAAAACTATACCATGTTACAATTATGCGATGAAATTTTATAAATCAATTTTTGGACTGAAAAAACAGGGTGCGACCACTACGTGGTGAAATACGGTGCTAATTCTATCTTCTATCATTCTATTATATTTACTCTTAAGTTCATAGTTTTTTCCAAGATTCGGATTCAAATTTGACATTCCAAGATAAATTTGAGATTTGGATTCGAAGAATAGTGGAGTCGACTTAACACTAGTTATTTCTTTGTGCAAAGAATATAAATCACTGAATAAATGTAAATTAAAGCAAATGTAAACACTATGAAAGTACCTTATCTCCAGTTAACAATGCTACAGGCCTCTCTGGTCTATCGATATGTAACAGTTTGACTCCGGCCGGAGAAGAGGGCAGGCCGTTCACTGTGTGTCGTTGGGTGCCGCTACTAGAGGGCTGGTGCAACATGTGAGAGTTCACAGCACTGTCTGGAAGTGGAATCATCGAAGTGGAGGCAGTCTTCAGTGGGCTGGTGTGGCCGTTTAGGACAGCGCTAGCATCTAATTGACACTTTCCAGACATTAGAGAACTGAAACATGCATAAATGAAATTATTACCATATAACCGTTTGTGAAACTTTTAATATATGCCTAGCCTTGTATTTTTGAATATTGTATTAGAGGCAGCACAAACACACCGAATTGCCACCAGCGGCTGTGGTTCAATTATATCTCAAGTAGGTGATGGCATCCACTTATTCATCTAAGAATACCACCTTAAACTATAAGTGAAAAATGACCTTGAGAATGGGACCAATCTTATACAGCTAAGTGGTATAGCATTGGCGCACCAAGCCAAAGGTTCCAGGTTTGATTTATCCAGATGTTATTTCCTAACTAATTTAATTCATTTAGCTCACACTGATACACAACACGAAGTTATAATTGTGAAAGATAAAAATGACTGTATTAGTAATCTGTAGTACTCAGTTTGAGCAATTTAAAATGGCAAATTCAATAAAATTGCTAAAATTAATATAAGATAGGTGAATAGAAAAATAGAAAAGGAACGCTATGTTTCTATCCACCTTTCCTGTACCTTCTTCCAAATATAACCAAATATACATCATAAAGCGAAAAGAGGTTTTCCTTACAGAGATAAAATTATCATACCGAGTTTAAAGAAAAGTTTAGGTATTACATATATACCCCGAAGAAACTTTTAGAGAATATAAAAATTAATTGCTGTACAACCAACATTGGTTAATGTTCACTATATTTAGCTTCCATTTGTCCAAAGCAACAACCAATGTTAAAGGTGAGCACTGCATTAAGTAATATCCTAAGTAAAGGAGTGAAACCACCTGCTTCGATGGCAGCGTGATCTAATCTCGTGTTAAAACTAGAGTGATCGTGATCTACTCTCGTGTTAAGACTAGAGTGATCGTGATCTACTCTCGTGTTAAGACTAGAGTGATCGTGATCTACTCTCGTGTTAGACTAGAGTGCCGAAGACAGGGAGATTGGAATTCGATCCCAGTCGGAGGTTTTTTCCTTAACAGTTTTTCACTCTCCCTCCATGCAAATATGGCTGCACTTCCTCTCAAACCGTCCTAATCCCTAACCCATTAGTGAAATTAGTACATGTGTACAACCTGAATGGGTAGTAATACGCGGTGCAAACAGGAGTGAAACCAGCAAACTGACTATATTATACCACCACAGTTCTAGGGATATCCTCATGCCATCACACCTGAGAGAAGGTGGTAGGAACTTAAGTCTCTTGTTGCAGATCCATTTCTCCTTGAGAATTGCATCGTTGATTGGCCGGATACTGGGCAGTCCATATGCAGGGGCAGGGGGAGGGACCCTCATTCTCAGGCCCCAGATGGTCGTGCGTTTCTTGATCTCTCGCCCGCACTTGAACCTGTGCACAAACGTGCAGCTGCCTCAGCAGAATTTGATCACTCAGATCAGAGCAAGAAAGAGGCTTGAATGCACTTCTTTTTACGTTGCAATGATAAATCAACCAGTGGGACAAAGGAGTTGGTATGTGAAAAGAAAGTGTTCTATAATAGAATATAGTACTAGGTTAAATCATGGTTAAAATTAGGAGAGATAGCCAGCACACTTATCTTACTGAGAGTGGGGTAGAAATTGATTAGAGAGAACACTAAAAAACACACAAACACATTTTTAAGGACAAGCTTTCACTGTCACACACAACTTCTTCAGGTCGAGAGAGTAGCCTGATTTTCTTAGTTTGACTGCAAGCGAGACTATCTAGACATTGAAAGCTTGTCCTTATAAATGTGTTAGTGTGTGTTTAAGTGTTTTATTTAAACAATTTCTACTCCAGTATCACTAAGGTAAGTATGCTGGCTATCCCTTCTAATAATAAACAATCTAACAAATTTAAAGGAAGAGTGTAAGAACGAGATTGGAATGTGTTAATATTTATAAGAACATGATTGATGAGTTTGGAATGTGTTAGTATCTATAGGAACATGTTTACAAAATATGCATCTAATTACAAGAAAGACATAATTGACCATCACAAAATAGTTAGTTCTAGCATATTTCCATAATGTATTTTATTAAACTACTATTAAGAATGTATTGTGAAACATTTATATAGTTTTCCCTGGGTAAACCACAGACTACAGCAATGTATAATTAAAAATAAAGTGATTCTAAATGGGTTGTCTCTATGTTCACTGTTTTTACATAAAGATTCCACCAGGTTGTCACATTATAATGTGGTGCTTAGTTAGAGTTGTATTATCTACCTAGATACAATATTTGTGCCAGGGTGAGATGAGTTCTTTAAGGAGTGTTTTTATTTGGCAAGATTATCATGATCAACAAGCTAACAAAAAACCAAAATATCTTTGATATTTGTTTCTTAAGATCAAAGTTATCTATTATTGAATGACAATTTTTTATTACAAACCTGTTCCTATTATTTAGCAATACAGCTAAAATATTTTCTCTTCTTTCTTCAACACTAACATCAAGAATCTGAAAATAATAATAATAATAATAATAATAATAATAATAATAATGATAACTCAACCATGTAAGATGGAATTAGGCACTTGGCAGAGGAGAGATTTAAAAGTACCTTTATTAGATTTTTTATTTGTATACTTAACAAGGTAACACCCAGGGGTCTGAGAGCTTGGGTTTTTTCATTCGAGTCGAGTATTTCTAAAAGCTCCCAAGTTTGAGTCGAGTTCGAATATATTCGTAATTTTAAAATGTTAAAGAGTATATATTTATTTTAAATGTAATAGGTAGGCCCTATCACATCTTTAAAATTTAAGATGTAAAAAATATACAAAACACGTGTTCTTAAAATAGGAATGACACTCATTTTTATAAATATAAATACTTTCAGAAAAAAAAGTTAATAAATGGAAATACCAGGTTTTAAATTATAAATAACACAATTATAAAAAAGTAATAAAATGAAATGCATGGCTTGGAAATGTACAATAAGATAGTGTAGAAACATTGCACAATAATGTAAGATAAGTGATAGTGAAGAAAGTGTACCTTAAATGATAGGTTAGGCTTGGATAGAAAAACACACTTCTCTCTTCATTTCTTCAAACACTTTTACACTTACCACTTCTTCAAAACTTCCACACTAGCACACTGTTTTGAATTTTCAGAAATATTATTTTTTCAGTAATGTCTCTTCATATAAAAAATAAATATTTCCGAAAATTCAAAGCAATGTGCAACTGTAGAAGTTTTAAAAAATGGGAAGTGTTAAAGTGTAAGAAGAAATAGAGATGTGAGTTTGTTTATATCCAGGCCTAACCTAACTTTCCTTTCAGGTTAGCTTCCTTCACTATCACTTTACATTATTGTAGAGTGTTTCTACACTGTTTTGATAAACAGTTAATAAAATTGACGTTTTAATAAGTTTATATTTCTCCAAAATATGCTTCAGTAACTTAATTTACCCTATGGGAAAACGTAAGCATTATAAACAGTTTGAAATTTGAGGTGTTCGTATTTCGTTTATTATTTCTTAGTTTAATCGTGCATGATCACCTCTTCTGTTCCATTTCCATTCCTCTATGCACAGTTGCACATGCGCGTTGTACAGGCATTATTTTATTGAGAAATTTACTACAATTCAATTTTTTTAATGCTAATAAAGGTTGATGCTCATACTTTAGAATTAAAAATAATATGGCTAAAATAATATTTTTAGCAAACAATATGAAATAGTAAATGCTTTTTTAATATAAATGTGGTAAGTTTGGTAAAATATATATTGCTATAAATAAGATCAACAGTGATTTTAGACAGGTTAACCAACATAATTTTATAACTAAATAGTAACTAAACTAGTGCTAGTTTTGTGGCTAGATGTATTAATTAATACGAGTATTAAATATCTTAAGTTTGGAAAGATTTAATAACTATAATAATATATTCTTGATATTACATTTTTAATTTAACATAAATTATTATTTTAGAAAGGGACCAGGGAAAAATAGTAAAAAAAAGAATCATTCAATTATTTAGTAATCTATTTAGCTATTTTTATTTTCATTGCTTTGTCATGATAATACAAGAAAGTAACGTCAATCAAGTACAATTCAAAATGGAGAACAATATTGAATACATTTGCCGGTTGAAAGTGGTTTTAAAGCCCTATTACGTTATTAATGTGAAAATTGAAATTAATTTTTAGCAATTTGTTAAGTAACTGAATGATTTATAAGTGGAAATGCTGATATTATCTCAATTAAATAGCCTATGCTTAATATTGTTTTTAAAAAATTGATTATTAAGTACATCAAGTGAAAGCTTGAAAATGACGAGCCTACAAAACTTTCGATCTCGATCTCAAGCTTAAAGGGCGAGCTCGACTCGAAGCTCGAAATCCGAGTACTCGCAGAGCCCTAGTAACAACTAAAAATGTATAGGGTCAGACAGTATTTTAGAGAAAAATTCCCCACATTAACATGAGTGTATGGGAAAAACTTTATACCAATCTTGGTAAACTCTTTAGGTATAGTTGCAACAATCTTAAATTGTTTATAATAGTTATTGTCAAGATTGTACTAAATAAGATTGACCAACATTTGGATAAATATTTTACTATAATTGGTGCTCATTAAAAAAATAAGCTTATCTTATCAAAATAAACATACCTTTACCTGAGGCTGCATTTGAGAAAGGACATGGGCAGTGAGTTTTAAATTGAAACAGGGCCCTTACTAAATTTGTTAAAATATTTTCTTTCCATACATTGTTTGCTTTTATCCTTTTTAAATATATGCTTTGTAGAAATTTTGTTACAAATAAAATAAATTCTTAGAGAGGTTTTTACACAGCATTAAATAAATGTCAACACCAATAATGTAAAAAAAAGAATCCCATATAGGAGTCAACATCCTCTTTGTCAATAAACCTGACCCGAGGAAGGTGACACCTTGACCCACATGTCCATGTAAGAAGGTTGTTCTAAGCTTCTGCGCTAAGAGAAATATGTTTTTAAGAAAATGTGTCTGTCTCATTATCTAAACACAAAGTTTTGACGATAGTTTGAAATGTTTAGTAGAAGAAACCATGACGATGATTAAAGTTATATTGTGAGTAATGTGTTGATAAATCAAAATCAATATAAATGAGTTGTTTCAGTTACTTTAATTTGATAAAAGTGTCAAGTGACCTTGTCTGAATCTGTTACAAATAGAAAATTAATAGTTAAAACTTAATATTAGAGGTGTACCGATTGAGTTAAACTGATTACCGATTGTTTAAAATAATTGTTCATGCTACCCGCCTCGGTGGCGTAGTTGGCTAACGCGCTAGTCGTGTTGAGCTCGACCGCCGACAACGGGGAGATCGAGGTTCGAATCTCGGTCGGGTGAACTGGGGGGGGGAGGGGGGTTTCCTAAATGGTTTTCCACTCTCCCTCCACGCAAATGCGGGTTCACTTCCCCTAAATTCTACCCTCCCAATTCCTAATCCATTAGTGTAATTAGTACTTAAGCGTATAACCCAAACGGGTAGTAAGACGCGGTGCTAAATAAATAAATTGTTCATGCTACAATTATTTACACCAATTAATCCCGATTATTTATTAATAACGATTGAGAACTATTCTTAAGAGAATGCTAACAGTTAATATAATTAATACAAAAAGAATGAATGCACTTAAAAATATATTTTATGCATGACCGGCGAAAGTTGGAACTAAATTGTTAGTTTTATCAATGGTATAAACTTATATTTCTTTACCTGGTTACGTAATCTTTGCATAGCCTGCAGCCCAGATGCAATCTGTATCTAAGTTTTTTTTTTGTGATCTTGATCACTAAACTCCTGATTAGAAAATTGTAATTTAAATTTTACTTTAAACAAATGATTAAACGACTTCATAATCGCCGATGCACTAACAATCGCCCAATAACGATTCATCGATATCCGCACCGGTATACCCCTACTTAATTATAATAATCATCATCAGCATTCAATGTTTCCGCCTCTGCGGATCGTCTGGCACATCCTCTTCCATTCCTGCAGATCTTTCCATTTAATATTTAATGATTAATGGAAAAGAAAAATACCTACTTGGTTCAAATATTTAGTTTCTAGATGTGATTATTTACTTGTCGTAAGTTTGTCTTTCAAATTGTGTAGATTAGGTAGATTATTTATTTGCAATGTCGCTAACCCCTATGGCCTATACTATAAACGTTAGTATTTGTTCAGAGTATTATCATATTTAGAATATCCCCATTTTCATTTATTTAAATAGAAACCTACACCACTAATAAATGTAGGTACTTAGTTGATGTATGAAAGTATAAGAGAACAAAACATTGGAAAAGTTAAAAAAATATACATACCTTTGGTGGGAGTTGAAAGCTATTCCAATGGGTGTTCACATAAGGAATAATAGACAAATCTAAATCGTAATACTTTTTTGCGTGAAATATAGTTAAGTTAAACAAAGCCAAATGTACAATGTCGACCCACTTCATTTCCAATCGCCGAGCAAATTCTTTGCCATAGTTACAGAGTGCACACACAAACACATAAAACCTAGAACAAAATTAAACAAATAAAATCACAAAAATTCATTTTTTGCCAAGAGTTGGATTGGCTTATAAAAAGGATTAAGAGTGAATAGTAGAAAAATTATGTTTCAATTATATTCTTTTAAAGGACAATAGTGTTTAAAACATTGTGAATTAATAGAGAATTTTTTTTTCCGATCAAGGCCTAACTTAGCCATCTTTTCAGAGTGAATTTCCTTCCTCATAATTTATATTATGTTATTTTAGTGTTTCCCAACTATTTTAATTTAATTTTTTATTCCCAAATTAGTACAAAATTGGTTAAAAAAAAGAAAAGAATTAATCTAAAAGATACTTATGTAAAATGAGTAAATGCCATTATTTTTTTATGCGAGTTTTTGTTAAAATACAAAAATATACCAAAGTCTGTTTGCTTTAATGATATGAAACAAAAGTTAAAAAAAGTCACGGTTTGAGTATCTCGAGTTCTTAAAAATAATAAATAAATAAATAAAAATAATAACAACAATAATAATCTTACACCTTAGCTCAGTCGGTAGTATGTCTGTCTACTTAGTTAGGAGTCCCGAGTTCGATTCCCGGCATGGCCAATAAATTTATCATTGATGAAATGTGGGTTTACCCTTTCACAGTGATGAATTAATGGCTGGGGACTGGATGTTGTGCCTGTCCTAGTCTTAAGTTAGCTTATAAGCCATATGAAGCACAACAGGCCTAGCAAGCCGGCAGTGGAAAAATATATGGCTCTAATAAAAAAACAGGCCACAGACTGGAAACAGTACCTGGATGTAAAGTAAAGGTATATTGAAAGAAGTGCCCATCAATTATATTTTTTTAGCATTGGTATCACATAAGTTGTCAATGATGTTCTTGTATTAAGAAAAAATTATTTGAGACAATCTCTGTGTGCCTTGAATAATTCCAATTAGAACTGAGAAAGATGATTCTTCAATTCACATGAATATTAAGGAAATCAAAATAAATATCTCTATTGTTTGGTGCCACAATCCGTGGAACGAGTTTAGCAGTAAATGCAATTCTATAGTCACCGATGTGATGTATAAGCCTAATGATTGCACACTAGTTTTCTGTAGAGACAAATCTATTTGTTGATTATTTTATTTGTAAATTGTTGACCCATTTTAAAGAGGGGATATTGGGAGTGCAAGAAAAGGCCAATGTTTTTGCAGTTTTTTAGAGCATAGAGTTTTTTGACCAAAATATTCCTCAAGTATAAATAGAGTTTAATTTTCTTCACATGGTGATATTAACAATTGTTGAATATCTGTCACGAGTAGCGCTCTGTGAGTACTCAGATTTTTAGCTTCGAGTCGAGCTTGTCATTTAAGCTTGAGATCAAGTTTTGTAAGCTCAAAATTTTCAAGCTTCCACTTGATGTACATAATAATCAATTTTTAAAAAGCAATGGTAGTCATAGGCTATTTAATTTAGATAATATAGGCATTTCCACTTATAGATCGTTCGGTAATTTAAAAGCTTATTAAAATTAATATCAATTTTCACAATAATAACGTAATAGAGCTTTAAAACTACTTTCAACTGGTAAACTTTTTCAATATTGTTCACAATTTTGAATTATCCTTGATTGAAGTTGTATACTTGTATTGCCATGACAAAGCAATAAAAATAGCGAAATAAATTACTAAATAAGTGACTATTATATATATATAAAAAAATAAATAAATAAGTGACTAGTGATTATTTTACTATTTTTACCTAGTCTTTTATGAAATAATAATTTCAGTTGGTTCAAAGATTCAACATTGGGGATTATATTTTATTGAATGTTTCCAAACTTAAAATATTTAAAACTTGTATTAATTTGTACATTTAATTACAAAACAAACACTTGTTTAGTTACTATTTAACTATAGAATTATGTTGGTTAGCCTGCCTAATCATAATGGCAATTAATATTTTACCAAACCTACCACATTTAAATAAAAAAGCATTTATTGTTTCATATTGTTTACTTGAAATATAATTTAAACCGTCTTATTTTTTATTTATGTTTTAAAAGTTTGAACATCAACTTTTGGAACATTAAAAATTAAATTGAAACAAATTTCTCAATAAGATAATTTCTAGCGAAAGCCCAAAAACACAAACGTAAAACTCCGCATAAAGGAATGGAATTGGAACAGAAGATGTGATTATGGGCGATTATTACACAAAGGACTAATAAATGAAATATGAATCATTTCAAATGTTCAACTGTTTAAGATTCTTATGTTTTCTTGTAAATTAAGTTATGGGAGCATATTTTGGGGAAATTTTAGCTCATTAAAATGTTGGATTTACTAACTTTTATTTATAATTGTTAGTGTAATTTTAATGTCCTTAAAGACGTGAGTGTTGAAACCATCTTAACTATTTTTTCTACTAAATTTTTATTTGAGTGTTGTTCTTATTTTTAAATCGTGTTTTTTAAAGTATAGTTTTTAATTTAAAAACAGTTATTTCAATTTTTTCAAACTTATTTTTTTTAAGTATTTAATATTTATCAAATTTTAAGGATGTGATATTTACATTTTATATTTGTTTTGACTGGTGACATTTGAAATATACTATTTTACTTTTAAAATAAACAAACATATATTTTTAACATTTAAAATTATGAATATACTCTAGCTCTGGAGCTTTTTGAAATACTCGACTCGAGTTTGACTCGAATGAAAAATCCCGAGCTCGCAGACCCTTAGTCGTGAGCATATCAGCATTAGATGACAAACTTTTTAAATGAAGAGTAAAAGTTATCATTAAATTCCAAACATGTGTTGAGGTCACCATGTGAATAAAATTGCACTCTATGTTTGTAGTGAAGCAACATTTGATTTATTTCGACCAAAAAATGGTTTTGATATAAAAACTGAAAAAACACCTTTTTTCACATTCCCTACATCCCCAGCTTAATCTGTACTACAACCTACCGTTCAACAAAATTGAAAAAACTGTGTTATTTTTTCATGCTTGGGATGTGAAACAAATAGTTTACTAAAAATATCTGTGACTGGCCTAGTAAATTAAACAATTATTGATTTCTTTATTATCCTGGACACAATTTAATATTAAAATTATTATGTTTGAAATAAAGTGCAATGAGCAAAAACAATTTGTAATAAATAAAATATTAGGAAAATGGCAGAGCACAAATAAAAGTAAAAAAACACTTACACATATTTACATACACTTCGATATTTCGATGCTATTATAGCATCCTCCTGGGGAAGATTAAGCCTGTGCGAACCTTCGAAATTCCGAATCCGAGTCTTACTAAGTATAATATTGATATTTTGAATCTTAATATGAGAAGATTCATTTTAGAATCGAAATTTCACATCTTAATAAATCCTGGATTTGGCTTCGATGGGTTTAGCTCAAAATTCCAATATATAATTCAAACTTAATTAACAAATTAATATAATCTGAATGGAAATAGAAAAATCAACTTGAGTATCAGGTCATCGTAAAGGGATGTTAGTGGGTTTGAAAAAAGTAGTTACTCCTACCTTTTAGTAGATATTAGTCAACCTTCACATTGTGATTAAAAAAAGTAACATGATATTTATTTGAATTTTCACCTTTTATTGCATATTTTTGTATCTAAAATGTTTATCAACATTTTTTGAAATATTTTATTATTGAATTGGTTTCGGAAACTTAACATTGTAAAATATCCAACACAGGTTTGATTTTAAACATTATCATAGTAAGGCTAAAATAAATTATTCGATTAAGATATTAACCTATTTTTAAATAAAATATTTGATCCAATTCTTTTAAAGCATAGAATTTGACGAACTTGATCCGATTTGACTAAATTTTTTTAAGGCACGAGAGTCAATCTTAGTTAGCAAGGATTCGGATTCGATTCGAAATTGAAAATTATGGATTCAATTAGGCTTATTGAAATTCTTTGTTGACTGGTCTAATGGTTTATTATTAAGTGCAAGATTGCTCACCTATCTCCATAGTAAAGTGGATATTGCAAGCAGCGTACACATTTCTCATGGAACCACTGCCTGCATCGACCACATTGTAACATCTGCATGTACCAGTCTCCTGGTTGCGCACAGTAACAGTAAACCTGCTCTGTGTTTGTTCTGTGGTGGGAGTCCCACGTTAATGCATCTGACTGAAAGAAACAAAGTAAAAATTGTGGCAAATTAACAATTTTCAATACCAATCATGATCAATTTCTAGCAAAATTATCTATAAAAAAAACTAATTTCTTGTCAGCCAATTTAATTTCTGTGCCACTTAACCACAGAATGAGAATGGAAAAGGAAATAATCCCAAGGAAAATGATGGGGTTGAAGTTTGAGGAAAAAGACTGCAATGGAGACCAAGAAAGATGGAAGGACCAGATAACAGCAAATGTGCGAGTGAGAGCAGGAGAATAGATGAAAATAAGGGAGATTTTTTTTTATTTGTGGTATTTGACCCTTTTAGTGCCACGAGCCGATCTGATCGGCTCCGCCTACTACCATTAAAAGTGCCAGAGCCGATGAGGTCGGCTCTTCAGATTTGATCTAGTTCTCGCTTACCCACCTACATTTCTGTGACCCTAAAATCAGCAGAGTACATATACATCTGTCTTCTAAATCTTTCAAGCTCTCTCACTTGCTGAACCTAACAAATAACTGTTGCTAGACAAGAGCACGATGAGTCATGCACCTCAAAATGTGTATCCTTCTCCACAAACGAAGTCTTCCCCCCACCTCTCAAGCTTGTTATAGAACAAATAAGATGACTAGCTACAAGAGTCAGGAGTAGCTGATGGAACAGGAAGCGTGCTTTGTTTCCCCAACCGAAACTTTTTGGTAAATAGCCAATCGATTTGATGTTTAGAACTGAATAAATAATTATACAAAGTATGATATTTTTCTACACCTTTCTAAGCATAAAACAATAAAAAATAGTTTATCTAAAATTTGGATTTAGGAATAGTTTCATTTATTTGCCCAGTTTCGAATACTAAAAATGGATTTTTATATATGAAAAAAGTGCATTGAGCAAAAACATTTAGTGATAAATAAAATGATAGAATATTAGGAAAATGGTAGAGCACNAATGATAGAATATTAGGAAAATGGTAGAGCACAAATAAAAGTAACAACACTGACACATATTTACACACACTTCAATATTTCGATGCTATTGTAGCATCTTCCTCAGGAAGTAGTAGACATCCTGTCCAGTCTAATTACTACTTCCTGAGGAAGATGCTACAATAGCATCGAAATATTGAAGTGTGTGTAAATATGTGTCAGTGTTGTTACTTTTATTTGTGCTCTACCATTTTCCTAATATTCTATCATTTTAAAAATGGATTTTGCAACTTCCTAGCAAACAATTTTGCTCAATAGTGAATTTTTAAAAATCTGCAACAAAATATAGTGTATACACTTACATCATATGGCAAGTTGTGTTTGTCTGTTTGAACTGGCTGGTTGTCCAATCTTGGTAGACTGAGGTTGCTGGAGCATGTTTTGCGAATGCTAGTGCTTTCTTTTTTGGATGTCTTTGTTTCTCGATATTTGCCCGGTACCTTTTCAAGGCAGCGCCTACAAAGCCACTGAGCATCTTCCTCTGTACATTCTTTGGGGATATTTGGCTGAAAATATTTATTTCATGTATGGAAGAGATATTTGATCACCAAAGCAATATAATATACGATATAGTAAGAAAAGTTATAACTTTATTTATTTTATCATTTTTTTATATATGGTCTAAGATCAGATTAGTCTATTGTATGAATAATTTGATTAACTTTAAAGTTCATTTATAAAAATACTGTAAACTGAAATTAAACATTTGAAAAATGTGTCTGGTTGTTTGAATTCTCGACAGGGAAAACTATTCCCTATGATTTTATTTCAAAAGACAAAAAGATTTTATATAAGTTGATATTATGTTAAAATGTGAGATTTTTGTCTGACCTATTAAATTTAAAAAAGAAAAGAAAATGCTTTCTGAGCTTAACCTTAATTTTTTTAAACTGTCAAACCTCTTTTATATATTTGACAATCAAAATATTTAAGTGTATGCGAATATGTGATAAGGTTTTCACCTTTATTTGTGCTCCATTTTCAACAATCCTGTTACATTTATTTAAGGAACTAGTTTAACACTTTGTTAATTACTGCCTTTGGGTTTGCTGTCAGTAAATTTGCTTAGTATTTTAAACAGATCTAACAGTCTAGCTCAGTCAATAGCATGTCTGTATACGGAGCTATGGGTCCCGAGTTCGAATCCCACCCGGCATGGTTGAAAATGTATCATTGTTGAAATGTGGGTTTACCTTTTCATAGTGATAAATTAATGGTCGGAGACTGGATGTTGTACCTGTCCTAGTATTAAGTTATATTATAAGGTATATTAAGCTATGACAGGCCTAGCAAGCCGGTGGTGGAAAAATATGTGGCTTGAATAAAAACCAGACCCATCAGGCCACAGACACAGTAATGAAAGTAAAGTATTTTTATTTCCTGGTGACCTAAGCCTAGGTGTCAACGTTACTAATACGCTTTGTGAGAACTAGTTGAACATTAGATTATTTGGGCATAGTGATAGTTGAACGATAGTATTAAATAATAAACATGTTCAATAGTGTGATGTTACCAGACTACTTGAATTGACAGTATTACTTGTTTGGTAAGAACTCACATAGTGGCACAGCTGATGGTATCCACGGCCACATCTGTGGCATACTACTATGCCATTGATTGGCTGGGGTTGAGATTTCTTGCAAATGACACACAGTATATCAGTGCTTGCCCGCTTGAGTTTTGTGAGGTCTTTAAAAGACGACCAATTCTCTGTGTTGTCTCCAAACTTGAGTAGACATTGCTCAGTAACCAAATCCACCTGAAAAATGTATTAAAATCAGGTGTAATCTTGTTTTTGTACCAATGATGTACTGGCCATCAGCAACTTAAAAATATATTAAATAAGCATACTTTAGTTTATCATAGTCTTAGAAGTTGTTCATGATATACATGTCTATATAAATAACACTAATAAGGTAGGCATGAGGAAGGTATAGATAGAATTTAAAATAAATGTACCCCATGTAACAATGTAACAAACACACAAGTATAATTAATGTTTCTATTATTATTATTACAGTATGTTTAAAAATTAATTCTAAAGCTTGATTTTTCAAACTATTTAAAAAGAGTTTAAAATATTTTTATTTGAAATATGTCTCATTTTTTCATTCAAAATAATAATATTACAATGGAGTCTCGGAAACTCGACCTAATGTGGACTAAGATGGTGTCGAGTTTTACAAATGAACTTTCATAAGATGCATGTTTACTAAACAAGAATGAATCACGGTACAGTATCAAATATTATAAGCACAGTTGTACTGTACTGTAGTAATGTACAGTACAGTAAGACTAAAATATACGTACAGTACAATGTATTACATGTTAATATAATGGTGTGTTTAAATACGTATAATATTTAACGACATAAGTGTTATTATTGAGGTTTAATATTACACCAAAAAAGGGTTATTTGTGCATATTTGAAGAAAGGCAGACAAGTGATCGAAAAAGTGTTTGCATAAAGTTCCTTCATTGGTTGGAGCTCAGTTTAGCATTTTAGTGCGTTTTATAAAAGTCTGAATGGTCCATCTTATATACATATAGCACTCCTATACACAATCAGTAATGCCAAACTCACTTTAACAACAGTACCCAAGTAGAAGCGGCCATCCTTGTTGTGCAAGAGTACATCCTCGTCGATACTGAAATTGTATTTCTGTAGATCCTTGGTTGTGCTGTCTGGGGCAGAGCCCATATCCTCCTTCCGCAAGAAACACATAAAATAAATTAATCCACATACATCTATGCTTCAATGATCCATGATCAGCAACTAACACTACTAAGAGCTTCTAATCCATGAAAGAAAAATTATCTTTACAGTCCAATTTTCATAGAAAAACCTACAAATGTTACTAAATCTACTTCCCCATATTCATATGTAAAGTCATGTAATCTGCAAGTGTCACGGTTGATAGATATTAATAACAATATTAATATTAAAAAGATTCAATTTTGTCAATAAAGTAGATTTGTAATTTGGTACTGACTAAAAGGCACTTCCTATAAAAATTGAACACACTGTTAAAGAAGAGTAGGAAAACCAAGTAGATGATACCATTATTTATGTTCACTTATATGTAAGCACTAGAGGGCTTCGAGGAGCCACCTGAAATGCAAGTGAAAGTTAAGACTTAGATAAGTTGAATTGGAAAATTGGAAAATTATAAAATTAATGTATAAATTAAGCCGTTAATAAAGTGGTTAATGTATTATGTGAACTTGACAACGGCTTAATTTATATGTTAATTTTATAATTTTTTAGTTCGACTTATCTCAGTATTCTTTTAGAATGTTTTATAAAATGTGAAATGCAAGTGTTCAAAATCTTTTTTAGAATATAAAATAGCCTCCAAATATATTAAAAGATTTGTTTTTCCATAATAATTGTATATACAACCTACCAATGATATATTAAGAAAAAAAAAGTTGGATGAACCCCTTTTTATTTACTCGCTATCTTACAGGTAGAGAAAGTATTCTGAATGTCAAAAAAATATAACTCTAGATTTTGATGAATCTCGACGTTTCATGACCACCCCTGAATTCGAAAAAGTTGTTTTTGAATTTCCATCTATCTGTCTGTCTGTACCTCCGACTAGAGCCTAAACTATTTTACCGATCGGGCTGAAACTTGTTATCTAGGGTTTTTATAGGGTTGCCCCGAGGTTTTTTTGGAATGGGATATCCAACCCTAAAATTAAGCGTAGTTTACTGAAGGGCAAAAAGAGAAAAAGTCGATTTTCTCAAAATTGGCTTTAACGATTTTGATTAAATATCATTTCTAAACATTTATAAATATTTCAAACAAAATGGCTACCCTCAATATTTTGGCAAAATGACTTTAAGGGCTCTGGTCTGATGTATAAATTATATATTTTTTTATCATATCTCCTAAACTATTTGAGATATGAAATTACTTATCATTACAAATATGTAGATCTATTTATAGTACAAATATTTTATTCAAAGCATATTTTTATAAAACCAATAACTTTCAAGCTATACACAAATATTATTTTTTAACTTTTCGAACACAAAAGGTAAAGTAATACGACCGTAAAAAAATATGACCTAAAATGTTGATGGATGTCGATGTCTCATGACCCCTCGAACCCTAAAAAGTGGTCTTTGCAATGCTGTCTGTCTGTGTGTCTGTTTAAACTTAAAATTAAGAGTAGTTTAATAAAGAGAGAAAAGAAAACAAAAAATATTTTCTCACAATCGGCTTTAACGATCTTGATTAAAATTCATATCCAGGAATTGATTAAGATTATAAATAAACTGGCTATTTTCATTTTACCATGAAAATGACTTTTAGGGTACTTTAAAGAAGCTGAAATTTCTGTATCTCCACAACTATTTGAAATAACTTATCATTGCAAGGTTGTAGTACTATTAAAAATAAAAAAACTTTTATATGAAATATATTTTTATAAAACGAACAGTTTCTGAGATATTGGCAAATATGTTAATAAAATTTTGTGAGCTTTAATTGTAAAGAGATACTACTTAAGTTTTAACGCAATAATGCTCCAATGCCATAGAGTAATTAAATATAGGTAGTCTCTCAAAAAGTTTATATTATTTTTCCTTAAACCTCTTAGGAGAAATGTTTGTACAACAATGATCTCTTTCCATTTTAGACTCAATAGTCAAGATTTACATTTATTATTGGTCAAAATTTATAAATGAAGAATTTAATAGCAATGCGATGACATGAAGATGTGCAACACCTAATAAAATGTCAAAATTTTTAACCGGAAGTAGAAATTTAAATACAAAGTGTTGACCCATGTGGACCAATATTAATCTTTTTTATTGGTCCAAACATATAAATTAGGACATTAATTCTTTAAAAATAAAATTATAAAATTTAAAACCTGGACTCAAAATGTTTTACATAAGTATGGTGCAATTTATGCTTGGGTTTACTAGTGTATATTATTTTGTTTCCCATATATTACGAGTTTTAAGTAAATATCTCCATTTTTAAACAATAGAGCGAGAAAGTCCGTGTGGAGTTCCATACCATTTATTTTTTAACACTGAGCCTACCTTCCTTTTGACTCCGTGGTGTGACATAGTAGCAAAAATATCTCCAACCCAGCTTTTCAATTTATCAATCAAATCCAGTTTTGGACCCTTTTGTATCCTTTCCTCCTGGCTCTTGCCACATGGGGGATGCAGGTCCACTCACTGAAATTAAATACATATTTGGGTCATTTTCTGACAAGTGCAATATTAAATGTACCCTCTTTTTTTTTCTTCTTCTGCTCAACTAAAAAAAATAATAGTTTAAGTGTCTGGTGCATTATTTCATTTTATAGAAATCTCTCTTGTTAAAAATGTGTTTAAAAAAAATTAATTTCAAACCAGCTAATCATCATATCCATTTTTCCCTGATGGTTTAGGCCCACATCCACTATTTAATTTCTTATTATTTATAAAAAAATATAAAATCATTTTACTTATAATTTAATTTGATTAAGACGCAAGTTACTATTTCAACGATATTATAAAATTATATCTTGATTATTCTGCTTGTTTTGGGTGCAAATCATCACCCAAGAATACTAGTGTTCTATCTCCAAAAGTGTTAAATTTGAGATATTTGGTGTTTACGTCTGTTTAGAATCCACATGATTCATCGTCGGTGAAATTGAGACTACTATATAATGAATTAAAGAGGAAACAAACTCGAGTTGTTATCTAGTAACATTGGTTTTATACACATGGTCAAACTTCAATGCTCTTTTACACAAAAGTGAAAAATTGGACATAAAACACTTGCATTTTCGGGTGACAAAATGTGTGTGTGTGTGTCTCCTAGTATAATTTCTTTTTTTTAAAGCACTGTGTCTTATTACCTGTTCGGGTTGTACGCTTATGTACTAATTATGTTAATGGTTTTTAGGGATTGGCAAGATTATATTTATAGAAAGTGTACCCGCATTTGTGCAGATGGAGACTGGAAAACCATCTTGAAAAACCACCCTCAGTACACCTGATCAGAATTTAAACCTCGATCTCATCATCATTGAAAGTCTAGTCCACTGCAAGAGTAGCACGTTTTAGACCAAGGAGCCACCGAAGTGTGTCCTAATATACTCATCAATGAATTGTATAGTTACTTTCCGATGCTAACAGATGGAATTTTTGTGTATTTCAAGTACAGGGTTGATATTCTACAGGTTTTTGTTATCCTATGAGTGGGTTGAATTGTGTTCATCTGTAAAGTTTGTCCAAGCAGCTTTAGTTATAGATACCTTTTATGGGTTTTTTAAAACTAATTATTACCTCACTGATTTTATCATCATCATTATTATTTAATATTTAAAATTATTTTATACCAGAAAATATTCTTTAGATGGTACAAAATGGTACATGAATCACTTTATTATAACTTCAAAAAATATCTCTCTCCATTCAACAGACGCAATTTTGTTAGTTTTCATAATTCCCTTACTTAAACTTAGAATGAGGTTATGATGGTGTGAGGGAATGATTAATAAACAAAACTGTTGTAAGTTAAGGTATTTATATAGGCTTTTGAGCTTGGCAGCATAGAGATGTATGGCATTGAAAGCCTCAAATGTTATTAAAAAGTCCTTAAGCTCTTTATTTTTCCCTCTGTGGATAATTTTGAACATCGCTCACATATTAGTTTTGCATGATCAAAGACCTGTATTTTACATACAAAATAGGGATTTTCCAATTAAATTTCTTTGTTTTGTGGATTTGGCCAAGGCAATTTTTTGATTTAAGGAAGGTAATGAAAATATTGTGCTAAGCTAACAAATAATAGGCAAAGTATTGCTTAGCTATACATTTTTGATAAAAGAGTTCTGGCTAAGTAAAGAGGTGTTTTTTGTCTGACTTTAATACATAGCTCTGTGACTTATTTTTTTAAATAGTTTTTGATATGATTACAGTATTAATTTAACTATGTAAATGACTGCATATAATTTGATTTTGTGATTTTATAATGTTGTATTGTTATTTTATTGTTGGCTGAAAATTTTGATGTGCTCCAAATCCATATTGTCTTTTGGCTTGATAGTGTCACATGAGTAAATATGTAAAATAAAAATAGATACATACACGTAATAAACTATCTAATTAATCGTGTGACCTTTACAGTCATACCCCGCTATTAGGACATAGTAGGTTCTATACCATTGTCGTTAAGCAAATTTTGTCCTAACGAGAATTATTGCTCTTTTTTTCACTTGTTTATGGATGTATTGTACTGCAATCATCAAATGCATAACTGATGTAAATAAAGCAATTATATTAAAAATAAACAGTTATAAACAGAATATAATTCCCTAAGCCACAGAGAGTAGCACAGAAATGCAACGCATACCGTATTTGTAAGCAAACCAAATCCAGACGGAAGCCAGCAGCATCCTGCGCCTAAACTGTTGTATAAGCGAAACAGCCGCCAAATTGTCAGGGTAGAGGCATAATTTAAAACTGTCAAGTGAACAAATCATCGCAAAGTTGGTTTTGCCTGTATTTTATAGTATTTTAAGCTTTCAGAGTGTGCTTTATATTAATTTCACAACCATATGTATATGTAAAAAAAATAATTTCAAGTTATTTTATAAAAAAAATTGCAACAAACCTATACTTGTGTCACCATCACTTCGTAATTATTATTTTTATATATAAAATCAATGTATGGCCATTTTAATCCCAATAGGGGGAAGTTGACCAAAAACTTAGAAAATAAGATAGTACAAGCTTTTGTATACTTAAAAATTAAATTACTAAGAGATGATGTTATAATTGAAAGGATGACTCATTTAGTTATATGTATATTTTTTAATTTCAGTAATATGTACTGTATAAAGTTATTTAAAGTTGAAAAGTGGTCAATTTCTTAATAAAATTATTTTCTAAACTTAAAGTAGGCCTAAAAAGATATAACACAAGATGATTACAAATTGTCAAACATTCAGTGGACATTGTTTATTTGTGTCCTGGCGTGTCGGTGCATTGCCTTACCTCCTAGTGGTAGTGACATAGACAAAGGTATACTGGCCGGCAAGGCAGTCTTTATAGTAAGGATACTAGTTTGCAGGAATAGTGCAAGTGCGCTCAGGGTAAGACGGAGCAATGATTGTACTTGTGGTATACTGGCTATAATGTGCCAACACCAATCAGTATGACATCCTTACCGTAAGCAGTGAATATTGTCATAGGTGTGGGTAAAATCAAGGCTAGTAATCTAGTCTAGACTATTTAAAATTATTACAAGAAATTGTGAAAAAATAGCCTCGGATGACCAAAGTTACGATGGGCAGCTGAGGTAAAGCTGAAGGGCCCATCTGTTGACAAGATGGCGAAGACATGGACTATAAGAATGTGGAATGTGTGAGAAAGAGAATGAACTGTTAGAGGAAGTGATTGGAAGAAAAATTGATATTCTGTGTGTATGTGACACCAAAGAGAAAGATGTTTTGATGAAAAGTGATGGTAGCCTGGCACTATGGTCAGATGTGGATGAATGGGTAAGGGGAAGTCAGGGTGTAGGTTTAATCGTAAGCCCAACAGCTAAGCTGTTTGTGAGAAGGTATGAGTTGGTGTTATCTAGAATTCTTCTATGGGTATGTATGAAGATAGGCATTCGTAGAATTATGTTAGTTGCAGGTTATGCTTCAGTGGAGGGGGAAAACAATAAAGTGAGAATGGAGTTTTGGAATTAGCTCAATTTAAGTCTTGAATGCATGTGAACCAGGTGAAAGAATTATATTGTTAGGAAATACGAATGGATGGGTGGGTACCCAAAGAGAGAATTCAGAGTGATTGTCAGTGAGTTAGGGTAAACGAGAATGGCAATGAGCTAGTGAGTCTGTGTTTAGAAAAAGGTTTATTTGTGTCGAACACATAGTTTAAGGTCAAAGTATTTATCTTGTATATATGGTAGAGAGATAATTTGAGAATGATGATTGATTTTGTGGTGTATGATGAGAAACTTAGAAGTTTAGTAAAGAATACTAAGGCTGTGCATGAAGCTGAATGTGGAACAGATCATTTTCTAGCGATCTCAGTAGTTGAATTAAGTAGGAGTTTTGTGAGGAAGCAGTGCAAGAGTATAAGTTAAGAGTGAAAGTGGAAAAGTTGCAGGATAAAAGTGTGAGAGCACAATATGAAGGTGTGCTGGGTGAAAAATTAACTTTATAAGAGCACGAATGGAATGTTGATATAAATGCTAATGACAATGAAAGTGCTTGGAACAGAATAAAAGAGGATGTAGTTGAGTGCGATAAAGTTGTGTGTGGACCTGCGGTGGTGGGAAACTTAAAAAGAGAAGCATGGTGGAATGTAAACATGAAAGAAGCTGCAAGAAAAAAGAAGCCTACAAATGAATGAATGCTGTGAAGAGTGAAACAAACATAAGAAATTGTGGTACATACAAATAATAATAATAATAATAATAATAATAATAATAATAATAATAATAATAATAATAATAATAATA
>CABFWO010000460.1:153775-224280 GCA_902155825.1 Timema genevievae | reverse complement strand
GCATGAGACTATTTTTATTTAAAATTAAAAATGTGTCAGATAAAAAACTTAAATACATATTTTTTACAACCTATTCTATTCATAGATTATTGTCAGTAATTCTAAGAGGCCCTCGAATATATATTTTTTATAACAAAATAAATAAATTATATAACCTAGTTTAAGTTTATAATTATAAGAAATATTATTAATAATGCTCAAAACATACGGACTCAGTACTGAAGTTAATGAAATATTTTGCCTAGTTTTATAATACACCAGAACATGTACGAAGTAAGGGTTTAACTTGAAAAATTAAGCATTTTACTACATGCTGTCATTAGTTTTGATAGAAATAAAAACTACATATTTGAAAAAATAATCAAAAAACGCAAATTCTGTGTTTTTAATTTTAGTTTTACTTTAAATTCTATTAATATTTACATAGTTAGTTCTTTCCACTTTTTTCAAGTAGTTTTTATGGATATAAGATTAATTCTCGGTTTTGTAGTGTCAATAGTAGATGCACAACATGGAGAATGCTTAATAACAGGGGGTGGTGCAGAAAACTCCCGCCCCGGGCCCCCAAAGGCGTTGGTACATCACTGGGTGCACGACTGGTGTGAGTGTGTCCAAAGTGTGACGCTTACATGTGTTGTCTGCTTGGTTATAAGGGGACAGATATAACTTTCTTTCAATGTTTTTGTGTGAAATCATGTCACTGGTGCATAAAACTGTGATTGTTCGAAAATAGTGAGTGAATAAATATTTACATTGAAGCTTATATCATTCAATTTTACAGGTAATATTGTAAAAATACGAGTACTATCTTTGATATATTAAAATATCACTCATGTTGTTTATATTATGGTAAGGCTACAATATATTTAAAGTTTGATATTTACTTATATAGACCGCCTCTGTGGTCTAGTGGTCATAGTTCCTGGCTACATATCCAAAGATCCCAATTTTGATCTAAAGAGCTTCCAGAAATGTTTTGAGAAGCATTGGATTAGAAATGGGGTCAAATTCAGCCTTGTGAGGACAAATGAAGAGCTACTTGAACAAATAGGTAGCAGCTCCGGTCTAGTTCTAGTAAACTAAGCTAAACGCCTGTAGGGTTCGTTTTGCTGACATGACTTCCTATATTTACAAATGTTAACACTATCATCACTTACGGCAGTGGCCACTCAGTCATACCCTGATTTTGGTAGGAAGCCTATTCAGGAAATCCTTATTTCTATAACGTAAGGTTACATTATTTTTACAGTATTACAGGTTTAACAAATTAGTTTAATAATATTGAAACATGTCAATAAGAAGTACATAGAAAAACAGTTAGAAACAATACAAACCATCCATTGTTTAGACATGAATAAGAAAGGAAACAATAATAAATATATGTAACTCAACAGGAGTATCAGGTGTGAAGCACCTATGACTGTCCTATTACCCACACTAATAGGTAATAGGTGTTGTTAATAAAGCTAGTAGCTCGTCAAAGCAGGGTTTATACAGATTTATCCTATGTAATAAAGGCAGCGGCTCCGCGCAACTATAAATAAGTGGTGGCAATCAAATCAATATACATACATAGTAATCATTATATAACATTAGTTTATTGACTGATACTGGCAGCTACTGTTCTCAACAAAATATACAAACACTAATCAACACAACATTAGTCCTACTTTAATTAGCTACGAGGGAGGTAATTACCAAGAGCTAATTAGCGAGAGTTAACTCAATTGTAAGTTAAAGCAGTAAGGCATTATAACATTATAACCTCCTACAAAAACTACAAATAACTATCCGTATTAGGCGAGCTACCAGGAAAGCTAGATGCTACCAATACTATGGCCGGACTATTCCTAATAAGTACTGCCTGAGCAATAAATAGTATCATTAAATGTGTTACCCAGCTAATAGGAGAACTTTACAATCCATAATAGAGATAAGATGTACTAAAGTCAAAGGATTCACAAGAGGACCGAACATAATAGACAAAACCCCACGGGCCACTAGTATGGACTAGTAGCACTTCCACGGGTTGGGCACCGCAAGTCGGTACACAGATTCATAAAAAAGACTAGTGTCGGTTACAGACAGACCCAATTAGATCGTAAAATATAACAATAGATAACCTGGTCTCGTCCAATGTTAAATTCTGTTCTTTAAGCTAGCCGCAGCATGGTCATATAGTATGAGTAGTCTAATTATAACCCCATTATTTGCGACTAAGCCTAATAGACATAGAATGGTAGTGCCTAAAGCTATAAACTATGCCATATGGACACAGGTAAACAAGTCAGTCATACTGATATACAATAACTATGTCATAAGGACATTGAAGAATAGAGCTCAACGCTCAACAATATAAACTATGCCTGAAGGGCACAGGGAAACAAGTCAGAAATACTGACATACAAAACTATGTCATAAGGACATTGAACAAAGTAGAGCACTACGCTCAACAACTTAAACTATGCCTGAAGGGCATAGGAAAACTAGTCAGAAATACTGACATAAAAACTTTCAAAGATTCCTCTATACTTATAATACCTGCCGCAGCTTAGCTCTGCGGCGAGGTGGTGACTCAGACGCCTTAAACATCATGGCCTTCTGTACTTCTTCCTGGTCAAATCTTGTGAAGCTCTTCCCGCAGTTCTTCCGTCAAGTGATTACAAAATAATAGGCGTACGTGAACCGTGGACAGCCCCCTTTATACCAGCGGCACTAATCAAATTCCTGGTGTAAACCTCTGGACTGATGCCTCTCTCACTTCCTCGACGACTGGCTCAGGTGATAGAACTATGGATCGTGTTGTTCTTCCAAGTCGAGTTTCCTCGTTCGCTGGGGCAACATTTCCTGAGAACTGGGTGTCTCTCACTTATGATGTCACAGTGAGTTCATATCTGCCACACATTATTATAACTTTATTTGATTTGGTAGGAACAGTATTATCCTTTTACAAGGTTTAGTTGTATTAACGAGTTGAAAGTTAAACAACACGTTACATTTCGTGCAAATATCCTACTGTATGGTAGTATTTCGGTATGATAAACAAACTACTAGAGTAATAGTAGGAAGGCCATTTATACTACCAAAATACTCCTACACGGTAGGATTCTGGTACGGAATAAGGCTTTCAAAAATGAGATTCCTTCCAAAACCATCGTATATATTTGCTTACACGGCTATACCAACTCATTTGAAGAAACAAAATAAGTTACGAGTTTCTAACTTAGTTTTATCGTTCAATCCTTTTACTATTACTAACACATTTATTTAATTTAGCTGTCACATACATTGATTTATTTCTCTCAAAAATTTCTCCCTCAGTTATCCATCCAGTTAAATTAGAGATAAATGCAGCTTACCAACCCGCGTTCTAGAACCGTCCTAGTTCTTAGGTTGGGCCTAGAACCCAAAGCCCCAATAACAAATGTACCGCATTACGTGCTACAATCGCACTGATCCTAACACCCTTCCTACAAGTTCAATATTGCAACAAGCAAACTGGAAATATTTTAAATTTTAAATGAGCACCTAAATAATAAAACTAATGCCCTGAACGTGAACAACATAGTCTTTACAAATACATGAGTCTTTAACAAAAGTCACTATGCATAACAAAGAGTATCTACATTTCCTCCACCAGTCTTTTAGGTTCCTTGACGGTTCGTCCAGCTCTAGTCTTGGTTTCAGTCTCATTTGCCTCTTTCTGGCTCATATCTATTTAAGAGGGAGGTTTTGAGTTCAAACCCTGGGATTTTGCATTATCTGACGCAGGCTGCAATAGACTAGTAAGCTGCAGTGGGATCATAAGTTGCCGTAAAGTAATCTCCTTATGCAGGGCATCTAGGACTCTCCTTTGTTTCAGGTAGAAAGATTTTATCTGATACTGATTACCGTCAGTATCCCTTACAGTGTATTATTGTGGATCTGGGAGTATTTTGATTAATTTATCACGTTTCCAGTGATTTATCCACCCCATGAAGATAGTTCGATCACTTTGAAGGGGTTTCCTTTCTTTTGCAGAAGCGTAATAGTGAGATTTTGAAGCAATATTACAGTTTTTCCATTATAGTTTTGACATTTTCATTCGGTTCTTTTGGTGTTAGTAGCTATAAGCCAGCAGGAACTATGGTCTGAAGCAAACGACCTATGAGTAACTGAATCGGTGAGTAGTCAAGTATTGAGACAGGTGTGGATCAACACTTCTGCAAGGTTTGATAAAGAACTTTTCCTGAATGTTCAAAATTTTTAATAATCTATTTAGCAATGTCAATTCCTCGTTTTGAAGGTTACTTTTAATTTATCTATGACTTACTTGGAAGTTTTCCTCCTTGGTAGGATATCCAACCATATGGAAATGTAATTTTCAATCACAAGTTACATTATATTCTTGTATCCCCCAATATCCACACCTAGCCTTTGAAACGGGTAATTAGGTACATCAGAGTTGATTAAAAGTTATTTCACATTACGTTGTTGAAAAGTTTGACAGGCTGAGCAGACACCTATGTGCTCAACTACTTGTTGAGCTATTTTTGGACAGTTCATAATAGCTTTTACTTGGGCCTGTTGATCATTTCACTTCTTAAACCAGTAGGGATACCTTCTTTCTCAAACAGGTTGTCTCAAAGGACGTAAAGTACCTTCAGCTCGAAGGAAAGACACTTGATATTGAAACCTGTTCATTCTCGTTTGATGTGGTCAGTTAGTAAAACTGAGGTTTCATCTTCTACTGTTGTCTTTTTCAATTTCACTATTTCCTCCAAAGGTACAGGTAAGTAAGTATTCCTCCAATTATAGGGCATGTACCATCTGGGACATATCAATGTCTTCAGGTCCGACTTTATTGAAGTACGACCTAGAAAGTATATCTGCAATATACATCTGGCATCCAGGCAATAACTCAATTTGAATTTATATATCAACAATTTTACCTACATACGTTGAAGAAGTGTAGAATTTATATGAATTTCTCTATTAATCATAGTAATTAATGGTTTTGGATCTGTATGTATAGAAACGTTACTGTGGCCATAAATATATTGGTGAAACCTGCTAGTTGTGAAACACAAGCTCAACATCTCCTTCTCAATTTGTGAGTAACGTTGTTCAAATTCTGTTAAGATACGTGATGTGAATGCTCCCGGTTGTCGGTTTTACATAATGCAACTGCCAAGACCATCTTTGCTCGCGTCACACTGCCTTTGTATGGCCTTGTTAGTTGCGAGGATTTTTAAAGTAGATGCATTTCTGATCAATTGTTTGATCTTGAAGAAAGCTTGTTACTACTGCATAGTCCAGGCAAAGATCGATACTTAAGTAATTCACGTAGGGGGCCGTTGCAAAAGTTTAGCAAGGAATAAACTTTTTTTTAAATTCACAGCACCCAAAAACTACTGCAAGTCTTTTACGCCCTTTGGTTCTTTAATTTCAACTAAGGCCTTTGTTATAATCGGGCCTAGTTTGTTTGATCACTTTAACTGAGTATGGTAACCTCTAGAAGTTAATGTTGGAATTTATTTTGATTACATTTTATGTTATTTTTTCTGGCTCTTTGGAGTACTGATTGTAGTATTTTATCATGTTCTTCTTCAGAAGCATTTGAGACAATTACATAATCGGAAATAACTTGAACTCTTTCTAAATCAACCAAAAGAAAAATACGTTTTTTCTCTGGAAATTTTCAAGAACACTTGATGGTGCAAATGACATTCTCAAATATTGGAATCTGCCGAAAGGCGTATTTAAAAAATACAAAAAACCTAACTTTTCATCCAACGCGACTTGGTGAAAAACCTCCTTATAATCTTGTACGGTTAAACATTTTTTTCCCACTCAGATTAGCCGAGAGCTCTTCTTGCATTGTGTTGCTGTGTTATTCCCTTTTTTAAATATTTAGTGGGTGGGATAGGGCATATTCATAATCTTTCTGAGACATTATTCTTTTCAATAATGACTAAATCATGAACCCAGTCTGTGGGTTCATAAATTTTTTCTATTATGCCTAGCTCTTCTAAGCGCTCTAATTCTGGATTTTTTTTAAGAATCTCAGGCAACCTCCTAGCAGGTCGTATTACGGGTACAGCATATTCTTGTGGGTTAATTTTACATTTAAAAGGCATCTTTACAATCCCAGAGAAAAGGTCATGATTGTCAGATAAAAATTGAGAATTTTCGTAATTAGCATAATGGCAATCTTATTTCCTCTTTTCTGTCACCTCACTAGGTTATTTATTTTTCTTATCTTCTCTTACTTTCTTAACCCGAATTTCCGTGGTTTTTTCTTTTCTTATTGTCAATCTATAAAAACTCGACGTAAAAATACAAATTTTGAACAGGCATTGCTATAGAAAATTATTGTAGAATAGTCCACACTCCAAATTAACAATAACAAACTTCAAGTTTATTAACTAGTTCCTATAGGAGAAATCAAACAAAACAAAACCTACTGGAATGACTGTAAAACCAACATAAGAATTAATTCTAACGGTAGCGTCCCTAATCTTACAAACAGCATTAATTTTTCTAAACAACTTTAGAAGGAAAATGTTAATATCACCAACTGTGTCAAATTTAAAATGTATGGCATGTTTACTTATCACTAAGGAATCACGCCAGCAATTGTCCAGTTTTGCAGAAACACTATCACACAAAACATCCGTTTGGTCGCAACCGAGTATGTCCGACGAATGTTATGGAGAACAATTGAGGTTCTCTACCTCATTTGGCGTTTTTCTTACGCAAAAAACAAACAAAACCTAAAATGATTGTATTTTACAGAGGTCACACATTTTCCCATATGCTGAACAGGACTTGGTTTCATGTTGGGTTCCACACTTTTTACCATTATTATAAATATTGTTTATAAATATTGCTATATTTGTCACGTTTATTATACCCCTTTATATTTGTATTCCTATTACCACTATATCTTGTTACATTTACTTTAGGTAAAACGTGGTCGTCCAATTTTTATTATTATTCAGAGTATTATTAAAAATTTACTCATTTATGTTGCCTTACAAAAGTTTAAAACTTTCTCGAGCGGTTCTTAAATTTTACTTGAAAATAACAACACGTCCATCCAAAGGAGTAATTTGATGAAACTTAAATGATTCTATAGATTAGTCGACCCTAGAAATGCAGTGTTAATCAAACAATTTTAATAACTCTATCAAGTGTCTCTTTCCTCTGTAAACGTAGCAAACACATCGATTGCACCATCCCTAATGCATGTTAATAAAACCACGATCTTATGATATTCATCTTTAAACTTATCTTTTCCACTGGACGTCAACAAAGTTTGAAATGATCCCTATTGCGGTAAAGTGGCCTAAATAGAGGAACCCTC
The DNA here is from genome assembly GCA_902155825.1 of Timema genevievae. Lineage (NCBI taxonomy): Eukaryota > Metazoa > Arthropoda > Insecta > Phasmatodea > Timematidae > Timema > Timema genevievae. The sequence continues at coordinate 216,932 of CABFWO010000460.1, read as the reverse complement.
GTGCCACCAACACAGCCCTAGACTGTGAGGTTTCCGTTGCCTGCCTGATGACTCTGCAGGACTGGACTCGAAATGTGAGGAATGAATAGTATGACGTCCACTCACACTGACCAACACCCTCCTTTACCACTATAGTTACTTTAATCAATTTTAGCTGTATGAGATCTAAAAATACAATTCAAATTAAGTAAACTGTCGAAATAGAAATTTAACTTCAGATTTGCTTCTGGAGTAGATAGAAGACTGGTTCCTAATTTCTCCAGGGCCTTAATAATTTTAACAAAGGGCTTGTATATAACCTCGATTGCTTCAACCTTCACTGAACACCTTGTGTAGTCAGCAATTTTAAGGACATTAGCATGGTTTTTTTTTATTTTAAAAGTTTCCCTCATTGAAGTAGAAACAACAAAAACCAAGAGGCAGCGTAGTGTCTCAAAGAAAGTTTGGGCTTCAGCAGATACATCTACTCCAACTAAGTTTAATGTGTGGGCTGCACATGGTATAAAATACGACAGTTTGTTATCTTTGAGTATTCTTCATTGAACTACAACCATATTTGGTTATATTATCGTAGGACTGCCCTTTGTAGTGAGGAACCACCCTTCTACTTTTTTCAGGATCTTTTCAGTAATACCAAGGCCCTTCTTATCACCAACGATAACGAAATTAGTAAGTTTCTCTATAATTTCTGGACCACTTTTGCTTATTATAATATATCTAATGACCTCAGTCCTTTGTTCATGGTGCCTCACATCAGGTGTACAATCGAATAAAAACAAAACCAAAGAATTAACCGTCAGCGTCGGTCACAGTGCCCCACGTGCATGTTTGCTGACTCACAACGCTGCCACCGCCTTCCCCTTTCACGCCTTCTTCTCTTGGCGCCACGCTTATCAGGTGGCCGAGACACATGTCCCTCCCCCCCTTTGCCCCCGTCTTTGGGTGCCAACTATTTTAAAGCCCCCGTCTTTGGGTGCCAACTATTTTAAAGCAAGGCTAGGGCCTTTATTTTTCAAGCTTTTTTAATGCTTCCAGGACACATGAGTAATTTATTAGTTTTCACATTTTATTCTCAAACAATTCATAGTTTTCTATTGTTAGCCAAAACCTAAATAAATACTTTATAAGTACACTTAGAGATGGTTATTATGTTGTGGCAGCCTGGCTGGACACCTAAAGAACACCTTTGATTCCTAATATTGCCTGCATCCATAATATTTTATTTGTGAAATATGTTGTTTACTGATCATGCTGTTAACAAATAGAAATATATTTATTCTATATAATTCACACACGGTTATTATTAAATCTGTGTTGGTTTATTTTCTAGTGCATTTCTCAAATACATATTATATAAGGAATATAATATTTCAATTTTTTAACATTTTTATTAATTTCATTATGGGTTCTAGTTCGGGAAATTTGGTTATTTGGATTGCAAAAGAAGTCAGGATTTTTTCCCTGAGATTTTGTATCCATCTTGAATAAAGATTTAAAAAATTAGATTTTTTAAAAAAAGTAGGATTTAGCTCATCAAGTTTAATCAAACAATTGTTTCAAATATGTAATGCAGTATTTATGTGCGACAGGATGAGGAAGTTGATGGTGAGCTGTGGAGACCCCGATGACGAGTCATTGTCGTGCACCTCCACACGTTGTTCAAGTCAGTAATTTGTAAGAATTCCCAGTGCAGGCCGCCCCACCAGTTACAATGGTACTATCTCACACAGCTATTCCTCTAGTCACTCCACCACTAGGTCACAGAGCCCAGAAAACAGCAGACACCCCAGTCGCTCCTCTAGCTCCATCGGCAGCCGGCGTTTTACTCAAGAGCTCTATCAACCCTCCAGGAGATGCTCTATTAAGCTCTCCAGTCACAAAGAAGATTACGAAGAGTCCCCATTGTGAATATCAGAAAAATCTATGTATTCACACCAAAAAGTACCCCAAGAGCAAGTGTGTGTGTGTGTGTGTNAAAGGAAGAAATTATATTGGTAGTTACACGATAAATAGCCCTTAATCTCGGGATCTCCAGGTCATGCTGGAAAGAAAAAACCTAAAAAAACCTGTGCTGACCTAAACACTATCAAAACCCAACTCACCTTGAATTTCCCAGTGCCGAACTCCAAGATCAGCATCCGGTCAGTGCAGATCCAGGTAACAATATTATTAGATGGAGATGAGGGAGGAATTGCAGATATGGGGTCTGGATGTTGGGTTAACATCTTGAATGTGGTAAGCCAGCTTGGATTTCTAAATAATGCTGTGAGGTATTAGGGAAGCCATCTCTAATTTCCAACGTGTTCATACATGTCCAGACATGTTCAGAATTGTTTGGACATGTTAATCAATCAATCTGTCAATCAAACATGCTCAAAACTGTTCAGACATTTTCGGGTGTAGGAAATAGTGGAGTAGTAGTTTAAGTAAAAGGGGTGGGGTGGGGGTCATAGGGGTGTAGGGTTGGGGGTGAAAGAGGGGGGGGGGTCGATGGCAGCCACCTTGCTCAAAAAGTGGGCCAAAGTTCTTCTTTTTACCCTACTGTTTGATTAAACTGGAAATGCTCTACAACATGACATTGATATTTCATTGGATATTAAAGCCATGGATAATTATATTTAAAACCTTAATCCCCCCAAAATAATTGTTCCTGATCCATCCCTTATTCTTTGTTTAGAATCTCCATAAATTAAATACACTAGATTAATGAAAGAAAAAAAAAGTATAATTGACACTAGTGGCGGATGGCTATGAGAGAATAGTATAAAGTGTGCAAACTTCAGGGAGGATCAATGTTAGCCTTACAGTATTTAGCTTTGTTCACAAACAAGGTATATACCAGACCCACATCCTCCAGGTTAAGATGGCTGTGCTCCGTGGGAGTACTTGAATCCTTCAACTAATTTTAAACATGGTTTCAATAACGAGAGGACAATTGGCCGGCTTTCACAAAGCTAGGTTCAGGTAGTAGTGACCCAGCCTACTCTTCACAGAATTATACCTCACAAAGCGCGTAGGCAAACTGTCCATTATGATTACAATGGCCCCTTTATGATAAACATATTAAAAGTGGGTCATTTAACAACTGCGCATTTGGAAGTGCTATTATCAGTGAGCAATGACACTAGTGAATCCCTGTATTGATGGACTCAAACCGGGTTGAAAGAGTGCAGTGAAACTTCTGTAAGGCTGAAAAATTAGTATATTCTTGTTTGTGGCCTTGTCTCTATAATCTCAAATGAAAAAAAACTAATTTATATTATTAAATTCATATTGTTTTTGTTCTTAATGTATCTTAAAACCTGTCATTAAAATTCTCAAATATATATATAACTAATTATTTTAATCGTTTAATCTGTTCAGTTTTTATACAAACCAGCAAACACAACAATGATTATATTAAGAAAAATAGTATAACATGTTTAGACTTTGTTTTGCACAAATAAATGCATTCACTATTTTGAACTGTTTCCACAAACATTTCCCCCCAAAATATTTGACAAATGACCAGAGAGATAAAATTTCGTTTGTCGTTCTTATTTCATGAATCCTCATACTTTACATTGCAAAAAAAAGATTCATATCATAAATTAGTTATACAGTATATAGATCATAATTGGAAAACAATGTTGGTTATTTATTTTAATGGTACTATTATAGTGCCTGATGATTATTTTAGTAAGGACCACTTCAGTTGTTCTTTAGCAGATTGAAGAACCTGAAAAATAAAATTGAAGTACAAGTTAATTTTAAAAAGTAAGTAGACTATTCTAAATGTTGATTTCCTTAGACTGTTACATATCAGCTACTGGTGACCGACCAAGGACACCCTTCCTGTATGAACCAACTAACACAGGTTCTGAAACCCAGCACTATAAGGTGTTGGCATAGAATTTTATGTATTGTGTATGTAATGTATTGTTTCCTCAGGTAATTTAAGATATAATCAGTGTATGTGTTTACTGTTTGTTTTATGGATCTTGGAGAGTGTCGCCTACATAAATATAAAATGAGGAGGAGGAGGATTGATAGGAGACTCATGGTCATATTTATCATAAGCAAAATAGAAATACTTCACAAGTTCGAAGTCATTTTTTCGACCTCTGAGGTAGCGCCCTTGGCCGGCTGCCTCTCACACTCCATCGCAAGACTCCCCATGACTCACTCCAAGGGGATAGGAAGTAGGGGAGGAAAGAAGAATGAGAAAGCCACGGACATCGGACACACAACATTAGCCAACCCACTCTTCCCCCCTCAACCTGCCCACATCTTCACACCTGATCCCTCCATGCCTCCAGCCACTCCTCAGACCCTAGACAATTCTCCTCCACCGCCATCCAGTCGGAACATCTAACCTGGGACTTTGCGGAGATCCTCAAGCACGAAACCTCGGAGGACGAAGACACGCAGCCCCCCCCCCTTTTATACTTCCCTGTATCCAGTGACTTAGCCCATCCCATCCCTGAACCCTCAACCACAGCTACTTAACAAACTCATCAACTTCCCCACACCCCACCCAAACCATCACATCTCATAACCACCCCAACAAACATCACTTACCCCCAACCAAAACTATTATTTTCCCTTTCTCTTTAACAAGAGTGCTCCGTCTAGCCGCCCCCCTCCCACCATGTAGATAATAATATTTGTAAATTGGGGTTGTGTATGGTTAGTAAATCAAATTACGGAGGTATATGATGAAAGTAAAGCGTATGTTAGGGTAGATGGAGCTTAGAATGAATAGTTTGACATTGAAGAGGGTGTTAGACAAGGTTGTGTTATGTTTTCATGGTTTTTTAATTTATTCCTAGGTAAGTGTACAGGGTGTCTACCTGACTATAGTTTTGAAATTCCAGTATATTTTCAGTATTTCCAGTATATAAGTATATATTTTTAAGAAATCCTGTATGTATGAAAGGTACTCAGAGACAAACAATCCAAATTTCAAAATCATAAAATGATAGAAAGTTAGGGTAGGCCTAGGTCTGTCATAGTTAAACATTTTTACATCAAGAATCAAGTGTATTGATGCATATATTCTAGTACATACTTAGGATGGGACCCTAGAACCTACAAGGAATATTCATGGATTCAAGACTCAAATCACTATCATTTTTATAAATAGGTACTAAGTTTGAGTTATTTTTTAAAGGTATTAAAAAAGTTAAATAGTTTCTTGTGGTTAAAACCAAAATAATGATAGGTACTAAACAAAATCAGAAGCGAAAGAAAAAAATTCTAGTTATTGGGAAAGTTCACACACACTATATTTGTTGAATGACCTATACCACCGTCAACCTCGGTGGTCTTGGGGTAAAGTTCTCGCCTCAGGACCCGATGTTTGTGGGTTCGAACCCAACAGAGGCCAAAGACTTTTTCGTGAGCAAGAAAAGATCATAGCTCAACATCCTTAGTGAACTTATCTTTCATTTGGCTACCCCTTCATTCTTTTCTCTAAAATTAAATTTTTTATTAGATGTATCTAATGTTATTTATAGGCCATATGTGATAACGTTAATATTCTTCCATTAGCAAGTATTTTTTATATAAATAAAGTATAACATATTCATAATTATTATTAATATTGATAGCAAACACACCAGTTTGATGGCAGCAAGAAAGAGAATGACTAAAAATCAGGTTGAGACATGAAGAGGGAGTATGTTTAAAACAATAAAAAGTGTATATACACAAAGCACTCAATTGATCACAAACTACTCTCTGTATGTTGTTTTAATGAATTTAAACATAAAAGTTCATATGAAGAAGATGAAATATCAAAAGATGGTTACACATCCCCTAACATTAAAGCAAAATAAGGATAAGTCTTAGAATAAGGCCAAAATAATTCACATGTTAATAAAAAAGATAACCAATATATTTTCCAAGCCAAGGACTAGAACAATCCAAAGAACAGTTTTCCAAGTATAGCTTATTTTAGGGATGGCAGGCAGCATACTGTTTAAAGAATATCTTGACTAACTATTTGAGTAAAACCACTCCGTTTTAAAAGGATAAGATCTTCTAGTTCAACCATGAATAAGATCAGTCTTCCTAACGTGGAAGTTTAAAAACTCCTTGACTTAGTAATGTACAAACAACAATGATCAAAACCCTCTTCGGTGGCCGCATTGTCTAAGGTGCCACTCTTGCAGTAGACTAAACTGCCGATGACAGGGAGATTGCGGTTTGAATCTTAGTTGGGTGTACTTGGGGTGGTTTTTCCAAAATGGTTTTTCACTCACCCTCCATGCACATGTGAGTACATTTCCTCTAAATATAACCTTCCTGAGCCTTAAAAAATTAGCATAATTAGTATAAAGCATGTAAGCTGAACGGGTAGTAAGACACTGTGCGTAAGGGGGTGGGGGTGGGGGGGGAGATCAACCTCTAACCATGGTCTTTTACTGGAGAAAGGACCTGATGGCTGCCAAAAAACAACTTTAATATGTTTTGTTATGTTTTAATTGTAAACTTGTGAAGCCTAAATTTTCATGGTAAATGTGTAGGACTGGCCCTTATATCCTCCTTTCAATTTTTACTAAATAATGGTGTTTGGTTTTTTTTTTCTTTGTTTAAATAGTTATTCAATAATGGATACATTTTATTTATCTAATTTTAAAACCACTTGAGCTTCTATCGTTTCTAAATTGATAACTCTAAAACGCTTTCAGGTAAGTGGTGGTATTACTTCACTGTCTAAGATATCATTTACATTAAGAGTTATACATTTTAGGGTTAATATTAAAATGAATAAGCATTTGCCTTATTCCTAAGCATTCAGTTTGTTCCCAAAACATATCTGCACTGAGACAAACTACAAGCAAGAAATAATTAAATCCTATAAGTTAAGTATTTGAAATAAACAACTTATACTGGACATATGGTTTTGGATTTTAACTCCTCGTTTCAAATATTTGTAGTTTTATTATATCAATAGCTAAATCAAACACCTCATGCTCAAAATGAATCAGTCAACATTATTTACCTGTGCCACTGTCTGCTCTCCAAGGGGAATGTCATCCGTGCGTAGAGCCACCCGTTGAACAACTGCAGACGAGTCTGCCTCCATAATAATACTGTAAACAGTAACATACTTTCAATGTAACTCACCAGAAATTTCAGTCAATGGTCTTGATGGATATTTTATGGGAAAGACTTTTGTACCCAAAACCATATCATTTCAATTTGAGTTTCAAACCATTACCCATATATTTTAATTTATTTTAGGGGTGGTACAATACCTTAGCCGAGTCGGCCGAAAAATTAACAATTGATGAAATGTGGGTTTCCCCTTTCACAGTGATGAATCAGTCATTTCATAAAGTGCACATTAAATACCTCAAATAATAATAATCTTATAAGGGGGCAGGGGAGGACACACATACTGTATCAAAGCTTTTATTTATATATGTTTTATTTCCAGAACATAAATTCATAAACCGGCTATTAAAATTGAATGCATAATTTCAACACATTTCCAGTGCTCTAGATTTTATTTATGCTTTAACAAATTCAAAACAATGCCTAGGATATACTCAGGCGAGTATATTTTTCTAGAGCTATTAAACTCGAGATGCACTCATATTCACTTGTAAATGGCTGAGTATTTCCACTGAAACTTTGCTTGGTATTTGTGTCATATAAAATGTTTTTTTAGCTTCCATAATCATAAAAGAAATCTAGGTTGCAGTACTTTAAAGAAATATTGTATTTGCATTGTATGTTGAGATATGTTCTTGCCTCTTTATTTCTAATCTATGAGAGTGAGATAGCATACTCAAAATCTGAATTTTTGATAATCCAAACTTTGAAAAGCTTGATTTATAGTTCTGGGTCTTAGCACCCAATAAAAAGTTACAAATCTATTTTAGTGATATCTTGCAGCCAATCTTGCACCAATTTGAATTAAACTATAAAATTACAATTTATTTCAAAATAGTTACACAACAATTTTTTTTAAAGATACTTACATTGTAAAGTAAACCTATAGTTTGAAACGTCCTTGAATTTATTGTGAGATAATTGGTATTTATAGCCCCGTGGTCGGGTGCCATTATTACGATCTGGAATTATTATGCCTCACGTTGGGCGGCAATTAAGGTGTTTCGGTTGCGTGGCAATTAAAATGATTCAGTTTAATTTTGTGAGATAATTGGTATTTATAGCCCCGCGATCAAGCGCCAATTATAGTGATATTTCTTACACTTATGAAATGAGTTAAGACCTTTAAATTTGCACACGATTTATTCAGAGGATTTTATCTTCGGCACTAAAGATATGATTTTAGATGATAACAGCTTAGTTGAACTATAGATCAATCCTCTGTAACATTACATGTTCCGTGCTTTGTGAAACGCGTGCTGTGTAGATTTATGTGACTACTATCTATCTTACTGGCAATGTTAATATTTTGTGTTATTGCTCTATATTCATACGCACAAGCGGCTTATATATGACCTACTCCTTGCCTCTTAGACCCCCTTGTCACCAGTGTCAAAACCAACTAATAGAAAGAGTTCTGGCGAAAGGTGTTGTAAAGGCTAGCTTCCTAATGGGTAGAGGGAGCTAGCGTCACTTGCTTTTTTGGTAAACACTACAGAGTTAATTTTTGAAAGACAAAAATAAGTTTTAATGGTGCAAGACTTTGACATTATTTCTGAAAAGCGCCTGATTCTCAAAGGATGACGAATTGAAAGGATAATTTACATACAATACTTTAAAGAAAAATGCACTTCATCCATGACTTTTTAAATATATGAGTGGGGTCCAAATTAGTATCATTACAAATTCTGGTCACTCTTAGAGTGAATAAATTTAAAGTATATGAAACAAGTATCACACTAAGACTTTTGCAAGTGAATTGTGTGAAGGATTAAAATTGCTACAGTCCAGAGCTGTGGAGTCTGAGTTGTAAGTAATTTTGGGTAGAGAATGAGTCAGTAAAACTGTACTGACTACAGCTTCTAAAGAAAATCTTACAATATTATAGCTATATATGTTAAATCCTAAATCATTTTAACTTTATACTCTTATTATTTTCACAATGCCAAAGAAGCTTACAATGAAGTAATTTGTATTGAAACATTTTATTGGAATAAATTTGTTATTACTAATCAATATACATAATCCATTTCTGAAAGAGTTAGACAGTAGAAAAATTTAGTAGTTGGAGTCAAAGGCTTCACAACCCTGGTTATAGCACCACAGCTCAATAAACAATGATAAAAACATGTAAAATTTGTATTAATAGTCAAATATGATTTATTAAAGGTATGATGTTATAGGCTACCTGTGATGCAGAGAGTATGTTTCTAATTCTCAATACTATTTTATGTAAACATATTGTTTGAAAAATATAGTTTACATCATTGTCCCAGGATAAGATTTAATTTTTGGAACAAATTAATAATAATAGTTTAATTTGAACTTACCCTCCATCACAAATTTCATCCATGGCCAACATAACTATGTCCAGATTTTCCAAAACAACTCTTTTCTCCACATTTTTCCTCAGAATGTGACTTACAGAGTCATAAAGGCAATTTAATACACTCATGAGGATTAGCTAGAAATATATAAATACATGTATTAATCACACAGTTATTGATTGTAAATAGATGACTCACATAATCATACAAGCAATTTAATACACTCGTGAGGATTAAGGTAACTAGAAATATATATGTACAAGTATTGATCATAAATATATTTGACCCACATTAATCTTTATTTAGCACCACGTCTTACTACCTGTTCGGGTTGTACACCTATGTACTAATTACACTAATGTGTAAGGAATTAGGAAGGTTGAATTTAGATTAAGTGTACCCCAATTTGTGTGGAGAGTGGAAAAGCATTTAGGAAAATCCACTCTCACTACACCCAACCGGGCTCAAACCCTGATCTCCCCGTCTTCGACAGTCTAGTCTATTGCGAGAGTAGACCATGCTGGCACCAAAGTGGGTAACACATTTATTAATTATGCTGTTATCAAGTATTAATATGACATGGAGTTATTATAATACAAGCAGAATTGTATTCATAAGCATTAGGCCTATATATTTAAACTAATCTTTGGTGTAAATACGTACGCGTATTCATACCAAAAATTAGTTTAAATATATAGGCTTAATGCTTATTAATACTATATATATAGTGTACATGTTCAAAAATGGCACCTGGACTTAGGTTACTGTAGGAGATAAGCCCAATATCTTTGGATTACATAATTCTGTTAATGAGTCATTCCATGATTGGTTCAGCAATCCGGCACCTTAGCTCAGTCGACAGCGTGTCTATCTATTGAGCCAAGGGTCCCGGGTTCGATTATCGGCATGGCCGAAAAATTTATCATTGGTGAAATGTGGATTTACTCTTTCACAGTGATGAATTAACGGCCGGGGGACTATAAGCTATTTTTTCACCTTAAAACTATTGGCCTACTTTAATATTTCAAAAAAGTGTACATTCTAATCTCAACCTTTTATTTGCATATTGTTGCACCTCTTTTTATAAATTTAAGTAGATGATGCAATAAAAAAAAAGTTTTTAGGGGTTTGAGCTATGTTTAAATATGCCACTGGAATGGTAACTTAAGATAAAGCCAGTTTATATGAAAACATTAATGAAGTCATACATTTTAAATTAATACACTCAAAATAAACAAATAGGCCTATGTCATATTGTAATATACTCTATAGCAGGGATGTGTATAGGTTAAGTTGGTCAATCTGGACTGAACTGACTAGAGTAATTATGGCAGGAAGTGATGGACAACATGTTCCGATTTAAGACTTCATCTTTTGTCCTTTTTGGTGTTATTACGTGAGCGAGTTATGTGGCTTGTGTACAATTTTAAATATGTGTAGGCTATGTATAAGGACATAACAAATCTAAATGTTCTTACTTCGTTTTCATGGGAACTGCCCATAACATAGAAGAAAAGGTCAACATTGCTTCTGTACACACAAGTAAGTCCATCTAACATAATGATCTCAGCATTAGCTCGATGAGTTTTGTTGAAGAGATTCTTTTCAAAAGTCTTCTGTTCCTTGGCTGTCGGGAATACATTCTTGTCATAATACTTTGCAAGTATTCTGTTGCCATCATTGTCAAGTATTGCCATTCCCTTGACCGTGTACAATGTTGGTTCCTGTGAAAGATTAGATAGAATTTATTATATGTGTGAAAAATGCACAGCAATTGAGGGATTCATAGCAAAAATCAGATTAGTCCAAAAAGTAGGTTTTTCAGGAAAAAAACAAAAATAAACTGTGTCCCACATTTATTTTAGACTTAAGAAATACAAGAAGTTTTTTTAATGTATAGCTGTGTATCCAACAGTGATGCCAACTGTACTATCTGGATACTACGTTTGACATAATTTTACCACCTGTACAATCCAATCCATGATATTTTCTAAAAGCAATATCCTGTGGACCTGCTATAAAGTAACACATTTTGAATTAACTTAATTTTTTTAATATTAAAATCTGTGGATTTATCAATATAATGTCAGAGAGTCCTACCAGTCTAAATACAATTCATTTCAGGTCCATATACTATTGTTATGAGACTAAAGAAATGGCAACCCTGCTATCCAAGCACTCTTGGATATTAATAATTCCAATATGAAATATCAACTTGTTTGCTTGAAAATAAATAAATTATATTGGAATAATCCACCTTCTGTTGATTTTTTTTTGCTGAGATATAAAGTAGTGTTATACCAAATGCAAATTTTAAAATGATTAACCTAGGTACTAAGAAATATTAGGTGACACATACACTCAATAGAAAACCCTGCTTCATAAAAGCCAATGAAATGACACAAGTTTTATTTTATTTCCTATGACTAAAGCATTCTATAGTTTGTGAACACTGTCAGTTCTTTGTTGATTTATCTCACTTCAGTCTGCTCTATAAACTCTCACTTCAATCATCACAAACACTGTTATATTCATTGTCAAACTCAATGTCATTGTCTCTCTATAGATCCTGCAGTAATAATGTCCTTGTAGAAGGCTCGGCTGGCAGGACTCCATAAGTTTGTCGAGATCTCTTTCTTTAGCAGGCTTAACCATTGGGGTTTGTCTGTACAATGCAAGCAACTCCAAATAAAGTTTGAGTGGTAACCCGAGATCTTAAATGTGTGTCACCCATGGTCCATAAAATGTGTTTTTCATTCTCACAATGTGGTCTCCTTTTGCCTCCTTTCACTTTAATGGAGGTTCAGGTGTTTTCAAGAAGTCATTAACTCTCATAATGCGAAGAAAGAATGGACTTGGATTCTTTCTCGCGTCACAGACGGCAAACAGCCCACTCGTCAAGCCATTTTATGTAATCTTTTTCTTGAAGCTGATTAGGATAAATCTTGATTAAAATGCAATGTTTTAAAGATATTTCAGGATCCCAGAATTCCATGAAAAATATGTTGGTGACGCCTGAATGGTTAGGCTTTGTTCGGTTGGGATAGCTTAAAGTAAAAATGTTATCTATTGCATCCTAAAATACTTTTAGTGTCATGTTGTGACATTCTTTTATATATATACTTTCTTAATAATATGCTAACCTTAAGCTATTGAATTATTTTACAATATTAATTTTGTTATCAATAGAAATTTGCTTTTGTTTTAGTGCGTGGAATGTCACAACATGGTAAGTTACCAAAAGTATTTCAATACACAATAGCTAACATTTTAACTTTTATTAGCTAGAGCAGTGGTTCCCAACCTTTTGTGATTCATCTCCCCTTTCTGGAGGTTGACTAACACCTATCGCCCCATTTTCATTGTATGCCTAATTTTAATTTGAAGTAAAATGTAAATAATATAGCAGTTTTATTATTTTAAACAATTTTATTACCGTATATAAAAACAACCAAAGCAGTTTTATCTGGTCACTCTTAAATAAAATAGAAAAAAAATTAAAATGTAAATTTTTTACAGATTTTTTTTAAGAACAAAGAAGTGAAATAATTAACTAAGATCATTGACATACATTTAAAAAACAGGAGTACATGTTTTCATTTTCAAATTGGAATCTGGAAAAAATTAAGAAAGTTGACAGTTAAAATTTGAAAAAATAAATGAAAGTTTGAAAACTTTGTTATTGTTTTATTTTACCTTTTCAATGGCTGCCTTGTGCTTGGTGGATTTCAGTTAAAGCTTGAATATCCGTTTTTATGTTCGTCAAGTTCAGGCGCAAGTCTCCTTTGAGGCTAATGTCCAACTTATTTCTTTGTTTTGTGAGGAGCTGGACAACAGAACTAAATCCTTTTTCAACTAAATATGTTGACGGGAACGAGATGAGAAGTGGTTCAGTTTTTCCCCACAGTTGTGGATAAGTGTCCATAAGCTTCACCCAGACTAACTCGTAACCGCTCTGCTTGAAAATGATTTTCGCCTCACAGTCATACTTCAGATCTAGAAACTCTGTCTGCAAAGAGTTATCAAGCTTATCCACAGCTTCAAACGAGAATGGATCTAGAATCCAATCCGGAATTTGTAACTTGGTCAAATCTTCAAATCTTGATTCCATGTCAGTTTTTAACTGGTCAAGGTGATCAGTAAAAATTAGGATTTTGTCTTCTGGGAGTTCAGGAGTCTCGTTATCTGACACTGAACACTTTTTAAGGGTCGGAAACTGAATCAGCTCTTTACGGCCAATATTTACCTTGTGAATATCAAACTTGGCGATGAATGATGAAATAATTCCTTTGGCCTTGATAAGGTTCATCTTGTTTCCTTGAAGCCTTATATTGACTTCGTTCATTTTTTCAAAAATATCTGTAAGGTACGCAAGTTCCAACTTGCGTTGCTTCAAATTCTCACTTAAAACAGGATCAGACGTGTCGAGAAACTCAGTAACCGTGTCAAATAATTCGAAGAAACGGCGCAAACAGTTTCCTTTGGAAAGCCACCTCACGGCCGTATGTAGAAGCAAGCGTTCGAATTCCTCATCATTTTCATGGCAAAGTTGTCGGAACAGACGGTCATTGAGGGAATTAGCTTTAATCTTGTTGACACCAGTAATAACCAGTTGTAGGGTTTCATGCAGGACACCACTCAATTTTTTCGCAGCTAAGTGTTGACGATGAATGACACAGTGAATAGTGATGACCTCTGGCACTTCTTTCTTAAGGTGGGCTAGAAACCCAGCATGACGACCTGACATGGCAGGAGCACCGTCTGTTGCGCAAGCGCTCACGTTTGTTAGGGGAATCTCTTTTTCCTCAAAATAATCTTGCACCACTTTAAAAATCGACGATCCCTTCGTATCAGTGATCAAAGTTCTAGCAAACAACATTTCCTCGGTAATTTCCTTTTGTTCATTGATAAACCTCACATAAGCTAATAAAATTGCTTTGTTATCAATCACAGTTGATTCATCAATCTGCAATGCAAATTTACTTTTTTTCAACAAATTGGTGAGTTTGGATTCAACGTCCGTGGCCATTTCGTCAATTCGCCTGGAAACAGTATTGTTGCTCAAAGGAACCGATTGACTTATCTTATTACTAGGGCCCTCGCCTAGCATGATTTCAACAATTTTTTTGGTAGCCGGTAAAACAAGAGTTTCGCCAATTGTGTGAGGTTTACCACATTTAGCGATCAATAAAGACACCTCGTAAGAAGCAAGAAGACCTTTGTCAAGATCGGTTGCTCGTTTTTTAAATAATTCACTCACATTAGGCCGTTTATCAGCTTTAGCTTTGAGGTGTTGAAAATAACTAAGTTCTTTACTCACTTTATCACTGTGTACTCTTGATAAATGATCTTTCATTCGCGAAGGCTTCATGGCTTCATTACTAGTAAATGTTTTATCGCACAAAAGACAATGTGGAAACTGCACATTTTGCGGTGACGCGATAAAACCGAATTTTAAATACTCAGCTGAGTATTGACGACACTTCTTCTTTTTTGAATCCATTGTGCATGAACTTCTACACTTCAAAACAAACGCACAAAAACAGAAAAGACACGCACAAAAACTGATGGTGAGGCACACAAAGGCTAGTGAAGACTGAAGACGAATGTAGGTCAATGGCAAGTGTGTTGTGATGGCAGGAGGGGGAGGGGGTTGAGTCACCAGTCAGCCGCGCTGAGCAACAACAGGTGGGGACTGTGGAGAGGGGTGAGTACAGTGAACTCGCCGGCTGAGAATAGCCAGTGACTCGTGCTACCCGGCAACTTCTACTGTACAGTACTATTTTAATTTTTCCACCTTTGAATACTAATCGCCCCCAAATCGCCTCCCACTTATTTATTGCCCCCCTGATAACCCAAATCGCCCACTTGGGGGCGATTGCCCCCAGGTTGGGAACCACTGAGCTATACCAACTAAACAAAATCAAACCTTTCAGGCATCAACAACTTATTGTCCATGAAATACTGTATCCTGAAATATTTTGCACTAAAATACGGCCTTCTAATTTCTTAAGCTAACGTATCTATAATTATTTTATAATATTTTGCGAAATAAAAATACTCGTGTGCTGATATAGGCCTAATCAATCTGTTCAAGAAGTGCATGTTAAATGTACCTTAAATCAATGATAGTGAAAAAAAAGTTCGGCTATCATTGGAAATTTAGGCCTACTTTTGCTGTATGTAGCCCTATAGATGGTGAAAATTATTTCATTTATCATAACATGACAGAGAAAAAAGTTATAAGACTCCCATCCTCTTTGCATAATATTCCACCAGTCTAAGCTATCCACATATTTACAACGATGGTGTAAGGCTATTGATGGTAGAATTTAGGCTGTGCTTACAGTGGAAGTGTATTCGTGTAAGCTCGACAAAACAAGTTTTATTTCGTTCGTGTGATCAACAATTATTTAGGAGATTTGGGGATAGTTAAAGTGGTAAAGAGTAAAAAATATGGTGTTCGAAACAGTTTTTTTTTTTTAATTTAGCACCACATTTTACTACCCGTTCAGGTTATACGCTTGAAACAGCTATTAATTTGATTTTTGAGAGAAGGGCTTTGTGGGATTAATTATATGTACTAAAAGACATTTGGTAGTATTCGTGAAATCTTAATGTAATAGGGCCTGCATAATATTCATTTAAAGTGTGTTGAGAAAATAAAGGGTTCACCCAGTATTCTCTAAAATGAGGAACTTTAATAATTATTTTATAACAAATAGTTCTAAGGTGGGATCCATTTACTTAAAACAAAGGGCAATCCTAAATGATTTTCACACGAGTACACTTCTAATGTAATCAGACCCCAATTCGTGCCAAGTTGAGTTTGCGAGAATATGCTTCCAGGGTAATCACAGCCTAAAGGCCCTGACAAAGACTCCATATCCGTAGGTCTGTAATCCGTACTACGTGTTCCTGGTCCATAAGAAATTATACACGCAATTACAGAGTCAATATCCATAGTCAAGTGACCGTCTCAACCAATGATATAGTAAGAAACTTTGTCCAATCAAAAAATTTGAAAGACAATCATATATAGCAAGGAGCGAGCGTCAAGCAGTCAGCTGATCATAATATAATAATTAAAGAAACCAAAAACAATTTTGATGAGAAAACTTCTAGTATATACTAAAATGTATGTTAATTACAATCACAATAAATATATTTATAACTCAATTTTAACTATCAAACTTAAAATAAATGTTTGCAATAGCCTGAAAATGTACAACGGATGTACTTGGTATTTCTCAGAAAACATTTTTCTAGAAGCCGCTCTTCCTGGGGTGTTATGATTAAAAAAAAAAGTGTCTGAAATAGCTCAACATGTAGCCATATTTTCATTTTATATGTTTCCATAGTGACGGATCGTCTCACTGCCATTCGTTCTTTTATTTCAATGTACGTGCATATATTTATTCGGCTGTGATTGGTAGTCTGTATAAACTAGTCTGTAGAAAGTTAGACTTAGACAACAACTATGGAGTAAGGACTTGCGGATAAGGACTTTGTGGCAAGAGCAATCTGATATTGTGGCATCTATGGCCGTGTCTGAATAGTCTGTCCCCTACGCACTTGTGCACTTTACTGCGCGCTTTAATATAACAAGTTTCTGGCTCTCCTAAGTAGGGCCTACATAGGGTGCATGATAGTTTTCGGACAACAAAGTACAACTAGATCCATCTGGGGGCTAATTCTGAAACATGTGTTTCCATGGAAAAGATATTGAATTTTGATATTGTTTTGTCAATGGTGACATATTTTTTAAGGCACAAATTCATATTTATCATTTATCTTACTTAATTCTATGAACCTTAGGGTTTGTTCTACTTTCTCTGTTAATAATAAAACCAATTATTTGCCATTGATGTTATTTTATAATCATAATAAAAAAATAGCATTATAATATGTTTAAAAGTAGACAAAAGTAAAATGAGGTTAAGCTATATTTTTTTATTTATTTAACCCCTTTATGTGTTATTGTTAAAAAACCTATTTGGAAAACGTGTGCCAAAAATGGTCAATCCTATCACAGTTTTATAAACTTTAAAATTTTTAGGAAGCTGACAAACTAGTCCTAGCTTACATTGATATCAAGTTATTTTAAAGCATGTAAAAGTATTGCCGGATAAATACATAGGCTATAGGAATTAAAAAATAAATTACTTAAGTTACATGTTGATCTCTTGTTTTGAAACATTTTTCCGGAATGAGTGACTGGTGAATAAACAAATAAATGACAGATACGCGCCCAAAGGAGCGTGATGTACACAGGGATACCAAAGAGCATGTCAAACATTTTTGCATATGTAGAGAAATGGTTAAATATATACATTTATTATATATATTTATATATATATATATATTTATATATATTTATATATATTTATATATATATATTTATATATATTTATATATATTTATATATATTTATTTATATATATATATATATATATATATATATTTATATATATTTATATATATATATTTATATATATATGTATATGTATATATACATATATATATATTTATATATATATGTATATGTATATATACATATATATATACTTTACATATATAAGTAAATTAATTAGTCCTAATTAATTTACTTATATATGTAAAGTATTATTCTCAAACAAATTTTACTGAAGATCTTTTAATTCGTAAATAAATATCCTTTTGTGAGATTTTCACACTAGGAAGAGAAATTTAACAGTAACTTCATGTATACAAACAAAGAATAAACCATACTAGATTTATTTAACATTATGTGAATGTTTTATTCTATTTTCACAAAATATATAATACTTTCATTCAATATAAAAATCTAGTTTAACTAAAGTGTGTGATAAAGGGCAAGTTGTATGTGCCTCTTAGTAATGTGCTCAATAAGGGGTGCAATTGTGCACTTTAAGAGAATTCAGAAACGATCAAAAATCACTTCCGGCCTTTAAGCCGACACCATTGCAACTTTAAAGTGCACATGCTTTCCAAGGGCCCTTAGACGGACTCTTCAGACACGGCCAATTTCTTACGGACCAAGCATTACAGACCACGGACACGTAGTCTGTGTCGGGGCCTTTAGACATGTAGTAGATTTGAGTGGAGAGTGAGAAATAATCCCATAAGGAAAAACCATTTCAATATAAAATGGGATAGGATTTGAAATTAATAATAATAATATTTAGCACCGCGTCTTACTAACCGTTCGGGTTATACGCTTGATTTGAAATTAAAGTTAGGTTACATTTAACTCTTTAAGGCAAATTCATATTTAAAACAAGGATATTAACAGCTCAGACTAATCCAAGAGTTTGAGATCGAAGGTAAATTAAACTATTCTAAAATATTCTAACGTATTTTAAAAATGTGTGCAGATTACGTCAGTATAAAATGTCATAGTAAAAGTAGCATACCAACAGTAGTCCTTCCATTACCATGTTTACTTATTTTTTGCTTCTGATCAACATATACATATGAAATTAAAGTTAAGCTAGAAACAATAATATAATATTAATAATAATGTTTAAATTTTAATTTGTTTAGATGTTAAATTGTTTATACCAATTTACATGTCTTTAATTTTCAAAGATAATGCAAATAAAATGTTTGGATAAATATTTGTGAGATGTGAATAAACGACTAGACGTGTAGCGCTAGTGTATAAATATAAAATTACAAAATGGTGATGTTTGATTCTATGGCTTAAAATTGTAAACAAATAGATTTATTATTACTAAAGGTAACATCAAATCTTTAGGCAACAAAAACAATTGTAGCCTGAATGTTTTATTCTAAAATTACAACTACGTCAAAGAAACATTAATTATTCCGGCTGTGGAGAAATATGCTACCCTTTCATAGTATAGTAATGAAATGGGTATATTTTAAGTAAGGGAAAATATTGTAAAGAAATGTGTGGGAACCAAAGCTGGCCAACCTTCAAAGACAAAAAAATCAGAAAAAATATGAGATTATTACCAACGAGGAATAATAATTTTGCCACAGCTGGTATAAAAATCTAAACTAGTGGGTAGCCCCCTAGATATTGGCCTTTACTTACATAAACCTCCTCGGTGTACTGGGAGTTATTTTAACTGGCAAACATATCAATGACTCCATTGTTGAAGTTTGTAGATTCAGCCATTTCTTCCTTATGTATAGAACAAACAACCAGCGAATTTAACCGGTCTTGTCCCATGGTGTTCCTAAGGAACGTTTTAATTCTTTTTAACGTTCCCATATCATGAGTAACACAATTATTTAAAGATACTATTACTCTGCCTTATATATGCCTTTTTTTTTACTCCGGTTCATTGTGTTTTTAGACTAAAATTGACCGTGAAATCTATCTGTGATGCAATATTCCAAATGTTTTAAACCCACATATATTTTCCAAATAAATTGCACATGCCTAATATTTTTAAAATCCTTTCAATTAAATATTTAAGATCCTTGCAGCCTATCACTGCCAACCACCAAATAATAAACAATAAAAACAAAATAACCTGTATTTCTTCACTCACAGTTAACCATAATATCTTACCAAATCAAGCATTAGAAAAAGTTATTGTTTCTTGCCATCTACTTGCATAAACGTAAAGTCACTAGGCTGATGTACTCCTGACCGTTTAATTTCTTGTTTTTCTTGCAGTTTTAATGTAAAGAGCAGAGTTTTTGATAAATAATCTATTTTATTCATTTTTAATTAATCACTTTCGCTCATCACTTTACTTATTGGGTCTTTAAAACATATTAAAATAAAGACGTATACACGCAAAAAAACAAAATATAAACCATCTCTATCAAATCGCGGGCTCGCTCAGACTGACCCGATTAGCTACTGTTGAGCTTTCAGTGGATTGACCTCGAGAAATATTTTCCACTGGACGACGGGGCTTATCTGGGAGGAGCTGGCACATGTCAACTTCTATAATTAGTCATTGGAGTCTCGAGTACTGGTACATTCACGTGACGATTGAAGCGAGGAATGAATCCTCTTGGGACCGGAATACTATAAACGAATCGATTAATTTATTGTGTGTAGAAAGTGGTACTCCACTTCATGTAATATTTTTTTTACAAAATGTGTTATAAAATAAAAAGAAAGACCAAACTATTTTATGTTCAAAAAGTGTTTGTGTGTCTGGGCCCCTGCCTAATTTATAGATTAATATATAAATCTAAGACTATATCAAATAGTCTCGAAGATCCTTGACCAATGCTTGATTTTTTGACGTGGAACGTTCTTGGATTACATGACAGCTAGCAGAAGTTATTGACCTCTATAATATAACTGGATGGACATCTGTGGCTGAAATTTTCGAGCTGTCGTCTGCATACCATTGTGTAAGACAGAAGAAAACTTTCGATTATCTCTTTTGTAGCATTCATATGGCTACAAGCTAATGTTAGTCAACGAGTCAACAAAATATTACTTACCCAATATCACCATCCTGGCTACATTCGAGAAAACATAAACACATCCGGCCCCTACTTCACCCTGTCAAAGACTGCCTTTGTAAAACAAGAGTCCGGACACGCCCCGCTAGAGTTCGCTAGCATAGTGCCAACCGACGCCAACCCCAGAAGAAGAGAATTTTCTTTCTAGAATACACGAGTTCGGATTCTAGAAAAATACCGATGTTTCCATGGTCACGCACGTTCCCCCCCTCCCTTTGTGGATCCTGTCTCTTGTGTTCATGGAGTTTGCACCGTATAAAAGACCGCCCAGGAAACTATGGCGTCACTCTTAGGCCAGGTCTGGAAGCAGACGGACGAAGCTTAGGCTTCAAGGACTTGTTTAATAGAAAAGATGTAAGGAGAAATTCATTTTTGGCATAATATATTTTTCTTATATTTTTTTTATATCAAAATTCTCTTTTGGATATTTATTTATTTTTTTTTTTTTTGTCAAAGTATGTGGTGTGTGAACATCAAATTTAAACTTAGAATATTTAACGAACTTAAAGTTTATTTATGACTTGTAAATTATTAATGATATGTTTGGAAGATTTAAGTAAGGACATTAAGTCAAGAACATTTTCATATTAATGGTAATGCCATGCGTAAACTATGTGTTCTAAAAACATTAAATTTAAACTTAGACTTATGACTTAGGAATTATAAATATTTATTTTGATTTATTGTGAAGGATTCAGTACGGACATTGTGCCAGAACATTCAAATGTTAATGCGCGAAATATTGTTTGTTGTGTATAAATATAAAAAAGTAAACTATTCTATTTAACTTGTGATTTGGAGTTCACAATGATAAAAGTAAAAGACTTTACCTTTTAGAGATGTCTGTATGAACATGATGTCGAAATTATTTATGCTAGACGTTTAGTATGACTTTCATAAACATAAAATATAAATTAAAATTTTTGCTACATTTAAATTGTTTTTTTTTAAATCTTACAATGTGTCAAGGAATTACTGGTGAAAGGGCATTTATAATATTAAATTGTAATATAAAATCATATCAAAAATAAAAAGAATAAGTAAATATTACGCCCGAATATATCATATTGTTAAATATTGCATTCATATAATAAAACACTATTTTTGACCTGCCGTCTTTCTGTATATAATTAAGTCTGGTTATCCCTAGTTTATGCAATTATATTACCCTGCCATCTCCCCTTTTAACTTAATCTTTCTACTTATATTTATATTTTGTTGTAAGGAGGACCGTGTTTCCTTTTTTTTTTTGCATATTGGATGGGATTGCTTGGGACGTATTACGTGTCCAGCATCATCAATAATAATTACTCTCACAGCCCACTCTTATTTACATATTTTAACTTATCTTTTTTGTTGATTTCCATTATTTGTATTTGGGCCCCTCTAATCCGAGAGTTTGGGCTACACTTTCTCTCTCACACCCATACAAGGGAGTGTGGCATTTTGACAAGGTTTATTAATTTGATTGAATATATGAGATAAATTAATGTGTGAGTAGTTAAATTAAATAAATATTTTAGTAAAAGCTTTGAAGAGCATATCAAAGTTCGAAACTGGTTAGTTTTTTCTTTAAATAAGTTGATAAAGCCTAATATATACGATGATTTTTGAAGGAAGCTTGTTTGTAAGGCTTCATTTCGTACCAGAATCCTACCCTATGGTTATGTTTAGTTAGGATAAAAGACCTTCCAGAAGGAAATTTCTACTTCCGTTCTAAATGGCCGTTTATCCTACTAAAATATTATATATATGATAGTATTCTGGTATGAAATAAAGCCTTACCGATTGAGATTATTATTGAAATCAAGATTTAGTAGATACTGTACTTCCTACAAGCCTATAATCTAAATTATCATTTGAACGTAAGACTTCTACACAAAGTATGTTATTCAAACAAATGTAATACAGTTTTTAGCTAACTTGTTTCATTAGTTATCAAACTTTCAATAGTATAGTTTATGAAAGATATGAGCCAACTTAAAAAAAAAGGTATTATAATAATACTTTCCACAAGCCTATAACCTAAGTTATAGTTTGAATGTATGGCAACTATACAAAGTTAGTCATTCAAACAAATTTAATAAAGTTTTAAGATACCTTGTTCATTATGTTTATCGACCTTTCAATATAATATGGTTTCTGAAACCAATATATAAGCTAATAACTAACTTTAAATGTAAGTATAGTCGTGGCAGACTGTAAACAACATTGATGATAACTATATACATATTTAAATATGTTAAAGTTTTGATTCGTATTTGTACATTATTACCTGTAAAACTAAATGGTGTATCCTTGAATGTAAATGTTTCTTCAGTAAAGTGTGGTATAATACTTCCATATTTTCAAACAATAACACTTTTATTCATCAGATACATGTTTACGCATAAGGACATTTAAATCTTCCCCCCTATTACTGCAGCAGACGATAAACTTGAGCCGTTGGAGCGTCACGCTTTTGTCCTTGGCAATGTATATGTGTATGTCCATAGATAAGGAAGTCATATTATAGAGATCATTGGCAGAAGCTAGCAAAATCTAGCAGATGTTATCAGTAAAGCCAACATTGTCTGAAAGTAACTTTTGTCAACATATTTGTAAATAATAATTATTTGCTAAGTATTACTATTACTATCACTAAAAATATTATCAATCACTTTTAACATACTTCCCAAGGATTACACTATAATTTTCTTTTACATAATCAAATTTAAGAAAAAAAAAGTCTAGTAAATTAATTCTAGTGTTCAACCTTCCAACAAGTTTCCCTACGTCATCAACCGACAGCATAGCTTCTATCCAGTGGCCATATTTGTTTTAAGCATATAAGGCCACTTTAAACGTTCTCTTGCTTTTAATAATTAATTTGAATTAAACAGCAAAAGAAAACTTCAAAACTAAACAAACAACCAAACGGTTATTTTTATAACCAAAATCTAACAATTTTAATTAGACATTATAACAGCGAATTATCGTATAAAATACAGTTAGTAAAACCACGTGTGTGAGTCAACAAGTTGAATCGGACAAAATATTTAATACTTGTAATAATTTGTATTTTATTGTAGTTGAGTATTTACAGGCGTGTCTATGCCACCGTTAATAATTTTACTATAACTTTGAATAGTACAGTGTCTTTTTTTGAATATTAATTCGGTTACTTAGTAATCTGTGTGTTTTTATTATGTGAGCGTGCTATTCTTGTAAAATAAACGTTTTTTTTAGTGATCTTAGAATAATTATTTATTTAATATAACATTAAAGCGTGTGATAAAAAAAGCGATTGTTTCTCAGTGATCGATATACATTATTCAAAAATTTAAGTGTATCAAGACTTAAATATTTTAACTCCAAGATTGTGTTGTGTTGCCCTCTAGGCTAATCCTCAAGTTTTAGGATTTTTATAGTATTCCAAATAAATCTGTGTAGTGCAATAAAAAATACTTGCAAGTCTTTCTCCAGTGTTGATAAATAAAATACTAGGCTAAGATTTCAAGTGATAAGTTATTGTTATTAGAGACTTTGTTATAACTGTTTAAGAGTAGTGAATTTAAAATAGATTTTGTAATTAGGATAGCTTTTGATTTGTCATTGTCATTTATTTTATAGGCCTAAACATATTTTCTAAGATATTGATTTTTGTTTGTCAAATTATTTAAAGTCCATATAAATAGACCTACATATTAAAACAATATAATATACCAGATTGTAAAGGCGAGCATAAGCCTGAGGGTGTGTAAAACTTAGGTTAAGTTATTAATCAGTCTTTTTTTCCCCCGAGCATGAGTCTATCCAAACCCAGGAAAACACCAATGGAGGAAGGGCCAAGCAGTTCCAGGAAGAGTGGAGAGACTTGCACACATCAGAGACAAGAGGACATCATCAACGTTGCAGCAGTAATTAGACAAGAGATGATGGATGACTTCGATTCAATCAACGTGGCAGAAAAAACAGCAAGATACTTGAAACTCAGTGTTAACACTGTGAGACTGTGAGGATAAAATAAAGTTTTATTTACATAATTACAAGCTACATATCCATGGAGTCTCTTGTTTTAAGGCTTGTAGTTCCTGTCATCCCTTGGTTGAAGTTCGTTCATGCTTTTTGTGCAGTGAAAATTATATGGATACGATACATAAACTATCACTTATAAAAAAAATTTCCTACCAAACAAAATATTCCTACTATCTCATTTATTTTAAGTAATAAAAAATGACGACGCATCAATTAAAAAGAGGGGTTTTTTTGCTCATCTCGCTATTTTTAAGGCAGCATATCGTGCCTCAATAGACCGCACCTCAAACAATTTAATTTCAAATGATTTATTTCTAGATGGATTAATGTATTACTGCTTTAGCAACAAAAAAAGTTATGGTTAAATTTTCTATGTTTCTCTTGAGATGTTGATTAGATGGAATTTCATAATTATTTGAAATTTTCAAACCTAATAAATATCAATTTAGTAGGTCTTTTATTTGATTCTCCATCTACTTGGGTGAATAATTATAACAATAATATATTTTGATATAGTGATGTTACAAAGATAAAAGTCTTAAATAAACAATACTCTTTGTCATGTTATCAATATAGGCCTACACAATGATTTCTTGTTTTTTTTATTCCAGTTATTATAACCAGAGAATTGGTCAAGTTGAAACTCTTGATGATTTTACAAGGGATTCTGTTCGTCATGTTATCTACAGAATGTATCACGAAGGTTAGTGCAAATGTATAGATCAACTGTTGGATTGGATCCTGTTGGTTCTTGGAATGTTAGGTTTTAATAATTAATACTTAAAAAAGATACTTAATTGCTTTACAACCTACATATAAATAAAGTTGACTTTTCATGCATAAATAAACTAACCAAACAAACAATATGATGGAGCAAAGGTAAAAACACACATTTGTCAATTTTTTGTCCCTATTTTTTTAAATGTGCCAAAAAAAATCAAATTATAAAGGTCATTAAGATATCATTTTACATATCCTTTTGAGTAGAATGACAATGTAAAACTATTAATTATTTGATGTTTTATCTAAAAAAGTTTTGGCACTCCCTCGCTTGTTGTTGGAAGGCTAACTTTCTAATCCAATCCTTACTCAAGGGGTAGGCTACAAAACTTAACCTTAGCAATTTCAACATTATTTGACGTCTATTGATTTGTAATTGATTAATATTGATTATTTTATTATGTCTTTTTTTTCAGGTAAATATTTGTCAATGGACACTATTTTGTTGGCAATCAGGGCCGCAGAAATCAATTTCCATGGAGATAAATCAGCCTTGACAAAACTTCTCAAAATAATGGGCTTCAAGTGGCAGAAGGATTGTGGAAGAAAGGCTTTGATGGAAGAAACAAACATATGTGTAAAGAGAATATGTTTTCTTCGAGAATACCTCCAGCACATGTCCGATTCTATATACGTAGATTTTGTTTACCTTGATGAAACCTGGATTTTTTCTAGAGGTAACAGTTTTTTTTATTAATTTACACACAAAAGTTTGAATTGTTATATAGTACATATACAATAGCATTAAATGTTTAATTTTTAATTGTGTTTTACAGTTAATAAAAGGCTCTAGAACAAATAAAACATACATTAGACAAATTCTCACATTACACATACTCACAATGGTTGGTAAATGTATTTATTAATGTTGATATAAATACATCTATTTTTTTACAGGAACTGTTTCTAAAATTTGGCAAGACGATACAAAATTTACTTGTAAAAGGCAGTCAACGGATGATGGCAAACGATTTATAGTTTTGCATGCTGGTTCAAGAAAGGGCTTTGTGGAAGGTGCTGAGTTATTGTTTGCATCAAAAAAGACCACAGGAGATTATCATGGGGAAATGAATGGGAAAAATTTCGAAACGTGGATGAAAAACCAGCTACTGATTAGCCTCGAGGAACCTTCCATTATCGTGCTTGACAATGCTCCATATCATTCTGTACAGGTTAGTGAAAACCTCATATAAGCTTATACAACACACACACACTAAAGGCACTTTAACTCCAAAAAGGGTTTAAACAATTTCACAACTGTTATGTCCACATTTTTAAAATCTCTCCTATTATAAATGCTAATTTGTAAATAGATGAATACACTAAAGTCTTTAAGTATCTCCATATCAAGGATGTCCACTCACAAAACCAATAATATTAATTAAAAAAACTTTCAGGTTGAGAAATTACCGACCAAGAGTTGGAAGAAAGAGGAATATGCAGCATGGCTTCAGAAGAACGGTATAGCATTTCCTCCGTTTGCTTTGAAGGGAGAACTAATGGCCCTCGCCTTGGCAAACAAACCTATAAAGAGGTATAAAGTTGATGAAATGATCATGGAATATGGGCACCAGGTTTTACGCTTACCTCCATATCATTGCCAGTACAACCCAATAGAACTGGTCTGGGCACAATGCAAATCATACTACAACAAACATACAGGCCGTGACAGGAAGTATGATGAAGCAGTTAGAAAAATCTGGGAGGAAGCCCTTGCTCAAGTTACCCCTGAGAGGTATAGTTTTATAAAATAATGCAATTTTTTTTTAACATTCTACCTTGCTCACTATAATAAGATATATTATGCATAATTATGAACTTTTATATATTTAATGTTATCCATGCAAAAAAAAATGGTAGGATTGTGTTGTGTATAAAATTTTATGCCATGGCTGTACATTCTAATGTTTCAGTTGGAGTAAGAATGTCGACCATTGCGAGAAACTTATTAAAGAAGATTGGGACCAGGAGATGAAAATGGATGCACGTGAGACCAACCCACCTATCATCATTAACCTGGCTGAAGACACTGATGAGGACGATGATGAATATGATGAAGAAGAAGTTCTTGCGACCCCGTTGTAAAACACTTGAAAGGTACAAGCCAGTAATACCGAAACATGCTGGAAGAATATAAATCAGCATCCTTCTAATGGCTGATTATAAAAAGGACTGAACCAAGAAAAGGCTTAGATTTTATACATAGCCTTAAAATTAAAATTATAATATTCTTCAAAGACGTTGTAACAAGAACATTTTCATTACTTTATTAAACTTCATTGGGAGATACTAACCCACAAATTAATTTTTATAAACTAATTTACAACACTGTTGATCTTTAAACTATGTTTTTTTCCCTTAATTTGTTGTATACAAGTTTTGTTACAAAATTTTAATATGTTTTATGTGTATTTTAGACTTTTCATCAACCCATGTTTTGATTGAGTTGATGATGTTAAATGATTTATTCGAATATTTTTATTTAAGACATTTGGTTGCTCATTAAAAGCAAAATATAATTAATCTTTTTAATATTAAAAAGTCACTTAATTCATCTACTAATTTTAAAGCTATCTAATTCATTAAATTGAAAATCTATATATTTTGTAATAGCTATTCCTGAGTTTTCTATTAATTCTTAGCTTTAATTATTACCACTCCTTACTTTAAATTACTTTAGAATGTTTTACGATGCCCCCCAGGCTCAACTTTCTTACAAATTTTTAAACTTGAAATTGAAATTAAAGAAGACACTTTCTCTATGGTTCAATTATCAATACATTAAGAACCATATAACCCCAAAATATGCTTCATTCTCTTTCAAACGCAATTATCAAATAATGTTAAAACTTCAAAATAACATTCAGATCAATAGAGTCAAATGCGAAATATCTTTTCTTCATATGAAATTACAAACATTAAACGAACAATCTTACCAAACTTATCTTGAACTAGCTAAATCACTTCACCCTATTTTGTTAAATGAAACCTTATACTTCATAAATATCAAAGTTGACAACATTATTTCCAGTAAATATTTAATATTAAACAAAAAACTCAATACCTTATCAAAATCAAGGGCCCACAATTCTAACTTCAAATTTTATCCTAGATATATCAATTTATCAAAACTAAAACTGAACTACAAAGACAAATAAATCCTCCAACAAAGTTACAAATTTTATCTCAACTAATCATCTTTCAAACAAAAGATTGTATCTTTAATAATTGATAGTGAGGATGCCATTAATAAAATACCCTCAGATGATAAAAATCTGATCAAAAACATGGTCAATAATCAAATACATAAAATAATTTCAATAGTCTTGTTCATCACTAAATATCACTCAGTAAATCCAACTACTAAACTAAGCTTAACACAATCAAATTAATAGCCACTAATAATGTTTATTCCCATTCTACCATCTACAAAATCTTAAAAAACAACAACTAAGGTCTAATAATTTCTCAACCACCCTCCTTATGATAACCAAAATAGATCTAATCAAAAGCAGAAATGGGTTAAATTTACCTCCACTGGTCCAGAAACTCAGCGCATCACAAATATTATCAAAAAGTATAACCCAAACATTGCTTTTTCCACCAATAATACAATAAAGATAACTCGTGAATGCAATAGTATCTGCATTGGTTGGACCGGCCGAAATTTTAGGGTTTGTTATAAATAGCACATTTCGGATTTAAAACACAACAGGACCCAATCAAAATTTGCAGACCATTTAAAAAAAACTCTTAACCATCAACCCAAACCAATAGCTCAATGTATGAAACCTCCTCACATATCTCATAAAGGTGTGAAATTGAACAAAGCCGAATATTTTTTTTATTCAAGCAGCTTTATTCCAAAATAAATCGATCATTAACAAACAATTACTACTATCAAAACAAATTCATGTGAACACATTACGCATACATCTAAAAACATTTAAACCCTTTTTCCTCAACTATCCCGCTCTACCTTCCAGCGTAGATAATGACCCGTTCGAGCCGGAGTCGAGAAGATTAGTTCCTTACCCTTCACTTTTTTAATCCTTCCATCCCACAATTCTAACTTCAAATTTTATCCTAGATATATCAATTTATCAAAACTAAAACTGAACTACAAAGACAAATAAATCCTCCAACAAAGTTACAAATTTTATCTCAACTAATCATCTTTCAAACAAAAGATTGTATCTTTAATAATTGATAGTGAGGATGCCATTAATAAAATACCCTCAGATGATAAAAATCTGATCAAAAACATGGTCAATAATCAAATACATAAAATAATTTCAATAGTCTTGTTCATCACTAAATATCACTCAGTAAATCCAACTACTAAACTAAGCTTAACACAATCAAATTAATAGCCACTAATAATGTTTATTCCCATTCTACCATCTACAAAATCTTAAAAAACAACAACTAAGGTCTAATAATTTCTCAACCACCCTCCTTATGATAACCAAAATAGATCTAATCAAAAGCAGAAATGGGTTAAATTTACCTCCACTGGTCCAGAAACTCAGCGCATCACAAATATTATCAAAAAGTATAACCCAAACATTGCTTTTTCCACCAATAATACAATAAAGATAACTCGTGAATGCAATAGTATCTGCATTGGTTGGACCGGCCGAAATTTTAGGGTTTGTTATAAATAGCACATTTCGGATTTAAAACACAACAGGACCCAATCAAAATTTGCAGACCATTTAAAAAAAACTCTTAACCATCAACCCAAACCAATAGCTCAATGTATGAAACCTCCTCACATATCTCATAAAGGTGTGAAATTGAACAAAGCCGAATATTTTTTTTATTCAAGCAGCTTTATTCCAAAATAAATCGATCATTAACAAACAATTACTACTATCAAAACAAATTCATGTGAACACATTACGCATACATCTAAAAACATTTAAACCCTTTTTCCTCAACTATCCCGCTCTACCTTCCAGCGTAGATAATGACCCGTTCGAGCCGGAGTCGAGAAGATTAGTTCCTTACCCTTCACTTTTTTAATCCTTCCAATTAATCTATCCATCCTTGCTTTCATAGATCATTTTACATTCACTGTTTCAATAGTAGTTTCCCTGCCAATATTTCACACCATCCTCATGACAACTTTACCTTGCTCAGCTCATTTTTCACTAGTCTTTTGTTTTTGCCACAATCTTTTCTTTCCAACAACACCCTTGTTAGTTTCCATCTTCCTGCCGTAACAACACTTTGTGTCCCGCACAGCGACGTTGGTAAGTTTGTTTATTAATTGTCTTTTGCAAATTCATTTATATAATGGTAATTTATCAAGATTTTCATACAATATAATTCTCAAGTTTTCTTCATTATTATTACAAGAAGTAATGGGACTGAACAAAGATAAGGCTTAGATTTAATACATAACATTAAAATTATTATATTATTGTTGTAATACAAGTTTTGCTACTAAATTTTAATATTTTTATATATATATATATATATATATATATGTTATGTGTATTTTAGACTTGTCATCAACACATGTTTTAATTCAGTTGATGATGTTATATCAATTTATTGAAAATTTTTATATATTACATTTTGTTACTCATTAAAAGAAAAATATAATCAATATTTTGAATGTTAAAAGTCACTTAATTCATCTACTAATTTTAAAACTATCTAATTAATTAAATTGAAAATCTATATATTTAGTTATAGCTATTCATGAACTTTCTATCTAAGTCTTGTAGATGTCATTTTATATAAATGACATGCTACAACTCGTAACACTCCATCTAACTAGCTTAAGGTATATCCTTTTAAATAACTCTAAAAATATTGGATTTGATGATATGTTTCAATTTTCAATTGTTTCACTATTTTTTATGATTAGACCTCTCTGGAATTAGCCTGGTTAGATTGTCTTTTTGTATATTGCCTAAAACTTAATTCCCCTTTTTACTGTTGCCGAGTTGTGGCAGACACTTCTTCGTTTGAGTAAGAGCGAATATCCCCATTTCTAGAGTTATTTAAATAAACTAAATGTTCTATCAATCTACTGTCGGTTCTTTGTGTGCAAAGTAAAAATACATATTCGTCCGACCTAATCTTTTCTACCTAGATAACGGAATACAGTTATCATTAATTAATTGAATTTAAATCTTGTCACTTAAATGTAATTTTATATCTTTTTGTATACCTTTTAATAAACTTGTTTGTGAAACTTATATATTTCTTTGATACATTTTCCTTCCCTTTCCTTCATCAGGCATAACTTATTTAATTAAGTAAAAGCTATCATTTCTTTTTCTACGTGATAGGAGAAGCAACGATGCAGTCTTAACTTTAATTATTACCACTCCTTACTTTAAACTACTTTAGAATGTTTTCTAAAATGTTGTAATAGTGTTAAAAAGGTTTGACAGTGTTTTTTTTTCCTATGTGTAATACTACACATTCAGATTTTTCACATTTATAATGTTATTAATAATACTATTAACAAATAATTATTTGTGAAATAAAAAAAATATTAAAAATTATTTATTTATAATAAAAAAACTTATATGGGGATTAAATGCAAAATTAAAAAAAAATTATTATAAAATTTATTATTATAAAATTTTAATATCTTATCATGTTTATAATGTTATTAATAATACTACTAACAAATAATTATTTGTAAAAAACAAAAAAAAATATTTATAATAATAAAAACTAATATGGGATTAAACGCAAAATTAAAAAAAAATCACGGAAAAAATTAATAATTAATATTCGCCCTAACATCAACATATCAAGGTCATATATGTTTCTTGTATAAACCTCAATTTTGGCTGTCAGAAGTAAATATATATATATTTTTAAAATAAATAAAACAGTCATATTTGTTTCTTGTATAGACCTGTCAGAAGTGACAGCTGATAAACACATGTTTTTGCAGATCATATGTTTCGGCAGAGGGATACATAATTTGGTCTGGTAACTTTTCAAAGCTGTCAGCTGTTAGCACCAAAGAAGCTATGTGAAACCTATAGTTTCGGCGTCCTTTCTTCTGACATATCTCTTGGTGTCGCTATCCTCGGAAGTTTTATGTGTCACGCTATGGATTATAGGTATCACCCTTCTTTTGACTTGGCGTGAAGAGCTCGTAGCTAAATACATCAAACTGAAAAGTATTGGTGTTAGAGGAATGAATCTTAAATAAATATAAAATTCAGTTCATGATCATTTAGTACCCTTATATTACCCATTTATCTCAATTAGGAAAAAACTTTTACACAGAGTGAAAATATGTCTGCATAAAAAACCTCATTATAGTTTTTCAAAGCAAACCAATCAGAATATGGGGATTTTAATTATATCCTCATGTCTTTAAGGTTTTTATAACAAATTATTAAAAAAAAACTATTGTGACTGTCCAAGTGGTTTACGAGAAACTATGAGTGATGTTTTAGGATTTTCGAGTATTTGATCGCGGTAAACAAGATGCCGCTCAGATTTTCCCCGCAAGAACTTGAAATTATGGCCGTCTTGTGCGCTTGTCGTAAATTCAAATATCGTTTGCACTTTGTACGGTGCCTATAAGGCGATCTTTTAATGGCTCAATATGATCTCACTGAAATTCAACTTGACCCAGTAGCCCTTCGCTTCAGTATTAACAATTTTAATTTCTTCATTGAGTGACAAGATTTCATAATGTAGGCTTATATAGGTTTGAAAATAATATTACATTAATTTGCGATTTTAAATAAAATAAGGTTTTTAATATACATAGCCTACTATAAATGCTGGGAAAGTTTGGGAATTTTAAAACATAGTTCTGCTAAACACACTCTCGAAAAACACAACAAAAATCATTGTTCAATTGTGCTCATTATACTACTATAAAGCCACATGGCTAACTCACTCACTCACTGACATTAATGTTTGCCCACTTCCAGGTGAGCTAGAAACTGGAAATTCGACAAACTTATAGCTTCTAGCCTGTAACCGACGGGAAATTCCAAAAAGTTAAAAAATTTAATTTTTATCCCCCGAAAAAAATTCAAAATGACGGAGCAACTTTAAAGTTGGTGCAGTATATACAATATCGGTAACTTTAAGTTATGTTCAAAACAATGCTGGAATTACATTAATTTACATCCACTTGCAAATAAAACTCACTGGGGCTGGAGCCCCCAATGAGCAAAGCGAGTATATATACACACCTGGACATGAACATTTGTGCTCTAAAATTAGGAATTCTAAAGAATATTTAATGTGATGGGCCAACTTGAGCTCTCCCTATTCCGTAACATGTAGATAACTTGAGTACAAGCTGGCCCGCAACATTTCGAAAAAAATATCGAAGTAACCAACAAAATTCTGTTTATTTCATTTGATTATGCCCGCACATGAAAATTTATGGTAAAAAACTATAACTTTGAATATATAAAATTTTGGCTCACATCTTGAGATGTTCTATAAAATGCTTAATTATACAACACATATAGCCATATCCCGGAACATAGAAGAACAAATGGAGAACAATAGAATGACGAAACCAGCTTTTTGTCAATTGTATTTTCAATATATTATGGTGGGTTGAATTGAACTCAAGTTTTCTTTGTATACATTTTTAGAATACATATTCATTTTCTGGCACCTATGTGCACAATTGAATATCTCAAAAATAATTTTGTTTTGTTGATCAAAATGTGGCGGGCTTGCTTGTGCTCATGGTTTCACATGTTTTAGAATAGGGAAAGCTCATATTGGCTCAACATTAAATATTCTCTAGAATTTCTAAATTCAGAGCACAAATAAACAACAAAAATCAAATAAAAAAAATATATTTTTTTTTTGGCAATGTGGCGGGCTAACTTTTGTGATGTTTATAGCACCATGCATACATTTTTTTGGTTTGTTTGTGTTATAGTATTTTGGAGTCACCTGACCCCAATTTGTATAATTTGTTTGGGTCTTGATTTGTCTGAAAAAAAATTCTATTATTCATAAAGGTTTCATCATCAAAGTTTGAAACAAATGCCATTTGATAATAAACTCAAGTGTTACCCGTGTTTGTATTGTTTGTTAACTTCATCATATGGTACTAAAATCCTTGACTTTCTTACTCTTTCTACTTTGTTCAATAGACCCAACAGTTTAGTTACTAAAATGAGTTTCTTAACATGATATAGGATGTCCACAATAGGAGGGGTGGTATCTGGCAGGTAGTAAATTTACCATATATATATTCATCAAAACATGATCTGCAAGACCATATGTTGATTTGTTACTTTTGGCAGTCAGAACATTCACACAAACAAACAATTTGTTTTAAATTATTAACTGTTACATTATTGAAACACTAACTTATGAAAATAACCATTTGGATGTTTCTTTTTGTGGAAGTGGCTTCTATGGTTCACTTGAAAAATGCCTTTCAAATTAGTGTTTCTAAAATGTGTTGTGCTCTTCTGAAATCAATATGGTGAACCAGCCAAAATAGGGGTGGTTGATGACGACATACAAACCGTCAAGGAGGATGTTACAGTGTTTACAAAATAAAAACGTTTTATTTTGTGGTTCTTTCTCTAAGTTTTGGTGGCCAGTTATAACAAGAAATATCATCATCATCATCATGATGGTGAATTGGTGGTATAGGGGTAAGGTGTCAGACTTCTGTGCTGAGGGTCCGGGGTTCAATCCTCGGTCCCGGCACAGATTTAGCCGATTGCCAAACCCTTCCTTCACCTCTGACAAGACGTGTATTAATCACAACTTTTATTAATCACAACTTGTGAATTTGAGGAATGCCAGGCCTCCACCATGGTTCGGATTCCACGTTAAACTGTAGGTCCTCCATTTCATTTCACAATCAGCCAACCATTACACATTAGCGTAAGTGCTTATAACCTGAACGGGTAGTAAGACGTGGTGCTAATAATAATAATCATGATGATGAACTGTTTCCAGCCTGTGACCGGGTCTTTAGTAAAATGCCTTCATCTCCCTCTGTCCTTCCACCATTCTTCTTCCTGCACTCTCTTCCACTCCGCTCCCCTCATTTGCTATCTGTTCCTATTTCTTCCTTGTTCTCCCTTGCGGTCTCTTCCCTACATACTTCATATACATTAATCCTCTTGGAATCCTCTCCCCTTCCATCCTCATTACGTGTCCATACCATGTCATCCTAGTTTCCTCTACTAACTCATGTACCCCCTGTACCACAACTCTAGACCTTACATCTTCATTCATAATCTTATCTCTTCTGGTGAGTTAGCATGCTCCTCAAAAACTTCATTCCCATGGCCTCCAATTTTCTTATTTCTCTTTTATTCAAAGTCCAAGTTTCTGCTGCATACATTACCATGGGTATGAAGTATGCTCTATACAGAACTCCCTTACACTTAACAAGATACAAGTGTGGATAAAATACGTTTTAATTAATTCCATGTACTATAATATCTCTTGCTGCAATAACTGCAAAACATAGTTTTATTAATATATTTTGTTCTTTCAATAAGTTGCAAAAACACAAACTATACAGTAATCCTTTGAGAAGTATTATCAGAATCGTTTGATAATTTTTTTATTGATATATAATAGTAATTATTCTGAACGGGTTGATGTCTCTTTCAGAAAATGTTTACAATAAATAACCTGCTAGCGTTCAGATACCACTCTTCCAACCAGGGCTACCCTATAATATAGGAGAGGTGGTAAGTGGTAAATTTTTATCGTTATTCCCAAATTGTTCTATGCCACCAAGATTGGGAACCACTGCTCTAAATTGAATTGTATTGAACATAATGAATTTGGTTTGTTTGATAAATAAACTCTGTTATTGTCTATGACACACTTTGTTTTGAATAAATATTTTGATTTTTCATATTGATGAACTTTCTTATTCATTTACTCCATTGTACCTACCATGTGGTTTATCACCAACTTTTTTTTTGCACGAGTGTCATCACTATCTGTACAATAAATCAGATATAAGAAAAGGCGAAACATAAACTAAGGAAATCCAAATAAATGGTATTGTTTAACCTGTAGCTAAAATGAGAAAGTTTTTAATAAATATAAGATTCATATTAATAATCACATTAAAACTTATATCGATAAACACAGACTAAAAGGCTTCAAACTCAACCATTTTGATTTATTGAGGGTGCTTTTTCCCAAATGGTTTCCCACCCACCACATATAAGCAGGTACATTTCCTCTAAAATTATAACTTTCCCATCTCTTAACCCTTTAAATTAGGGATGAAACACTCAGATTCTTTAAGGGGATTCGAGGAAAATTTTAGTTTAGAGACTCAATCCTTAGAAACAAAAAATCTTCAATTTCTCAAGTAAAATTTTTTTTAGAGCTCTACTACTGATTAATGGTGATTCAGAACAATTATAATTATAGGATGAACAACCAGGCCCCAGAGCAGTGATTTACACTTAGCTGAACGTTTTAGTGAATTGTTTATAATAAAGATTTAGTTAAACATTTAGTTACTATTTGCAATTTTTATTATTCTATTCTATTCATATTTTCTCTTTTGTTCATAATTTTTCCAAGGTTCGGATTTGTAAGACAGTGGATTCAACCCAAATCTACTTTAGAGTAATTAAATGTGAATAACTCAAACAGGTAGTAAGACTGGACATAAAAATAACATTAAATCACCCCCAATAATTTTGACAAGGTGGCATCACAGAGCTACAGCAATGAACGGAAGCCAAGGTTGTCTTATCTTTAAAAGTGAAGCAATCATTTTAACTAAGAAAGTTTTTAATATCGGTCATGTCAGGCTAGTCCTATGAATGTAAGATTATTTTATAAAATGTGTTGAAAGATAATGTTTTACACTTTTGAGGAACTAAGATAAGTTCTTGAACAGACTTCCCAATTTTCTCCTGAGGCCTGCCCATACCATCACTCAACCATGTTTAACAACTTTTGGAATAAGGACATTATTCACTGAATAAAAAAAAACAATTTTTTTTAACATACTACAATTTGTGTGTGATACATAGTTGAAGTTTATTTAAATTCATCAAAGAAAAAAACACTGAGCAAACCAGATTCAAATGGCTACCTTTTTAAGTTTTTTTAATAACACTAGCAACAATACATAATAAGCATATTGTTTTTTCTTTCAAAATATTTTAGGGTAGGACGGCATCCATTTTCATTTGAGATAGTAATGCTTGCTAGTGATTTACCACTAGTGTACATATAGCTTTGTTCCATTTAAACATAGAGAAACATGTGCATTCTACTTCTATAATTAAACATACATTTCATTCTGAATATGGAAACTTATCTTTACTGTGCACATAATTACATATACAGTGGATTCCTGTTAAGTGGGACACATCAAAACTATGATCACTTTGCCCCAATCAAACGGCTGCCCAAATTAAGCAAAATTTTAGCCAATTAGCTGAAAAACACATTCTAACAGAGCAAAAAGGGTAGGAATAAAATAAAAGCAATGTGGCATTTATAAAATGCATACTGTATGTAAGCTATATTGATACAAACATTTAAAATTAACTAAAGCTAAAAGCAACCAAACAAATCCACATTAGGTGAAATGAAGATAGTCAAAATAATGACTGTGCCAAGCAAAGGTTCCAAACTAATAAATGTTCTTAATTCAAAAACAATATCAAGTGTACCCTGTCATATTCATTTTATAGATTGCAAAGTAGGTGCAGGTAACTAGTGTTGATAAAGGACTGCCTTCATTGCCTTTCTGTATTAAATAGCATCTCAAATTAGTATTTCCTAGCATTTTGGTTAGTCACTTGCTTAGGTATATCGTCTTCATCATTTTCTTGGTCCTCTGGTATCTGAGTATTTTGCTGAAATTTGTTCATTAATTGTTTCATCATAATCTTTAGTTTCATCTTGGCATTGGAGATGATCGGCAAACTGATTACCACGACATAGAAAAAACATAACACAACCACTCTAGCTTAAGACTTCACAATAAGTGACTCAGCGAGATTATGTGCTGCCATATAATCTCTATGGTATTAGCGTGCATGCCATCTACACTCAGTTTGTGTTCAATCATGACTATCCCAAAATAGTGGAAAAAATTCAGGCCAACTACTTGTTTTGTTTCTGTTCTTCAAATTTTGTCTCAACCAGCTGTTTCGACTAACCGGAATCCACTGTATGTATATTTGGACAACCCAGAGTGTATGTTTTTCAAATTCCACTTAAAGTATGTGTGATGGCAGCGTCTGGATAGCCAACAATACTTGTAGCCCAAATGTTGAGTAATAACACCAAAGAGGTTTTTCTTAAAGAGATACTACCAACTATAATTAGCATATTATGAGCATTAATAATTGTAACCCCCAACTGTATAAAATATTGTATTTTGATATGAAGGAACCTTTAGTATTATCTTTTTGTCACCAACATTAATAAAAGTTTACTTTATTATTAGTATTATTTCAAAGATATTGATATTATCTGTGAAAATTAACAGTTATAGATCACATGACTTTACATTTAAATACAATTTTTTTTAAAGTTACATTCTATCTAAATTGGTCAGTACTCAAAAGAGAGGGTGCGAATCAATGAGGGGTAGGGTAGGGATTTCCTTCCCTCCAAGTAAAGTTTCTCTAGATTGAGAAGTAGGCTACTATGGTAAGCCCTCTTTTTTTTTTTACCCCTCTCGCCTCATAATTTATTCAACAAAATTTTTCATATACCGGTATGCCAAAATTAGAAAATATTAGGGGTGTGCGAATTTTAAAAAATTCGAGTTATAGTCGAGTTTTAGTATCTACTCAAGTTTGATTCAAAGATTTTTACAAAACTCGAAAAATTTTAGTGCTTGGAATTTTTTTAACATTTTTCTCAAAAATTCCATGTTTAATTAATTTTAAGATATATCTTCATAAGAAATAGAGATCCTCAATATTTCCTTTAGTCTAGTTAAAAAAAATGTTTGTGCTTAGTTATAGTTTGTCAGGGTGTCTACTGAGTTGGAGAAACAAACATTAGTGAATTTTTGGTGACCTTTTTTGACCACAAAATTCCTAAGGTAAACGGTTGAACATTATATAATGCTTATATACTAGGCATAATGCACTCGCACACAGCATTAAACTTTAACTAGATGGCGAACGTTAACCTTGTCCTTGGTCTCATGGTAAAAACAATCAGGCAGGTTGTGGCTAGTACATGGCATCATGGGTAGTGGGTGACTTGACATTTGATGTGTTCGTGTTGTTACAATATTTTCGTGGAAATTCGTGACTTTTAAGACTTTTTTTTTGCAATTAGTAACTTTTCGTGACTTTGGTGACTCAGTAGACACCCTGTTTGTGCATGGATCTATAAATGAAATTTTACTAGAAATATGTATTGTACAAATAGTGCTCTATACTACTCGAACCATCAAAGAAAAACTAGTTTTCATTAAAACTTGACTTAAAGTGAAAAATGCCCACTCACACACCCTTATATATATATATATAAGGGTGTGTGAGTTGGCATTTTTCACTTATATATATATATATATATATATATAAAACTGTTACATATGTCTTTCACTTGGTTTATAAGTAATTAAATATAGATCAAGAGCCTAAGTTCAAGGATATGCACAATCACGCACCCTATCTCTTTCAACCCTCCAAACCCCTCCCTCTTTACCTAAGCAATTAATTATGGGCTGAAGGATCTTCTACACTAAAAATACATAGTACAGTGAAATAAAAAAATGTGTAATTGAGTTTATAAATTCCTCACACCCTACAAGTAGGTACTAAGTAAACTACTCTTAGTACAACAAATGAGTTGTGGATTGTCCAAAGAGGCTATAAGATAAAAATAAAGACAAAGTGTTTAGGAGAACATTGTATAATCTAGAAGTTAATAATAAGTTTACAGTGCAGAATTCTTAACTACATGCTTGGAATGCTGGGTTTACATGCAACACTTTGTATAATAAAGTTTCTGTAGACCAACTCTAATGTGTCCATAATTATATATATTAGACACTATCGTATTATCCCCCTAGTTTTGGACACTGCTCTAAAAGTTTCCGTTCGGTTGGATATTGTGTCCTGACATATTGTAGGATTGCTGTATCTATATCATGGCTAAACATGCTGACAAATATGGTCGAGGGATGAAGTTATTAATTTATTACTGTCAGAATTATGAGACGTTTGTAGGGTTAGGATGTTAATAACAAGTCATTCTCTTATACTATATTTTAATTCAATGCTAAACATAATATATCCACATATTTTAAGCTGGCCCGATTGAATTTTTAGTTTGTATATAGTAGAATACTTAAGACTTTTTCAGTTTTAGAGCATATAGTGGATATTTTTAATAAACCATATTAATTACTACCAGAATATATTTTACCAAATAGTAATAATAATAAATGAGTAAATGTGTATGTAATACTTAACAATTTTTTCTAACAAATTATATAATATTAATTAATATTATTTAACCAAGATTCTCAAGCAACAAATTATATAATATTAATTAATATTATTTAACCAAGATTCTCAAGCAACTTTAGTCATTGAAGTAGATTACATTTGAAAATGCTAGTTATATTTTAACTTTTTTAGGTCATCGAAATTTCAAGGCAAGTTTAATTGAACAGAGAAAAAAATTATGAGAAAGTGCTATAGTTTGCTAGCTGAAATGAACAACCAATGTCTTAATTAAACTCTTATAAGTCGGCTCCTTAATTTTCTTTTCAATACAATAAGTGACTCGACGATACCAGCAACCATTTTGTTGCGGCTTGACATCTTAGAATGACCTGGCCAAATGTCAGGACAGTAAAATGGTGTCATGTCATGCTGCTTTTTGGAGTGTTTCTGCAAATGTCTGACAATGTTCTAGTTTTGTGACAAAGCGTTATGTGTGAAAAGCAATATAAAATGTCAGACACTTTAGTGTCGCATGTAAACCCAGAATTGGTTGGTTAACGAAATACTTTATTTCTAATTAAGAATTTTACAAACAAATTATTACATATTCATAATATAATTTATAGTAATCTTGAAAACAAACAGTCTTAATTTACTGTAGCTGACAAAAATTTCTTAATTTATGTTAAAATGTGTAATGTTAGTTCAATGAAAGTGTAATGCAATAAATAAGCTAGAAATATTATTTTCCAATTTAATGAGAAAATAGATTTGTAATGGCATGCAAAAGAACAATTTAACATTTATTATATCTTACACAAAAAACAGTGAATTATTACACTTTTTTTTTAATAATCTTAGAAACTAAAATATACTCCTTCAACATGCTAACTCATGGGGCAGGTGTATTGTATAAAAAATAGTGAATATTAAAGGACAAGACAAGTCATTTAGCAGGTATGCCCTAAATATATTATCTGTAACATTTGAGCTAAGCTGATAACATCCTTTAATTTGGGTTGGTTGTTTGGACATTTTTTCCCCCAAAATTTAAAAGTTATTAAACTGACTTTCATAGATTACATACAACTCCCACACACTGTGAAACCAATAATAATTGTACACATTTTTTCAGACAATAAAACATTAATTGCAGGCTAAAGGCCTACCTAGCTACACAAGGTTACTTTCAAACTCCATTCTAGGTGCTTATTGATCTTTTAAAATTGTAACAAAGAATTTCAATTCAACCAGCAAGTTGAAAAAAGTTTTAGAAAATATGTCAAGTATTCCATTTCACAATCTTACATTGAATGCCCTTATGGATCCTTTGTATGATTCTATCTTTAGCATCACAATAACTCAGGTTAGTTTTATACTCCAAAAGAAATACTAAGGTTAAATACAACTAACTGTAGTTCATATTAATACTAAGTAGTATTAAGAATATGGTCCCATGCAACCACAATAAAGCTTAATAACCACTTTTTGAACACAAGATTTTCAGAGATATTTGAAGACAGCCCAAAATACAAAATAAAAACAATATTATAACCAACTGTATACAAAATGAGCATAGTTGTTGAAGCTATCCATACTTTAAGTTAGACATCATTGTAGTCTAATGTTTACAAACTTATGTATCATGTACTATTTTGGGGATAGTACTCATCATATAGAGCATAGACAATTTTCTTTTTAGCCAAAATGTCAATATTCATGATTATTTTTATAAACAGATTAATGCAGAAAACTCAATTTAAAAAAAATCGTATACGTCACAGAGTATCAGCCAGCCATATTGTGTAAAAAGGCCTGTAATGCAGAGATTTAAGATTTTGTGTGTCAATGAGTATGCAACTTATTTTATTTTGTTCAAAAACATCTTTTAACATTTTCTAATGCAATAACACGAAGTAAACGGTCACATTACGGTCCATTACAGCTGAACCCTTTAACAACTTAAACCTTATAATATCTAGATGACATTTTTAAAACAACAGGGTGGCCACTCAAACTATAGAAAAAAAGTCAGCATAATTGTTGGTTTTCCTGGCAATAGAAATATTGTTTCCAATTTTTTTAAATGCTTTCCTCAGGTTGTGAGGTTTTGAAAGAAAATATTTGGAAAAAGGTGTTGAACATAAGAGCAAATTTTAGTACTTGAGCAAGTATTATTAATAAGTATTTCTACTCAATGCCTAGGTTAGTAGACTAGTGGAGTCATATACAACCTGCAATCTCAATTATATCTTAAAATACTTTAAGTAACTATAAGATGAGTCTTTGTTTAAAAAAAATCCTAACCATCTCCTATTGGGAGACTTTGCCACGAGCCACAAAACAAAGGACTCCTCCCTTACCCCTATACAAATAATTCAGGGTATAACCATGGAATTAGGCTACTCTACATTCTCATCACACATTTTTTAAGGTCTGGCTCAGAAAGTCATTATTTCACATGTGATGTGTGCTCAGCTAAAATTAGAGAAAGTACAAACTAAACAATAGTATGTATACAATTGTGCTATATATATATGTGGGGGGGGGCAGTGGAACCTTATGTGTGTAGTGGAAGGCGGTTTCCCCAACCCCATAAACTGTTGGAAAATTGAATGCCCCTTGAAAATATTTTAAAAGGTCCTCAACTAGAAAATTTTTGAAAATTAGATTCCTCTCCAATATATTTGGATTAAAGAAAATTAGATGGCTCTAGAAGCTATTTGAAATGGTTGTTGCCAGTGAAATTTTATTAAATAAGATAACCTCAAGATTAGTGATTTTCAAAGTGCGGTCCTCGGACCAATGGTGGTCTGCAGCGGCCTATCACATAGTCTGCAGGATCCCAGGAAGTTTAGTAATAATAATGTTGATCACATTATAGTACAAAAATTGAAATGCTAAATATTAAATATGAAATGTCCATTTTACGTCGTATTTTTCTTATTAAGACATATGTAACATAGAAAACGAAGTCTGTACTAACCTTAAGTCAATGAATCTGAACAATTATTTCAACAATTATTATAAAAATAATCATTTCTTACTAATTAAATGGAATAATATAGTTTTGTTTAACATTTCATTTAATAAATTTATTTTTGTCTTGTATATATTTATAGTCGTAAAATGGAATTACCTAAAAATATAGTTTTCCCTGCATAATTTTTAACACCCTTCCCTCATAATACTAGGGCCCCAATGGTCCCCCAGTGAGCCTAACTTTCATTTTGTGGTCCTCACCACCTAAACTTTGAGAAACACTGCTC
Organism: Timema genevievae; assembly: GCA_902155825.1. NCBI lineage: Eukaryota > Metazoa > Arthropoda > Insecta > Phasmatodea > Timematidae > Timema > Timema genevievae. Next base: position 172,571 of record CABFWO010000460.1, on the reverse strand, counting down.
TAGATTCTATTAGGAATAGTCCATCCCCGAACATTTTTTGAAATGTGTATGCCTTAAATAGTCCTCATCTTTAAATTCCTGACAGATGGCAAAATTAAAGCACTTTCCCCGATTTTTTACTGCTGCACAAAATCCAATCATAATTCCCAGTTTTATCAATTAGTGGCCACCCTGAACCAGCAAATATATATAAATATATTATTACATAATATAGTAGCCAGCTAACTTAAATCTAGGTAACTTTTCTAACCTTCCAAGCACCAATAAACTAAAACTTCAATTAATATTGTTAAAAGAAACAATTTAAAACCTAACAAAATAATATTTTGATGACATGATGTATATATTTAAATGTACAGGTACATAATAGGACTACATATCACAATATTTATGCTCCTGTGTGATTTTGGTGAATTTTGATTTAATCGTATAGTTATACAAATAAAAAAAAAGTATATAAATATTATTAAATTCTCTCTTTTAAGTGTACCTAATAATAATAATAATAATAATAATAAATATAAAAATAGACATAGATTGTTATAAAACAAAGAAAATAAGTTGTATATGATCTATATAAACAGTACTATAACCACTATTTCTTATTGAATTCACTTTTCAATTAGGCCTATAACAAAACCAAATTAGTGTTTATCTGTCTTTGCTGTTTCACTATCAACAATTCACTAGGGCTATTAAAAGGTTTTATGATATTTGACCTAGTAGTAGGCTATATTAAGCTAATTATATATATATTCAGCTCCTTAATTTTTTTTAAATTTAAGGGTGTAAATTTAATTACATTTAAGTTATTAAAGAAATAGGATCTGGAATAAACTTAACTAATTTAAGAAGGCTAGGCTATTTGTTCGCAAATACACTTATAAAAATATGAATTTGATTTATAGGCCAAGATAATATTTAAATCATATTAAAAACAAATAAAACATATTTTTATGAGAATAGAAAAATTCACTTTTAGGAAATTCCATTTGAAATTAGTTACCAAAAACTGAAGGAAATAAGTAATAAAAAAGCTAAACTATACAAGTGGGTTTATATATTGATTTTAATGACATGAGCTTAGTCCAGTGGTATTCAACCTTTTTTGTTTGTGTATTTACATGTATAGTTTGTCTTCAACTTTGTATCTGCTAAGTTGTTGGTTTATTATGCAAGTTTCACATATTATATAATCTTAAGGCCATTTCACACTGGCATCAATGGTAACCGTGGACGAAATAAATGTAATGGATGTGCCAATTCACACTGTAACCAAACATCTGCTGACAGTTTTGATGCCTACAAGCTTATGCGCATGCTCAGTCCGAAACTTCCACGAGGACGCTATACCGATCGCTCAGAAAGTGATTTTAAAACATCCGTACCGCGGACACCTCGGTTGTTCTGTGACACAGTGGACGTCAGTGTGAATTGCCCCATTTGATAAGCTGGGAAGCGATTTCTACAAAACGTCCAACCACTGATTCCATGGACATGCAAGTGTAAAATGGCCTTAAGTCTACATATAAAATAAAGCTTGCGCTCTATTCCCAAAGCGCATGTGCTTAGGTACAGGTCTATTGTTGGTAACCCTCCTCGAACATTTAAAAGTGTAAAATTTAAATTAAAGAGAAAATCTTTAAAATTGAGCTAAAACAGTTGTTTTAAGGCTTGGTGCCAATAACAAAATAACAATACTTTGTTTGTCACACTTTTTTTTTGTAAATCAATTTTATTAATACAATTTTGAATATTTTATTTTGTGATTTTGTTACTCTAACTACTTCTTAAATAAATATCATTCCTTTTAGTAGCCTAATTGCTTAAAATTGTTATATCAAGTCAAGGTCTTCATATTGTAGTTAAGATATTTTTTTGAGATTTTTATGAATCGCAAATACCATTGAATTCAAATGTCCCATTTCTAATACATATTTATACTGTTATGTTAAGATAAAGTTTAAGTTTGTAGTCTTAAACCAATGGTATTCAACCGGGGGCACGTGAATACATCCTAGAGGGTAGGAGAGTTCCTTGTACCTAGGGACACTGTAATAACTCCTAATAAAGATGCTGATATGACAACACTATTTATGGTAGTTCTAAGGACTACCACCAAGGCTTAATTGGACCTCTCTAAAATGAAAAACATGTGCTATTGAAGATTTTTGACTTTATTGTTTTTAGTGGTAAAAAGTAAAAAAAATTGTGATTTGCGATTGAAATTACAGCAAAGGTGAGCAATTGTTCTTTTTTTAGAAAAATAATCATATAAAAGAATAGGGTTTTAGCAAGATGATGATGGATGAAAATCATTTTTTAGGCTAGCCTGACCAAGAGTTTAAATTACTTTATTATTTCAACACTAATACTTGTACCATGGGACATGTGCAAAAATTGTACCTTGGGACTCCCAAGGTGCAAGCCATTTAGTGTCTTAACAATAAATTTAATTACCTATTGTAAAAAATATACTGAGCAAGTTGTTATTAACATTAATAATTATAGACCAGTGGCACCAAGAAGCTGTGAATGATGCCAAAAACTTATGATTCTGTGGAAATGAAAAGAAAAAATGTAATTGAACATTTGAACTCAGCTAGGACTGAACTAATTCAGATCAACAGAACCAAACTTAAATCTATTTTGCAAACAATAATATTTTGTGGTGTTCATGATATTTCACTTAGCGGAAAACTCTCACAAAGTGGAATTTTTAAGACCTACTTCTTTTCCGCATTGATGCAGGAGATAAAATTCATGAAGACCATGTAAGGACACACTCAGGAAAATCTAAATATACTTCTCACAGAGAATAAAATAACTTGATCAACATTTGTGGATCTATAATCCAAGAAACGATGGTAAAAGATGTCAGTGAATATGAAGCATTTTCTTTGCTGGCTGATGAAACTGCTGACATTAGCGGCAAAGACCAAATGTCTCTTGTAATAAGATACATCAAAGAAGATGCTGATGTTGGTTGTATGATAAAAGAAGAATTCATTGGTTTTGACAAGTTTGAGAAATTAGATGCAAAAAGTGTAGCAAATGCTATATTGTAATTCACGGAAAAGCTAGAACTAGAAACGACTAAGCTTATTGGTTTAGGGTTTGATGGATGCTCCACAATGGCTGGTAAAGATACTGGTGTTCAACAAAGAATCGGATATAAATATCCAAAAGCTGTATATTTTCAATGTGCAGCCCATAGATTGAACCTAAGGGTCAATGACCTCAATCATGTACCAGAAATACAAATGGAACAATAAAGCAAGTGATCAGATTTTTTAGGGAAAGCACTCTTACATATACAAGTTCATCCGACATTTTTCTAAATATTTTGTAACCATCAAGGAAGCTATTAGTAATCTTAGTATTGATGATGAGGCGAACCCGGAAACATGCTCACAAGCCTTCCAGTTAGACAGTGCAACATCATCTGTAGTGTTCATCTTGTGTCTCAAAATTATATCCAGGTATTCTTCCTATCTGGAGCCAGTTGTGAACAAAATAGTCTGTAGATTTTGACTTGCTTTCTGTACATCGACACATAAAGAAGGAACTTCTGGAGGTTTTTCGTAAGCACAGGGTGGAATCAGAAGAAGAATTTTATGAAATTTTCATGGAAGTAAGAGATACATGTGATTTTCTGCAAATTGACATCAAAATGCCTAGAACTTCTACAAGACAAACTCATCGTTCGAACAGTCCAGGGCCACTCCACTTGATTACTACAGAACAGCTCTTTTTATTCCTTACTTAGACTCTCTAATTATGTCGCTTGAATCAAGATTTACAGATCTCAATGAGACGCAATTTTAATTCATTCCAACTTGATGAAAAATATGAAAAAATATGTTTTTGTCAAAGCTATGAAGATATTGTCTCAGTTTTATGACATCAAAAATCTGGAAGCAGAAGCTAAAGCCGGGTATGAATTTTGGAAAAACAAGGACTATGGTGAAAAAGTTAATCTAAGTGATCTCCTCTCAGAAAATGCATTCTTTCCTTCAGTTAAGAAGGCTCTACTGAATTATATGACAATTCCGCCAACAACATGCATTGTGGAAAGGTCATTTAGCACCCTCAGGCGAGTGAAGATATGGCTGCACAATGAGTCAAGAGCGTCTTTCAAGTTTGTGCTTATTAAGTGTTCATAGAGACAAAGTAAAAAGGCTGAATTTGGAAGAAATGGCTATAGATAAGTTTTTTAGAAACAAGTGAAATCTGCAGTTTGCTTTCTCTGAAAAGTACTAAATATCATGGTGGATGATTACAATGTTCTATACTGTAATTATAACTTTAATTGTATAATTCAGTTGTAACTTCTGCAGTGACAAAAACAATTGCTGCAAACTTTTAATTCATTTGAAATGTAGATTTTACACACCATCATCACATCACACATGTAATATTAAGTTTCGATGACTTTTTTTTTAAAAACAGCTAAAACATTAATTTGTTCAGTTTTTTTTAAAACTTTATAATTAAATATAATAAACAGAACAGAAAAAAATTATATGAGTTTTTGATAGACCTTTCACATTTTAAAATAAGGTACTTGTTAGCTAATTAATGATTCTCAAGCAGTATTTTACTATCTTGTACATTTACTAAAATGTTTGACAGCCTTGAAGGAGGTAAAGATTTTTCTTCACCCCATCCCACCCCCTAAAAGTACTCATATGGCTGAACTTAATTAAGACTGAACTTCATTTTTTTTGGGTATTATTTCCTAGTATTTATATCAACATTATGTCTCACAATTTATAAATAAAATAGGCTCTACATGATATGTATAATGGTGGGCCTATAAGAAGTTGTTGGAGAGAATCTCAATAAATGTTCTTATTGAAAGTGAATTTAAGCTTCTAAGCAAGTATTGGTGAAATTTATTTAACTTTTTAAATTCTAAGGGATCACTACAGTTTGCATTTATTTAACAAGCTGTTAGGCTGAATGAGCCTGCTATACAACAGTTGAACAAATACTGTTTAAATAAATTGGGTAATACACATTGTCTAACGTTATAAAATAACTTTATCTTTGAAAAACTTGCAGTCCCAAGGTACAATACACAGTGTCCCAACATACAATCCTTATACTGTACCTTAGGACAGGTGAACTTTTTCAATATCTATATTTTTAATATTTTAATTTTTGTTAAATAGTTTTGAGAATGATAATACCAAATACTAGATACAATTTAGTAGATTAGTGTATTAAAAGTAATCTAATTATATTTTTAAACCTTCTAAATTGGGATTTGAAAAAATTCGTCCCAAGGTACATGGATCTACCCTATATATGATATGATATAATATAATATAATAAATACATACACACGCACACACCATATTTTTTTGATTCTAAGATATACTTTTTTCACTCATTTAAATGTCTTTAAAAATGGGGTGCGTCTTAGAATAGCTATTTTTCAACCAATGCTCTGGATGGATCAGATATATTACGGGAAAGTAAAGATAACTTAGATGGCTGCTAGAAGAATCAAACTCTGAATGTCAAGTATACTCTAATATTTATTCAGATGCAGATATCTACCTACGGCTCAGAAGAATCAGAATGACATTGATTCAGAAGAAAAAGACGAATAACATACCTTTTGACAAATAAAGTACCATACAAATGTTAGTAGATTGAAATTTGTAATAAAAATATTTCTTGGATAGAGTCTTTTAGCATTTTATTTTTGTTTATTTTTTTAGAATCAAAGCTCTTTTCCTGTTGGTGGTACTGAAAAATTAAGATGCGTCTTACAATCAATGGCGTCTTAGAATCAAAGAAATGCAGTATACAGTCTCTCCACTGGCTTAGACTACCAACTTAGTTTAACTTTTATCTTAACATAATGGTTAATTTAAACAAAAAAGAAAAGAAACATAATATTTATTTTAGATTCTAAAACATAATTTAGCACTTCAAAAAATCATTTCCTTTTAACTCTAGACTTTAAAGCAATGTTTTTGATATGGATGTTTTAACAATGCAATTAATAAATCTTTTCTTTCAATCAACCAGATGCTAAGTGTTTTAAGTTCTACTGGTAAATCTGGTGGATTGTTATCCTGATTTGAGAAATCATAAGATGTTTTAGAAAAAAATGTTTTGCTAGCTTTAAAACACATCAAATTATGACTTTTAGAAAAAGGCCCCAAACCGTAAATTATTTATTTTAATGATTTACAGGACTATATTTGAGTGCAAAAGGCTATTTTCTTTAGTCTAGTTTAATAAAATAAATAATCATCCGAGCCTATTTAAATTGGATGCCGTGTCAAGTGTGGATCAGGCCCAAAAACTGTAATTTTAGAAAATTATAGCCTACATATAATTATTTATGATTGCGCTAGTTTATTTTCTAAGGTGTAGTGAAATTAGTTTGAAAACTATGATACTGGAACAGGCCTTCGTGTAAAGTGTTAAAGTTTAAAAAATATTTCTTTTACATTTGGCTTACAATAAGAGGTATTATAATATAATCAACTCCTTGTTTGATCGTAATTACAATCCATTATACCTAGGAACTTTTTTTGGCTGGCCTGTACAGGTGCATACAAAAGAGACCATTGATGTTTGTTACATTGTCGCAAATGTGTGCTAAAAGCTGCCATTGGGGCTATTTTAAGATGGCTCTAGGAGCACATGACTTTAGTTTAGTGTTACTCACTTTGCATTTTAAATCAAATAGAATACAAATATGTTTTATCACTCAGTTGTATCAGCACACAAAAGCTGGAATATGTATACATAATATATATAAACAATTATGGAACGTGAAATAATCAATGCAACAGTGTGGAGGGAAAAACATGTTGAGAAAAAATATGCGACATTTAATTCAATTCTTATTTTACTATCCCACAAGTGTGCACCCTAAGCAGTTTAAAACCTTTTGACAAAACTGCCCATCATAGCACTAGGGTAATACATTGATTACGCTAGTGAGTTAGAGATGGGGAAGGTTGAATTTAGAGGAAGTGTACGCACATTTGTGTGGAAAGAGTGGAAAACAATTTTGTAAAACTATCCTCAGTACACCCAACAAGGATTAAAAAAAAATCTCGTCATCAGCAGTCTAGTCTGACATGAAAGTGACGCCTTAGACTATGTGGACACCTAAACAGGTATTCATTATTAAAGTGTTTGATGAGCTCTCTGTTATATAAAGTACTTGTATTGATATATTAAGCAACATTCAAGTTATTTTAAGAATTAATAGCCAGAGCTATTATTTATGCTTAGTAGTAGGGAATTACTCCACTAGATATCATATTCTGAAAATTGAAAAATGACACCTGGACACGGGAATCGAACCCGGGCGTACTAAGCCAGAGGTCCCGGGTTCGATTCCCGTGTCCAGGTGTCATTTTTCAATTTTCAGGATTCAAGTTATTGTTTGGAAATTATATTTGTAGGTAACGTCCGTGGCTACTGCTGAAGGAAAATGTGTAGGCCTGGTGTAGCCTAGGAGCATCGCATGGAATTTATTTGGGGGGATGGAGGCAAGTGAATTTCCCAACTCTAGGCGTTCTGAAATTTAAAAAAAATTCCCTTGTAATCAGGTAACAAGGGAAAAGTTGAGAGCACCAGTGGGTTTGGGAAAACCCCCAGTTAATAGGGGCGAGAGGGGAGGGGGTCAGGCAAAGATCTTGAAACCCCACAAAATTCCTACTTCCAAGCTTCTCTATCCCAATGGAAGGGCTGACACCTCCCTGGCCCTCCAGTGTGACACTCCTATATAGCCTAGTCTCGACATGTTAATTATTAGCCTACTTTTAATTCTGAATAAATATAAATTCTTTGTTTACTTATGACTAAAAGAGGTACAGTCACACAGACAAAGTTATTAACACATAACGAAATATTGAGGAAAGGACTTGGTTATATTACACCTTTTTTTGGAAAAAAAGATTTATGACGAAAAAACACTACCATCAAGCGTTTAACAATAAACAACTAAAAACACTGTTAATTTTAATATTACAACTATCAATTTAATGTAGCTTTCCACATTAAATAATCATGTTTCAGTGAAATGGAACAATGAGGTTTAACAAAATATTTTTTGAATCAAATAGCCGAAGCTATTATTTATGCTTTTTAGTGAGGAATTCTCCATCTAGATATCATCTTTTTTTATTTATCACCTGATCTTACTGCCACCTGTTCAGGTAATATGCATTTAACACATTAAAATTAAGTTAACTTACAGTTGCCAAGTTAAAAAAAAACACTATAATAATGGTACCAGCACACTAAAACAAATAGGCCTATGATATTTAATTTTACAGTTATAATTATTATTATTGGTATTAATAAGATGATATTTTGTATGCTAAGAATTATAAACAAACCCAACATAAGTAAACCTAACCTACCACATCTTAAAAACAATTAGGTACCGTAGGCCTAATGGTTTGGTTAAGGTGGTATGGGCAAAATAGATTTAGTTGTTTTTCTGCAATGTTGTCACAGATGGAATAATGTGTAGAAGGAATTAATAATCAACATGATTAAATGCAAACAAGGTCATTTATTTGGCTCAAAACTTTTGTCTAATTTAATAATCCAATAACGCTTGGTGGAAGTGTTTTTGTTGCTATAAACCCCCTTTACAATAGATGTTGTTAAGAATAACCTACCAAAGTAATTTTAAGGTTTTAAAACATCTGTTTTTGACCAATTAGGTAGATTTAACTCACATTACTCGGTGAATTAAATAATTTCCAAGATGGAAACAAAAATAAAATCTTAAATGTTAGCTGTTCTCAAACTTCAGTGTAACCATTAGGATCTCAATGTAGATATATATGATTAATAGTAGCCTACATGCCTTTCAAAAATATTAAAGTATTTTTGAATTTTGGTGTTATCACATCACTGCTGTCTAAGTCCATCCATTGAGCAAGCCATTATGAGCTCAAAACATTTTTTTCTTAACAGCTGTATACCTATCCATGTACTTGTCAAATCCTTCAGTATCTGCGAGGTTCTTTTTATCAAATAGGTTGCCATCCAAAGCGAGTATAGACACTTTAGAATCTGCCAATATGCTAGAGTGAATAGCGGACAATTGGAGACAATTCTCTTCCAACCTTAAAGTCTTCAGTCGAGGACACCGTGAAATCATATCAGAAATACTTGATATCTGATTTTGATTAAGATTAAGTTCTGTCACATTAAGCTCACTAACCCTGTTAGGAACATGTGTTATTTTATTTCTTGACAGATCCAGTACATCCAAATGTTTCAAGCCACAAAATACAGTGGGAAATTCAGTGATCAGATTGTGGCTCAGATAAACTTGCTTTAGGTGAACCAACTGAGACAAAGATTGGGGCACACAGGTCAATTTATTGGAACAAGCAGAAAGACTTTCCAATTTACTGAGATTACCTAACATTTCAGGCAAAGAAACAAGTTTGTTTTGACTCACATTTAAATGCTTAAGCAGCTTATAAGATCCTATATCGTTAGGCAATGAAGTGAATTTATTGTTAGACAAATCTAGCGTACGAAGAAGTGGTTCCAGTTGCTTAAAATCTGAAGGGAATTCTGATAACTTCCCTTCAGAAATTTTCAAAACTCCAGTCTTTTTTGCAGTTTCAAGATGCTGCTTGAGGCCTGAGTTACCCATTCTTTTGCTAAGATTAAAATCTTACCACCTTATGTGAATTATTCATTAGAATTTCAATTAGATTCGGCGTTTATTATGCCCCGCCCCCTTTAGTTTCTTGATATATTGGAGAAATCGGGACAACAAAACGTATCTTATTAATTAGTTTGTAATTTGTAAGTAATTTGAAACCGAAAGATAGTACTAGTGTAAAACAGAAACATCTACACTATAATTTAACGCAACTATTTAGATTTTAGGTAAACTAACGTCAATATCTTTCGTTCAGTTAACTTCACTACTTTAATTTCCTCTTTGGCTCTTCCTCTAATCGTATATCGATAGTTGTTTGTTTCATTTGAAAATTAGTTTTAAAAGTTTCCACAAGATAGCAGTACAACTGTGTTAGTGAAAATATGGGTGACAGCTATGATAGGCAAAGCAGGTTTTCTGTTGACATTTAAGAATTTACGTAAAATGTAATACATTTGTTATGATTGGCTTAAATAACAAAAACCTAGTGCAGAAGAAGGGGCAACAGCTATGTCGGCAACACCAAAATCGGATAAAAATGTTCCGGGTAAGTAGGTCCTATACATGTATGCAACCCCACCTTCAAAGAGTTTTTATGAGCTTAAGCACCTTCGTTTATGTACTAATATCACTTTAAAGCGTTCTCATTTTTGCATGTGACATTAGAATAGAATAAATTTATCCACAAGCTTAGCGGATAATGGATATGATGAATGTTGTAGGCTATTGATTTTTCTGCACAAGGTAGGGTGTTAACAATGTATAATAGAGCTACCTATTTATTATTATAAAGTCATTAACGACAAACAGGCCTACTACAATTATTTTTTAAATAAACATACCCAGAGATATGATTCAAAATGACGTATGAGTAACCTGAGCACAACACTATTTAAAAGTATTATCCTTTTCCATGTTTGCCAACTTGTGTTTCTGTACACACACCCACTCCCCAATTGTAATTTAGGAGAAAAAAAAGTCTTAAAAGTTATAACTATCGATTGATCCAATGCATTGATTGTTCGCAAGGTTTATATTTCCTACAAAGTCCTTAATAATTGTGTGTTTACATGTAGTAGGACCTATAGGGTTATTCTATTAAATACAGACAATTTTAAGTAGCAATTATAAGAGTGCTAAAAAGGCATTTTGACTTTCTATCCCTATTCTTGGATTATTTCAACCTACTTTTTTGCCTTAAAAAATCAAGGATGACTTTAAATTGATTCATTGTGCTTTGTAACCTATTTATTTGTAATTTTCCTTATGTGTTTCACTGTCATTAAGTGTAAAAGCTTTGATTTATTTATTTTTTCTAATATCTTTCTATTACTTAAATCTACAGTTTAATTTCCTCTATTTAATGTGGTTGCAATAAAAAAAACTCCATGGCGTAATTCCTTAACCTAGCCATACTGACCGAGTGGCCACCATCTGTTGGTGAAAATAGGGACAACTTTCATGGATAGAGGGTGTCATGTGGCCGGCAAAATGAACCCTCTGCTCATTAATCTCATAGACTGGGGCTGTTACTTTTTCATTCAAGTAGCTCCTAATTTATTCTCACACGGCTGAGTTGAGCCCATTCCAAACCCACTGCTTCATAGAAAATCCGAAAGTGCTGAGGTCGCACCCGAGACTTCTGAATCTGTAAGCAGGAACTCTAATAACCAATATACCCCAGATAAGCCATAGAAAATTAGGTTAGTGACATCAACGATCAAACTAACATCTAAGTCTATGTAATTTATAATATCTCCTATAGTATATTATCACCAGGTTCTTGTAAACTTCATTACTTTCATTCCAAATTCAAATATAGTTATGATTCTTTAGCTATAGCTATAAATTTGATTATTTATTTATCGTTTATGTTAAAGCCTTGGTTCCTGTAAAGATGAGTTTAAAAGCAATAAATTTAAATAATTTAATTTGAAAATTGCTTAGATAACTTACATTCATCTTAAAATATATATTCTTCTAAATTTTCTTTTGTAACTGTTATCCTAATATTTTTTTGAATATATTTGCTATATATAAAACCTGCTTCGATGGCCACATGGTACAAGGCGTCACTCTTGTGTAGACTGCCGATAAAAGGAAGATTAGGATTCAAATCTGGCCGGGTGTACTGAGTCTGAGGATTTTTTTCCAAAATAGTTTTCCACTCCTCCTCCTCCTCCATGCAAATGTGGGTACACTTCTCAGTTCAACTTTCTTTATCCTTAACTCATTAGCGTATAACCTGAAAAGGCAGTAAGATGTGGTGCTAAAAAAATATTATAGGCTACTTATGTTTTTCACTTAATCTCTAAAGTATTATTATCCTTAGAACTAAATTTATTTTATTTATATACAGCCTAACTTATATATTTTTTATATGATATCTAACAAAACTTCACTTCACATTGTAGGTCTATTTAAATTATTATGAGGCATCATGTTTTTATTTAACTTATATAGTATATACCTCTATGCTAATTTGTTCATACTTGTTTGATGACAATGTAAAATAAAGCCAAAGTTGACTATTTTAAAAAAACACAAAGATTAACCAATGGTTTATAAAAATAAAATTTAAAGATATCGAATTGTTGAAAGAAGGTGTTAAACATACAAATACTACATCTAGCCTATTAACCTGCAGCAACCAACTAGGTCCACATCAAATTTTTATGATGAAAAATAGCATAGCAATCTTTTTTATTTACATCCATTACGGTTTCCAACTAATGAACTGGGTCAGTTTTATATTCAAGCCATATATTTTCCATTACCGGCTTGCTAGGCCTGTCGTAGTTTCATATGCCTTATAATCTCTCTTAAGACTAGGGCAAGCACAACATCCAGACCCTGGCCGTTAATTTGTCAATGTGAAAGGGTAAACCCAAAAATTCTACAATGATACATTTTCGGCCATGTCGGGAATCAAACCTGGGAACCTTAGCTCAGTAGGCAGACACGTTGCCGACAGAGTTAAGCTGTCGGATTCATAGCAATTTATAAAATTCCTTAATATAATTTTGATCTCACAATTCAAAATAGATTACCTAAAAAATAACCTAAGTTATTTACATTAAAACACCTTATTTCCTTTAAACTGCACAGTATTTCTCAAACATTTCCCAATAATCAAGTATTTCTCAAACATTTCCCAATAATTTGACACACTTATGGACCATCCCACCTTAATAAACTACCTACCTGTCACTTCCTCTTAATTCAACCTTCCTCATCACTAACTCATTAGCATAATTAATATGTATGCATATAACCTGAAAAGGTACTAAGACTCTGTGCTAAAATAATATTATTGATTACGTTAAAGAAAATACACACACAATTTAAACTTAGAACATTTTCTTCTAAGTAGGGGCCTACCTACCAGAGTTTTTAATACTGTGATGAGATAAAACATAAGCTATAGAAGAATTTTGTTGACCATGATTGTCTATTGTTTATATTTCTTAATACCTAGTATTGTTACTAAGAATTACATTGTTGCATTAGGTATTGTTTTCCTTTATTATGTATTTTTTTCCTTTTCTTTCTATTTTAAAATTAAAATATGTTTCACTTGATCTCGAATAGTTACTATATTTGAGTGATTGGTTGGATCAGATAGCTTACATAATAAATTATATTAAAGCCTAAAAAACCCAATGATTAAAATAGGCTAACCCTTTATTTTTACCATCCTTTATTTCGTGTTCAAGTTTATGATAATTATGTTAACCCTAAGAAATAAGAACATTGTAATTTTATACAGTAGTGTTGGAACTTGATTATTTGTGGTGTAAAAAGGGAAGAGGCAAGTTACAAAAAAGTTTTTTTTAGGTAATTCCTTCCCTCCTCTCCCCCGGTTAGCTTTAGAATATTGAAGGGTCCTATGAGCTACTATTACAAATTTTATAGTGGTCTTAGTTTGGAGAATATTTTAAACTATATTCTTTTGACAGCTATTTAGAATATGATTTTTTTTTTAATTTTGACACTTCTAAAGGCTATTTGGAGTAGTCCGCCTTCAGGAAATTATTGAACAATTAATACCTCTAAATGCTATTTTAAGAAGTGTTTAATCGAATTTAAAAAAATTCGGAATGCTTTAGAAACTATTTAGAGTGTTCTCCGCATGATTTTTTTTTCTTTCGAATATTAGATGCCTTTAAAAGCTAGCTTACTTGAAGTAGTCTCCCCCCCCTTCCCCCCAAACACATTTTTTAAATTGAATACTTTTAGAAGTTAATCGGAGTGGTCCTCGCTTGTATAAAAATATATATATATATATATATGAATATATAAGCTATTTGAAGTTTCCCCCTACAGTTATTTTCGTTTTTTAATCGGACGCCTCTGGAAACTATTTAGAGTGATATTTACCTGGAAATTTTGTGAATATTAAATGCCCCATAAAAGATATTTGGAGTGGTCCTACCCTGGCATATTTTTGAAAAGAAACTACTTCTCTTATTTATTTAAAGTGTTATTTTAAAAACTTTTTGGGAAGACCCCCATAAACCCCCCCACAAGTATTTCTACATAGTAAACTTGAGGTCGGCGGCGCTACGAGATGTCAAAGTTTGCACTGCATGCCACCTGGGGGGTAGGCAACTCAGCAATCTTCAGCACATAACAAATGAAGCGTGGTGTAAATTAAGACTTCAAGAGGCATTGAATTGCAACGCTGACACCATCGTGTGGTGTGTAATGGGGAGTGATGGGAATGCCTGTATTGCTTAGCGGGGCGTGCTGCATGTGCTGCCTACCCTCCAGGTGCATACAGCGCCAACTTTGCGTTCTCGTAGCGTCGCTATTTTGGCGTCGCCGACCTCAAGTTTATTATGCGGAAATACTTGTCTTGTCAACCCCTGCTACCTTTAAAATGTTTTACTTAGAGATCTGAATAACCCTCTCTTTTAGTGTCACAGTCACTAAGTAAATTACAATAGGCTGCATTATTCATTAATATCTCCACTACTTCTTGCATTATGTATGAGACCTGCTCCTAAACGTTCATGTTTAATTCAAGTTTACACTTATAACTTTAATTTTCATATTTCATATCGCATTTATATGCACACTGGTGCAAGGATATGTGCATAGAGTTGTTGCTTCAGCTCAACTATAGCACCAGTTAATACTAATAGAAAAACAATTTTCAGGAAATGAACTTTCATAACAAAATTTAAAAAAAAAATCTATATAGGGTCGCTCATAAATACAATTAAATTACCCTTTTCTTTTACTCATTCCGATTCAGGTAAGAATAAGCTTTTTTGACAGCTACAAAAATTAGTAACATAATTCTCATATAGTCATTTGTCATATCATGTGATCTGTAGCTGTCCTTATTGAGGGAAAATATAATTAGTCTACTTATCAAATGTTAAAAGTAGGAAAATTAAAATGTTATCAATGCTACCTCAAAAAAAAATTGCTATATTTGATAAAACCGCCTTCATACCACAGTACGACTGTATCGTTCAGTACTATGTATTATAAATCCAATGTTGACCTACATATTATTTGAATAAGTTTGATTTGTATACATAATAAAGGCCTAAAGGATATTTTTTTTTTGCCAATTTATTTTATTGTGAGAGTTTTATAGTCTTACCAGCTACTCCATAAAATAGAATTTTAGGTGAATTCCATCCAAAATATGTACTGATTTTTTTGTAAAGGTTTTTAAGGTGCACAAATTTGGTAAAAAAAATTGTTTAGGTTTACATGACGTTTTATTAGTTATTACAATATATTTAGTAATTAATAATGGGATCAAGTTGGGTTTCTGAAACACTTTTGGTAAGTAAACGAGAAAGCAACTGATCACACTGTATGGGTTAGTATTTTTGAAATCTACAGAAATAGTGTAAATGTTGTAACCACATAATTATGTGTAGGCCAGGTGAATTGTACTATTTTGACTAAAAATAAGTGTATGAAAAGATAAAATTCAATTTGTATTTATTTTGGTTTGTTTTTGTGCTACTTAAAAAAAATATCCTAATTTGGCGCTACTTACATACAACGTAATTTTCATAATTGGTAGCTGTCCCTGGTTCGATCCTCGTGCCAAGGTGTCATTTTAAAACTACATTTTATATATTTTCACCTATAAAGATTCGTCTTCTAAATCAAATCTGTTAGACTTGTTGGATCATTTATTTTTCAATTGATTTTCAAAGTTCAACTTGATTCGATTATTTCATCAATATTTGCTGTTGCAGAGCTAGACAAAAAAAAAAGTTACATCACTGTTAAATTGTAAACGTTTTTATGTTTGTGGGGCCCTGGCCAATCGTACACAAGGCTACCGCAGTTACATCTCGTGCCAAAAAGCTCCGAAATAAACTCCATTTCCACACAACAACGTCAGTAATGCCGTTTTTAATGGCAAATCATCTTTAGCTTCCCCGATCATTCACAAATCGGGAACGTTTGCGAAACGTGCGAAGATTTATGTGCGGATCGTGCGTGAAGTGAACTAACGGATATTTTTTTTTTATTAATCTTCACTTCATTTGTAAGCCAGTCACTTCCTTCGTGTACTTTACTTTGCAGTTTTCTTTTCTTTTTGGGAATACGAGAGTGAGAAAGATGAAATATTGTGTGATTTTTTTTTAGCAATATACATTTTTGATACTTGACACAATTTTTTTTAATTTGGTTTATATTTTAAATATGTTTGTAGAGTTAATTTAAGTATGTCAATCATCGAACATATTTTAGATAAATTATCTTAATTGTGTTTTTGTGTTGTTCATACAACATGTCTTGTCTTAAATCAATTTATTTTGTGTCACAAAGAAATGTGTTTTAAATATGGTAGTTCCGGTGTTTTACTGAAGATTAATCTGCAACTTATGGTTTAGTTGAACATTATGTATATGATATATTCTACTCTGTTCTATTGTGGTTGTTTGTAAGTCACTCGTGGTGTATGTCATCACTATTTTTACTACGGTCTGGCGCTTGCGTGTGTTTCCCGTTGGTCTGCCTAAAAAAAAAACCCTCTCGGTAAAACTCGTGACGCTGCTATGCCACAATATGACGAGAGTTTCCTGTTCTATCCCGAGCGAGGTCGCCGCCGCTACAAGGTCCAGCAGGGCGGCCTGGAGTTGGGCTCACTGGGTCAAGGTCATCACCGCCCTCTTCCCGAACCCGTCCTGCTCGCCGTCGACTGGTATCGAACCGAGGAACAGGACTCGGAAGAAGGTACGCGTCTCGAGGAAGTACGAGATCTCGTTGGTTATGAAGCATCCACTAAGTAACCCGATTTTTTAATATTCACCTCCCCACCTTTTCCGGTGGACACGTGGACAAATACGTCAGTCTCGCATGTTCTTGCTTGCCGGATGGTTGGGGTTTGAATCTTGGCCAATTATTTTGATATTCTTTTTCTCATGTGTGGTTTTCCTATCTGCTTCCACGCAAATGAAAGTACATTCTACCGTCCCCATCCCTACCCCATGAGTGTAAGTATGCGGGTAGCAAGACGAGACACGCGAAAACAAATACCTATGTTATAATAATATACCCTATCCTAAACTAGA
This sequence comes from Timema genevievae, assembly GCA_902155825.1. Classification (NCBI taxonomy): domain Eukaryota; kingdom Metazoa; phylum Arthropoda; class Insecta; order Phasmatodea; family Timematidae; genus Timema; species Timema genevievae. Next base: position 155,339 of record CABFWO010000460.1, on the reverse strand, counting down.
ACTAATAAGTGGTAAGCTCCAGATTTCATTATTTTATTACGTTCACCCAAACCAGCCACATGCTCGAAGAGGATTATGGGTAGGTTTACCAAGCTTGTCTGAAATACATATTATTTTTTATTTGGGGCTGTATTAGAGAAATCATTTTTAAAATATATTTTTTAATGTTATATTTAGATTTACATTTGGATTTTAAAGTGTAATATCTTTAATACAGGTATTCAAACATTGGTTAATTTTCGTACATTATTTCAAAAGTTGTAAGAGGTACAAACAAATGGAGCTAAATGCCGTCTCTATGAGGTATGAACAAATTCGTGTCGAATCACAGGCTCACAGTAAATTACGAAAGTCATATGATTCCTGGTAGATCGTTGATACCCCCGCTGAGAATTACAGTTGACCTATGACACTTCCCCGTCCGCTACAGGGTGAGAGAGAACGTAAATCTCCTTTCTGTGAAGCGCCACCTTAAGGTCATTCGACAACGAAACATTTATTGCACAATTTTAACAACCTATAAATAGTGATTCCCTGATTTCAAATCACTACAGAGCTATAAGGGGTCAAACTTGCTATTGTATGCTTTTTGTGTACCGTTGTTAAGGTAAAGTAATTAGTGTATGGGAGTGAAATTTATAGTAACTAGACATTCATATGAGGTGCACACAATGAAATATTTATAATATTAGCAATATTAATATTATAACTATTTCATTGTGTGCACCTCATATGAATGTCTAGTTACTATAAATTTCACTCCCATACCCTAATTATTTTACCTTAACAACGGTACGCAAAAAACATAAAATAGCAAGTTTGACCCCTTAAAACGCTGTAGTGATTTGAAATCAGGGATTCACTATTTATATCTTATAATTATACACTTGTTAAACTTGTACGGTCAAATTTTGATGGTAAAATAACATAAAAGTAATCTATAAACGCCAGAAACCAAGTGGGAATGTTACTGGGGAAATCTGTTCGGAAGTAGGAAAACAAACAGGGGAGGAGAAAAACACAATTGCTAATACAGTTTTGTGCTATGACCCTCTATTCCCCCCTATTAAATTACATAATTGATTCACAAATACCCTTTCTACACTTTATAATAGTTACATTTTTGTCTCCCGGGTATTTAGGTATTAAATGATCAACCAATATGTGTGGATATCTTGTAACCTGCCCCCACTTCTATTGTAGAAATAACACACAGTGGCAGGTACAAGAGAGTTATAAATATTTATTATTCAAAAGTACAATATACCTCATTGAGGGAGAGGGGCACAAGTAAATAATAGTGCCGTGGTTAAGCCACATACAGACATTTAATTTTAAAGGCGAGCAGCCCCTTTGTAAACAATCATGAAAAATACTCAGGACGTAATGTCCAGATACCCTCACCATAATAAAGTTTTCCCTACACAAGATTCATGGGTCCAAACGGTCCCCGGGCCGAGGATAATAGCCACGAAATGTTTATAGCAAGACAATACTAACATATTACAACCTTTGAAAATATGCAGCTATACAAACTGGTAGCCCTAACTGGCTCGCGGCCCCT